>LOEQ01001911.1:368733-402874 GCA_001685075.1 Bramus lutescens
TACAGATGGTTGTGAGCCACCATGTGGTTGCTGGGAATTGATCTCAGGACCTCCAGAAGAACAGTCAGTGCTCTTAACCTCTGAGCCATCTCTTCAGCCCCAGTGACTTTCAACTGTAAACTAAGATACTGGGCAGAGGCTTAGGAACAACAGCCATGCAGGGCTGCTGCTCTGCCAAATTTTCTCAATTATTCATGAAAAGTGTAACTTTTTCTTTTATCTATCTTTCTTCTTTTGTTATTAAAGACAGGGTTTCTCTGTATTGGCAAACACTAGCTGTCCTGGAACTCACTTAGTAGACCAGGCTGGCCTTAAACTCAGATCTACCTGCTTCTGCCTCCTGAGTACTGGGATTAAAGGTGTGCACTCCCACTGCTGGCTCTTCTCTAAGAAAGCTTTTCTTAACATCCCTCCTCTCGATACGTAGAGTTCCTTACTCTTTCTTTAAAGCTTCCGTGCCCATTGTACTGCTGCATGTTGCCATGTGTCTTATTTCCAAACCAGCTTAAATAACTTTTTCTTTTCCATTTTTCTCCTTTGGGCAGCACCTGAAGCATAAAGCTAGGCTGCCCTGTGGTTTTTCTTTAAACAATAAAATTATCCTTGAACTCAAAACAAAACACTACAAGCAGAGACACAGACACACACATACTGAGACTGGGAACGGTGGTACAGGCCTATGATCCCAGCACTTGGGAAACTAAGTATGAGAGGATCCTGAGTTTAAGCAAGAGACCAGACTAGGACAATCAAGATGGCCCATCCAGTATGGGCACACGCTGCCAAGCCCGAGAACCTGAGTGCAGTCCCTGGACTCACAGCAGGAGAAAACTAACTCCCTACAAGGTACCCCCACACACATACCCAATCAAAAACAAACATAACAAATGCAAGGATACTGGTAATAGCTCATGCAAAGGCATGTTCTAATAAATGCACTTACATAAAAAGGTCTAAAAAGAGGCTGGGCATGGTGGTGTAAACCTTTGATCCCAGCACTGGAAGGCAGAGGGATTCTCTGTGAGCTTGAAATCGGCCTACAAACCCACTAAGTTCCAAGACAGCCAGAGCCAGAGATCCTGTCTCAAAAAAAAAAAATCCTAAAAGAACTTTTTTTTTTTTATTAATTATGCTCTTGATACCTCTAGAGCTAGCTAAAGGACTTCAATTATCTCAAACGAGTAGTTTATAGGAGAGGTTTGGTACTACTTTGTTACCCTCATATTCTCTATAAAAAAATGAACTGATTCATGAATTGACACACACAAAGGTCAGGGAGAGAGAAAAAAAGGCATTGTAAATTACCTCTGTCATTCTCAGTCTCTTGTGTTTCACTGATATCCTGTGTACTTCCAGGATTGTCTAAAGTAGGCTTGGGGGCTGACACGCATACCGATGCTGAATGAGTTACCTGTGGAAAGGGACCAGGTAACTGAGGAGGAGTGGGCTGGCGGGGGTGGTAAGGCACACCTGGGGGACAGACTCGAGAGGAGAGCTGTTGCATGGCGATCATTTCAGGGCTGTCCATCATGGATTCCCCTCCTTGCATCCCCCGGAGGACCTGGGAGGGTCCCCCGAACAGAGGACTTGGTGCTGGAGCTGGAGGTGGCTGCAACTGATGTCCAGCGGACTTACAGGGTGGTTGCATATACCCCGAGGAAGGAACTCCATGAGGTAGAAAGCTTGACTGTTTAGTCCACTGGTTTGGTGGGATAGGTGGTCTCATCACTCGGGCATCCATCACATGACCAAGGGTATGAGGGTGGTGAGAGGGTCCTGGCCCCAGGTGAGGCTTCTCATCTGGCCCCAAACGTCCTGAATTTGTAACACCATGGTTCCCATTCCAAACAGCAGGATGTACTCGATTCAGGTACTTATATGAATGATAAATGTGACCGGGAGGAATTTCTGAGCTTTCAGGGAAGTCTGGAGGTCGGGCTGGCGTTCCACCATGCCTAGAAGGAATAAATCCTGCCTGGAACGGTGCTGGTGGATATATGTTTCCATCTTGACTGGGACAATTCATCTGCCCAAGCTGCAAGGAGGGGGGATGTGATCCCATATTGGAAAGGTGAGTTAGGCCCCCACACATTTTCTCCTTAGAAGCACTGAATCGGGTTCCTCGGTGGTTACTTATTCCAACAGGAGGCTGGGAACAGAAAAGGTAAGAAACAGCATTAATCAGTAACAGAATAAGACAGAAAAATGCTTTACCTACTGCAACAGATTTTTCAGTAGAGAAGAGGCTGAATTACATGAGAAGAGACTATCTCCCAATCATGCCTGCAAATCCTTCCCAGCTGTCTTTTTGCAGACTGCTTACCTGTATAGCAAAGGGTGGGTGCTGCAAGGGATCTCCTGGGGGTACCTCTGGGACTCGAGAGGAGCCATATAAGTTGGTGGGATCTGATCCTTGAAGAGAGCCAAATGTTCCTGGTGCTGCTGTCTGCTGGAGGCAGTAAAGCAGAAGAGGCAGATGAGGAACGACAGTCATCAAGGAGAGCAAAGGATTCCTTAAGAATTGGTACTGATGTAACCCTGTTGCTAGGAATAGCGCCAATCTTAAAGTACCTTCTCTTGCCAGAAAAAAAAAGAAGGAAAAAAATATCGCCTTCCCCATGACAAATAGAACCATTTTCAACATTCTAGATCCAGCTACATCCCATAATAATACTCACTCACTCACTCACTCACTCACTCACTCACTCACTCACTCACTCACTCACTCACTCATACATTTTAGAGTTAGGGTTTCCTGAAGCCAGACTGCTCTCAAACTTGCTGTGTAGCAGAGGATAACTTTGAACTTCTGGTACTGCTGTCTCCATCCATCTCTTAAGTGCTAGAAAGATGCTTAACTTAGTAGGAGAGATTTTTCAGCAGAGAAGAAGCTGAGTTAAATTTAACATGGGAAAAGCCCTAGCTTGGTACACACATTACAGGTTCACACCATCATATCCATTATTATGCTGTGCTGGGGATCAATCACAAGACTTCATGCATGCTAGGCAAGCATTCTACCAACTGGGCTGCAGCCCCAGTTCTTCATAGTGAAATTGAAATGTTTCAGACTCAAACTCAGTCTTGCAGAGCAGCCAGCAATACAGGTAAGAATCAGGCCTTTCTGATCCCAAGTTTGGTCCTACGTGGAGAATACATAATTCAAAGGACTAAGAGAAAAGAGGGTCTAAATGACCAAGGGGGATAGGTTATATATGAGAAAAAGTCTTATTTGTGGTGTAAAGACAGGAAGATCAGGAGTTCAAGGTCAGCCTCAGTCTCCATTACAAATAGCAAGACCCTGTCTCCAAGACCAAAATAAGCCATCTATGGCAGCGGTTCTCAACTCAGGGGTGTCAAATGACCCCTTTCAGAAGGGTCACATATCAGATATCCTGCACATCAGATGGCTACATAATGACTCATAACAATAGAAAAATTAGTTATATGGTAGCAATGAAAATAATTTTATGGTTTGGGGTCACAACATGATGAACTGTATTAAATGGTTGCAGCATTAAGGTTGAGAACCACTGGTTTATAATTATCTGAAGACGTACAAGTTACTAGCCCTGCGATTTCTATAAAGTGACTGGCTTGGAGACAATACTATGGAAGGTAAGTTTTTTCTTACCATCTGGTTTAAAGGGGGTGCCTGGCTAGGCACCCTGCCACAGTGTGGGGGGCAGGAAAAGCCTTGGCCATTTGATGTGCCCACCTCTGGAGGAAGCTGTACAGAGCTACTGCTCTGACCATCCCCTGAGGAGGCTGCTCGGCGGGCAGAGGGCAATGATTTTCCTCCATTCTCCACCGGTGGCTGTTTCCTGCTGGGCCCTTCTGAGTCTCTAGAGCGGGTCCAAACATGGCTTCCACTACTTCGACCAGCTCGACTCCTTCTTTTTTCTCGTTTTTCATCCTCTCTGACCCAAAATTCCTCATCTGTGTCTCCATCTTCACCAGGGAAATGCTTTGTCATGGCCCGATGGAAACACCGCTCCAAATTATCAGACATCTTGGTATACTCTAGAAGGCAGACACAAGGACTGATCTCCAGGTACATATTTTATTAGATATAAAAGATAATTATTGACAATAATATGGAAAGCTGCTGTGCTAAAGTCTGATTTTATTTTACCTCTGGAGAATATTATACCATAAACTATGGACACAAAGATGAGGATTTAGTTTCTGTTTAAGTATTCTGCTCAAGGCTGAAGATGTGTAACATAAAGGTTACTCTAGTACATTACCTCAAGCAAAAATTTAATTCTTTTAAGCCAAGTTACTAAAATTACTAAATATTATAATTGAATTTTCTTTGTTTTTTTAGGCTACAGTATTTGGGTTGAAAGATGAACAGCACTAAGTTTCGGGATTATTAGAAAGCTATGATGCCATTTTTCAAAATGATTTAAGAGAGGGAGCCCAGGGATGCAGCTCAGTGGTAGACTGCTTACTGAGCATTCAGGAATCATTAGACTCCATCTCCTGTACAAACAAAATAGCATGAGTTCAATCTTGTCTGTAGCCAAGAGACCAGACATCTGCTAGACTCTGTTTATCCAGAAGGCTGGACCAGATTCCCTAGTTTACAAAACTCGAATAACACAGCCCCTGGCTTTTAGTATACATTCTGTTAGTAGTCTGAAGGCAAAATATGAAATCCAGCAAAAAGGCCGTCACAACCTACCACTACTGTCCCCATTGTATTTTCGACAATTCCTGAACATGGTCTTCATGTCATTTACAAATTCCTCCTTGGTACAATATAAACCTGCATTTAATTTCTTCTCCATGCTTGAAATATCCATGGGGATCTAAAATAGGACATAATACTTTAATTAAAACATGCTATAAAAGGCCAGTGGTGCACACCTTTATCCCAGCACTTGGGGGGCAGAGGAAGTGGGTCTCAGCCTGGTCTACAAAGTGAGTTTCAGGATAGCCAGGAGTGTAACAGAGAAACTTGGTCTCAAAAAACCAAAAACAAACAAAATACATGCTCTAAAGGACACAGTGGCTTTAATTCCAACACTGGAAGTCAGAAGTGACACAAGTTTTAAGATAGCCTGTGCTACATACTGAGTTCCAGGCTAGCCTTGGTAACAGAGTGAAGCCTTGTCTTACACACCACTTCTAATCAGTTTCTAGGAGGAAAAGGAATCCTGGTATTTTAACTTCTCAAAAACTTGGTATAACTGAGAGTATTGGCACATATGTTTAATCCCACCACCTAGGAGGCAGAGGCAGACAAACCTTTCAAAGTTTGAAGCTAGCCTGGTCTACATAGTGAATTTCAAACGAGCCAAAAAGACATGGTACTGTCTTAAATGAATGTCTTAAAATGAAATTAAACCAAATCCAACAAAAAGTTGTGTATGTGTGTGTCCCAAATTTAAGGAGGGCATAAAAGCAAGAGGAAGAGAAAAAAAAAATTTTAAAAACCCCAATAATGTTTTAGTTTGGATATGAATTGACCTCATAGATCCTTGAGTTTAAATCTTCCAAGCTATACTTGGTTTTCTAGGCTGTGGAACCTTTAGGAGTTGGGCCTAGTTAGAGGGACTGGGGCACTGTGGGCTGGTTCTTATGAATTATACCCTGCATCAGTTCAGACCCTAAGTTCATGAACAAGCTTGTAGCACCATGGACAGAGCTGCCTGCTACCATGGACTCTACCCTTTGAACTGTGAGCTAAAAGAGGTACTCGGTCACTATGATAGAAAATGATTAATATAAAACCCAAGCAAGATACACATGCTTAAGTACAATTTAAAAGATACCTTAATAATCTGGTAATAGTTTGGGGCATAAGATTCATCCACAGGTTCCAAGAAGGGCCAGGAATCCTTGTGAGCCTTTACCACATCTAGAACTGAAAGTGAAAGAGAATATAACTAACATTTTCCCATGAAAATATGTTCATCAGAAATACAAAAGCCGAGAACAGTAACTAACCTTTATACATGGCAGTGAAATCGTCGTCCAGCTCAAAGCTGTGAACCACAAACAAGACATTAGTAAACTCTGGTCACCAAACAGATTGTGTGAAGAGTGTTATTTACTCCCCATAGGTAGCCCAACACTGACACCACTCACTGGAAAAAACATGAGGATGGCAATGGTGATCGTAGCAAAAAGAGAACTATTAGATTCTCCATCTATAAAATGAAGAATTGGCCTAAATTATCCATAACTTTATTATGACTTTTTAACTAACCAGAATTTTTATATTTATTTTTATAAAGACAGGTTATTGTTATATAGTACAGACTGACTCAAATTTCAGATTCTGCAACAGTCTCTAAAGAAATGCATTACCACGCCTGGTGGGAAATAACTATTTTCTTTTTCTTGAGATAGACCCTATCTGTCCCGCTATGCCCTATCTAGACCAGGCAGGCCGGGAACTCAAGAGATCTACCAAATGGTGGGATTAAAAGCATGCGCCACGACACCCAGCTGATGGGTTTTTCTTTTTGACCTTGCATTCCCCCTGCCATGGTTCTATTCTGGCCCACGTTCAACTGCTGAGTATTGTATGTAACACTATCTGGCAAAAAGTAAGTATCTTAAACAGTAAAATGCTCACTGAACATGGTGGCGCACTTTTGCAATCCCAGCACTGAGAAAGCTGAGGCAGTAGGATGGCAATTTCTAGTCTTGAAAGGTAAGTTTGAGCTGCAGCTTAGTGCTACAGCACTTCCCTACCATGCCTAAAGTCTTGGGGGTTCAATTTCCAGCATTGTGAAACACAGACATGTAAGATGTTCTACATACTTCTAAGAAGCAATTCCCCATTAATAACACATTCTGGTATTATTGAAAAGTTGGGGTAATAAGAGCTTTGTTAAATGATTAGGGAAGAGATTCACTAAAGGGATTGTGTATGGAGAGGGTGAGACACAGACATAGACAGCAAGACAGCATAAGTTTACTATTCTCTTTCTCCCTCTCTCCCTTCCCTCCCCCCTCCCCCTCTGTCTCTCTCTGTAATAGCCCTAGCTGTCCTCTGAAACTCACTTTGTAGACCTGCATGCCTTTGCCTCCCGAGTGCTGGGACAGAAGAAGTATGTGCCACCGCACCCAGAACTATGCTTTCTTAACAGTAAAATGGTGAAGGCCACTGCCCCCTACATAGGCCTGTTACAAGAAATAAACGAGATAGTAATTTTATAAAACTAAGAATTTTATTTTGTTTGTTTTGTTTTTGAGATAAGGTTTCTCTGTGTCTATGTGAGTGTAGGTACACTCAGAGGTCAGAACCCCCTGGAGCTAAAAGGTCACTCCAGTGAGCCATTTCCAGAAATGCTTTTTAAAAATTACCACTATTTTATTGTATGCGTGCACCTCATGAGTACATCATAGTCCATGTGTGGGGGTCAGAGGACAATTTGCCATCTCTCCCTCCACTATGTGGATCCCAGGGATCCAACTCAGGTCATCAGGCTTAGTAGCAAGTGCTTTCAGAGAGAAGTACTTGCTGGTGTGGCCAGCTGCTACTGTTGCTACTACTCACAGGTCCTTGGTCTTCTTCTCTTCCCTCAAAGGAGAATTCGGGTCCAAATGGGAAAGTTCTGGGGGTAGCTCCTTGCCTTGAGCCAACAGCCATGCCCGCTCTTCCCTGAGCTTTCTTCTCTTAGCTCGATCTATACCCAAGACACAAACACAGACCAAGTGAACATCTGCACTTGCTGTTCTGTTGGCCTTCTGTGAGCCCACCATCAGTTACACACACAGTAACCTCGTTCATTTTATTCAAGTGCCATATCAGACAGAGTTTGTGATAATCCCAGTTAAATGTCACTTTAATCATTAAACTCTTTTTGCTCTTTCTTTTCCTTTTTTTTTTTTGGAGACAGGGTTTCATGTACCAGGTTAGCCTCAACCTTACTGTATAGCCAAGACATGAACTCTTGATTTTCCTACCTGATCCTTCCAAGTGCTAGGATCACATGAATCCATGTTCTTTTTCTGACCACAAAATACTCCTAATTGTAGAGATTTGTTTATAATTTCCACAAATTCTTCTGTTCATTACCATTAACCTAGATCAGTAACTGGAACAGAATGGGCGCATAAAAAATGTCACTCTGAAGATCCATCTCAGCTGGATGTGGTTATTCAGACCTCTAATCAGAGTGTGTAGGAGGCTGAGTAGGGTTACCACAAATTCTAGGTCAATCTGGGTCACATAAGGAGACCATGTCAGAGGAGGGAGGGAGAGAGGGAGAGAGGAAGAGACAGAGATCATAGGAAGAGAGAGCGAGAAAGGGAGGAAACAGAGAAAATCATTGGTATACATTTAAAAAGGTTCAACTGATAAATACTATCTATGAAGGGAACTAAAGTTGTTATTCTTTGCTTTTAAAACTATAGACAAGTACGTGAAAGGCAAAGGCGGGTGGATCTCTGAATTCAAGGCCAGTTTGGTCTACATTATAATGTCCATACCAGCTATGGCTATCTAGAAAGAGCCTGCCTGAAACAAACAAACAAAAAATTATTGACAAAAGAAAAATCTTACTAGAGATTGATTACTTAACGAGACTGGAGTCTGAATCAAAGCAAACTATCTGGCACCAGTAAGATTAATAGCACCATTCCGACGTGCCATATGAAAGAAAATCTGGGACAGAGATGTAGTTCGGTTGACAGGGCTTGCCTAGCATGTAGCAAGCCCTGGGCACACATCACCACATAATCTGGAAGTGGTGCTGCCCATCTGTAATTTTAGCACTTGGGAAGTAGAGGCAGAAAAGTTGTTCAACATGAGTTCAGTGTAAGCTTGAGCTACATGCAACCCTGTAGCTCAACAAAATAAAACAAAAACTCCAAACAAACAAACATAAACCTTTTTAAAGCACATACCATTGCACCTGTGAAAGCAATTGCCAATGTCTTAGTACCTGTTTTAAAATTATATATAGAGATATGTGGGACACAGTAGAAATCTAAATAAAAAGCAAGGTACTTTTTAGGATACTGAGAATGACAAGGGTGTTTGGACAGAATGTAAAGGGAGAAAGACTAAATTCAGTTGAGTAAACATAACAGAAGACAGTTTACAAGACATTTAAGAAGAAATGTCCAGAAGCAACTGAAATAAAGGATGATCTGGCCTTGGCTACCAAGTGGGTTGTTCTCACTCTTGAGCCCATACATACCTTCCACCGCCTTGACCTTTTCCTCCAATTCCCGCTTTCTCTCCTCTTTCAACATCTGCTCCTGCTCCTTCTTCTGCACTGCCAGTAGGAGCTGCCGTTCTTCCTCTTCCTCCTTGCGCTTCTGTTTTTCTATCTTGGTGAGCATGGGAGTCTCCTGTTAGGAGCCAACAAGTGCAAAGAGGTCAGCGAAAAATACAGAGCAGTTCTTTCTTGAGTCAAGAGCTAGTTTACTGAATTCAACAGATAACAGTAGTCACAGGATTTAGACCACAAATACAGACTTCTTTTATTATATGTGATGTGTTATCAATGTACAAAAATACACAAATATTAAAACATAATAGGAGGTACAAACCAGAACCATATTATGAGTTTGAAGCTACTTAGCCCAGGCTACAAAAAGACCCTTTCTCTTCAGGAGCCAGAGGCAGAAGCAGGCAGATCAATGAGTTCAAGAGGACATAAGGAGGAACAGGGAGAGGACATAAGAACCTTCTACAGCCAATTCTTTCAAGTTTTATATTGTGGAAGATTCACAAGTGGTTTTTGTACAGGGGAACAAAGATGAATGCAGATGGCTATTTATAGATTTAACATTTAACACTGCTTTTGGTTTAAATTCTTTATTCATTTCCCTTCTTTTGTGGTTCCGAAAACTAGTTTAAATATTTACATTTACTTTATTTTGTGTGTTAATGTTTATGTGAGTGCATGCCTGTTTGCAAGAGAGACCTCAGAGACTCTGGAGCCTTTCTTGGAACTAGCTTGTGTAGACCAGGCTGGCCTCAAACTTACAGAGATCTGCCTGCCTCTGCCTCCTGAGTGCTGGGATTAAAGGCCTGAGCCACCACTGCCCGGCCTGAACTGGGAATCTCACAGTAGAGCAGGAAGTGCTCTAACTACTGAGCCATCTCTCTGGCTCCCCTGAAAAGATTTAGATTCACACTAGATTCAGAATTTGGACAAGGCTTTGTCTAGGGAGTGAGTGGACTTTTCGATGGCTGTGTTATTAATTTTGCTTGAAATTGAGTTTCATACAGTCTAGGATGATGGCCCAGGACTCCTGGTGCTCCTGCCACCACCTCTCAAATGTTAGGTTAATAGCATATCACCACATTTGGCTTGAGGTCCTATCATCTAGGTATCTATTTATTCATCGTGTTGTGAGGGTACCCTTGTGCCATAGTGAGGATGTGATAGGAAAACTTTAAGCAGTTGATTATCTCCCTCAATCTTACGAAGCTCAGGGATTGAAATCAGTTTGTGGTGGCAAATGAACCATCTTGTGAGTCCAATGTCATTTTATATGAAAAGAGTTCACAAGGTGGAAATCTGGTCCACACAACACTCAACTGATAAAGAATGAATAAAGTGTTCTAGAATCTTTTCAAAAAATAATAGTAGGCAACATGCCTACTGAGTGCTGGCAAGGGCAAGTCTTTGAATATTAAATCTCTGGTCACTGCCTCCTACATAAATGTCAGTCAGTGTGTGAGTTAGTTTTTTGCTAGTGAGACAGAAGCCAGTCATTTGGGAAGTGAGGAGCTTAGTTACTTAAGGGACTGTCCCCACCACATGGTCTGTAGGCAAGTCTATGAGTGTTTTCTTGATTAATAATTGGTGTAGGAGGGAAGAGCTCATTGTGAGCAGTACCACCCCTGAGATGGTGATCCTAGGTTGTATAAGAAAACAAGTTGATCTCTGATCTCAAGGCCAGCCTGTTCTATAGAGTGAGTTCCAGGACAGCCAGGGCCACACAGAGAAACCCTGTCTAAAAAAACGAAAACAAGCTAAATGGGTCATGGGAAGCAAGCCAGTAAGCAGCACTTTTCCGTGGCCTCTATTTCAGTTCCTGCCTAGAGTTCCTGATTTACTTTATGATGGACTATAGGCTATAAGTAAGAAATAATATATTCACCCTCCCCGAATTGCTTTTGGCCATGATGTTTATCCCTGCAATAGAAAGCAAACTAGAACAGCCAGGCACCTTTCCTGAATTCCACCAGCAACCCCTACATTGCCAGCCTATTTCCTTGGTTCTTATTTTAACTTCCTGGTAACATCACCCAGCTGACAACATGACTGACCATCAATCACCTTACCTTCAAGACAATGCTGTATGTAAGACATCAGTGACTGACTACCCATGGCTAGGAAAGGGAGGAAAACAGAGCCTGATTCAAGGGTACTATTTCATTCAAAATGAACAGTTGCTTGCTTACTATATGCAAGGTAATCCTCAGCATCACATAAAGTGTTCCCGGTGGTACAGATCTATAACCCCAGCACTCAGGAGGTAGAAGTAAGGCTTCAAAAGTCATCCTCAAGTACACAGTTTGAGACCAGTCTGAGCTGCATGAGATCCTATCAATGAATAAACATTCTTGCTACAAAGCCTGACAACCTGAGTTCAATCCAGAAAGCCCACACAGTAGAAAGAGAAAATGGACTCCCATTAAGTTGTTCTCTGATCTTTTACCAGTACTGTGACACATGAACACCTCTACCCCCAAACACAATAAAAAACTAAAAAAAAATTATTTCTATTAATAAAAAAGAGGAATAGTAAGTCACTAAAGATTGGATCTAACAGACAAACACAGAAACTCCCAAATCTCCTTTCTCCACTTCCAAAATGGTAGGATTAGGCCAGCTGAGTTAGCGAGTGGGGGACAGGTAGTGCTAAGTTAAGTGAATTGATACCATCTTCAAACCTAAACTTGGAAGTTCTCCAAATCTGTTTTGACAAATGAGGTAGAACCACAACTGCCTTTGCTTGCTTGCTTTTGCCTGACTGTGTCTTCGAGTTATAATCCGCTTCCCTTCTAATTTTGAGAGTTTCACAGCATAGCCCTGGCTAACCTGGGACTCACCTCTTAGATCATGGCACCCTCTAATCTTCAATGAGCATCCTGCTGCCTCTGATGTCAGGATTAGAAGATAAACCACGCCTATGTCTGTTTTTAATTCCCTTTGTTCTCGGATCATTTTATCTGTAATCACTTCCACACATAGCACTTCCATGATGGGTGAAAACCCATCTTTGCCTCACATTTTCCTAGGCCTGTTTCCTCATGTGAATCTCTCCAGCTAATTCACAGATGTGATATCTGAAAAATACATCTAGGGGCAGGGGTCCATGCTCTGCAACAAGTCTGTCTGCAAATCTCTGTGCTTATTTTCAGAATGCTTCCATTTTGAAGCAAAACATGTGCTAATGAGACAACCTAAGCAAAGGATTTACTTTTTCTTTCTTCCTGTTAGGACTCGTGAATGTTTGCCGACATGTATGTGTATGCACCTCATGCCTGTGAAAGACAGGACATCATATTCCTCCAAAACTGGGACTGATACGTGGGTGTGGAAGTCAAAATCAGGTCCTTTAAAATCCAAATTCTCTGGAAGAACAGTTAGTTCTCTTAACTGCTGAGGACTCACTTCTGTTTGAACTATTAAGGAAGCCATGACTGGCAAGATGTTTCATCAGGTACTGTTAGGTCTGATGGAAACAAACAGATCAAAGTTAAATGAAAAAAATAGCAGATTCAACAAGCAAAAAGAAGCCCGAAATACTAGCCATCATGTGTATATGTGAATTTCATATTGTCTTTCCTATGAAAAGATTTATTTGAAACAGAGTCTCACTATGGCTGACGTGGAACTCTCTATGCAGGCCAGACTGGCTTCAACTTCATAGATATCTGTCTCCCAGGTGCTGGGATTATTAAAAGGTTTGTCAACATGCTTGATTAAAAAGATTTATGTGTATGTGTTTCTGAATAGGTATGCATATATGCATGCAGGTGACCATGGAAGCCAGAGAGGGCATCAGATTCCCTGAAGTTGGATAGGTTGGTGGTGAACCACTCAATGTGGATTCTGGAAACCAAAATCTGATCTTAGCCATATAGCCATCTCTCCAATGTTCAGACTGTCTCACACTGCAAATATTTCTCCTGTAAAAGAGGTCAGCTGGGTGTGATAGCATGTAAGTGGATTAACATCAGGAGGCAGAGGCAGGAAAATCACTGGATGTTCAAGTCCACCCTGGGCTGTATTTTGAGTTCCAGAATAAACAGAGAAAAGTTAAGTATCAGCTGCAAATACTATAGTGGTTGGTATTTAAATGCCTTACCGGTAGAAACCTACCAGAATCATGAAGGCATCTTAATGAGATGCTAAAAAGGAACCACTGTGAAATCCTCCAAAAGGTTATTAACTAGAAGCTCTAGCTGAAGCACTGCCCAAGCTCTGTATCCTAAGGCAAGGGTCCAAATTCACACTTATCCTTGCCACCAGGAGCACACTTGAGACCACACCATCATAAACTGCTCCCTAGACAAACACTAAGGCCTGGAGTTGGAGTGTGGCTGTCTCACTTCTCTAAACCTAAGCACCTCGTATACCTGCGAGGTATTTTCTTCTTTTTTTTTTCAAGACAGGGTTTCTCTGTATAACACTCTTAGAGTTCTGTGGTAGACCAAGCTGGCTTTGAATTCACAGAGATCTGCCTGCCTATGCCTCCCAAGTACTGGGATTAAAGGCGTATGCCACCATTGCCCAACTTTGTTTCTGCATTGGTCTTATGTAGCCCAGGAAAGACAGAGAGTCAGTCATCAGCCAGATGTACAGGAAGCAAAATAATGCCTCAATGAGAAAAGGTACAAAGCCATATGGCTAAATATAGACAAGAATTATGGGTTAATTTAAGTTGTAAAAGCTAATTAATAATAAGCCTGAGCTAACAGGCCAAACAGTTTACAATTAATATAAGTCTCTGTTTCTTTGGAACTGAACAGCTTTAGGACAGAAACTTCCATCTACAAAGGCCAACTGACAAAAATAACTCAGCAGCCCTAATCCAGTCTCTGAACTGGTATTTTCCACAGAAACCACAACTAAGACTCTTTGAGGAGATTAACACTGGGTGGTTGGTGCCTGCATACACAAAAAGCATTAAAAGACAAAGGATTTTCTGCTATGGAAACAAAATTCACTTTACCTAGATAGCAGATGTCACAACACAAACTACACAGGGTAGTATTCTTTACTTCACACTAAGCAACAGAATTAAAAATCACCCCATAAAGAGGGTGGCCAAAAGTTAGACTTCTCTTTGCAGTCATGAAGAGGACTGGAGTTCAGACTGCCAGGTAATTGGAGGTATGAATTAGGGCATGGAGGAATCTCTGAAGCAGGTTCAAGACAATAAAGTAGTAGAGAGAACCTACAAGGTAGGAGGAGATGAGAGCTACTCAGAACCAAACTGGCAACAAAAGTCAACTCCCAAGCTAAGGACCATCACAGAGGAGGTGGCAAGCCAGAAACTACAGAATCGTGAACTAGAAAGTATGTGATGGTTAAAAAGGAGCCACATGTGGTGGTGTGCACCTCTTAGCACTCAGGTGTCTAAGGCAAAGATGTGAGTTTGAATAAGTTTGGCCTGCATAAGCAACAGTTTGCTTCAAACAAACAGAGAGTTCTAAAAAAATTAATGAATGTTCCTTCATTATTTCTGTGAGGGAGGCAGAGTTGAGAGAATCTCACTCCAAGTTGACCTTAAATTTATGATCGTCCTGAGCTTGCTTTCCATAGCAGAAGGACTATAGGCTTATGCTATGTTTTGCCTAAATAAAAAAGCCAATAAAAAATTGCAAAGAGCACAAGATCTCTGCTATAGCACCATGTTAACATTTTCGTTTAAGAGTCACAAAAATGTAACTGCAAGGCAAAAGAAAATGCCCCAAATTCACAAGCTACTATAAGACACAATGACAGCAAAACAACTGTGACCTGATGTCAAGCTTTGTGTGACTACTAACCTCACTACAAATGCAATGGCACACAATGCCAAGAGAGATAAACAGGGGGGGTGAGAATATGACAGTTAGACTTTGAGAAGACAAAGAAGACCAGCAACATTCTATAAAAGCCTTTTGGACAGATGCAGCGGGGCCTCCTGCCACCTTCCTGGAGCAGAGATAGGTAAAGAGAAACAGTTTTCCTAAGCCTTCCCCTCTTTCATGGCACTCTCCTACTTACACTGTGCTCACATATGCATTCTCACCAGCCAGCTCAGCGAATAAAAAGTACACTTGTCATTGCCCAGAGTTTGGCACGAGCTCAAACCACAAGCATCTAATGTGTGCTACACAGTCAAAACCACAAACAAACATGGAAAAACCTTCATAGTTTTTAATGTAGTTGTTGCCCCCAACTTTTGTTCCCACCTACTGCAGGCTCTCCTCCAGTGACAGAATGTTCTTCCCTGCATTTTAGGAGACAAAGTGACCAACTAGACTCTGGGCAAGCACTTCCCTCTAAAGCAGCTGATCTTGCCTGAGCCAGCTGCACCTAACAACAGCTTCATTTTTCCTTCCTACTGATCAAGTGTGAGAGCTGGGAGACTGCAGAAATTAGCTGCCTACATTTTCCCACAATATATTACAATTTGCAAGCACGGATCTTTCACCATACTATTCCATTTTCTGCCTTAGAACATTTGTTTGTATTGCTCCTTTTGTGAGCAAAGTCCTGGGCTTCATTCAGTTCCACATCACTGCTCATCCATTTTAATTTTAGCCATCTCACACTCGAAGGCCAAACATCCCTGTCTGCCTAATTTGGGCCCTTTATTTGCCTGGATTAAATTTTTTCTATCTTTGCACTCATGAACTTCTTGTACCTATCACAGAATTTATTCACGTCTATGTTAGATTGAATATGTGCCTGTCAACCAGGAATGTCTTAAGAAAAAATAATGTCACCCATTCTTCTATTTCTCTATCTTCTTTTCCCAGAAAAGCTCTATACATATAAGAATCTTTCTTGAAGTGAGGCAGTGGTACCACACGACTTTAATCCCAGTACTAAGAGATAGAGGCAGGCAGAGATCTCTTAAGAGTTCAAGGAGAGCCTGTTTACAGAATGAGTTCCAGGACAGCCAAGGAGAAACCTTGTCTCAAAACAAAACAAAACAACAACAACAAAATCTTCAATGAACATTTGAAATTAAGATTTTTTTTAAGGGCAAGGGATAATAAGTAGGGATAAAAGTATGTGAAATGAAATGGAACTACCCTCTTCAAATACACTTTTTTACTCTCAGACACACTCACCTCTAGCTTGATGGATTTGATGGACAGGTGGTCAGACATAAACCTATGTTGCAACTCTGGCTTTGTGCGTTGTGGACGTTTTCCCTACAGTTAGAAGTAAGGAAAAGAAAGGAAAAGATAGATTAGGGCATTCTCAGCTACTGCTGCTGCCGCTGCCATAGCCACCAGCAGAATGGCCGCTGAGGCACGCCAGTAACTAATTTATCTAATAGGGGGTCAAAGGTGTCTATCTTTTAGGATGATAAGGAAAAACAATTCACCTGGATAAGGTATTGAGAATATTATCTTAGCAAGTAACAATTCAAAAAGCCACTGACAACCAAGTATTTCCTAACCTCAGCATGGATTCTGAATTTCAGGCCAGCCTGGATACAAAACCATGCACTGTATCAAATAATCCCAAACATTTAAATCAATAACCCCCCAAAACAAATAAAAACAAAAAAAATCCTCTTCAAATGACAAAGAGAAAACTGTATTTTATCACATTCACCTAAGTGAATGGTTCTGAAAGAGGCTGAGGCTCCAGGAGCAACTAAAATCAGATGGTTCTTTAAAAGGCAGGCAGGAGATGGCATATTCAGAGGCTATAGGTACCTGCTATCAAGCCTGACTATGTAAGTTTGATCCTTGAGATGCATATGGTGCACTGTGGAACACACACAAACAAAATAAAAGAAAACACAATAAAGCCTTTAACGTAAGTTCTAGGTATTCATTTGTGTGTGTGTGTTGGGGGGGGGTGGAGATGTGTCTTTGGTCCCAGAAATGCTTAATACAAAGTCTTAACTTCTTGAAGAATGAGTAAATTAAGGGAGGATAGAAGACAGCAAACCTCTTACCAATAAGAAGGACTGGTTCAGACAGTTTAGACACAATACAAATGAAGCTTTTCTGTTGGGAATAAGCAGTTCCCAGAGGAAAACACAATCACAAGTACCAAAGATATCATGATCCTTTATCCTCTTCAAGTACTTCTTTGAAGCTCCATAGGCATTCCTCACCAAGCATCTCCTTTTTAAAGCTCACAATTCTAGTAGGAGATATTTCTTACATTTACGATACGAGCCCAGAACAGCAATGTTTCCAAAGGAAATCTTGCCAATTTACCATGCAAATAGCACAAGAAGCCAAAACCAGTTTCACTCCAATTTTGTCACATTATATGAAAGAGGGATAAGCTATTCTTGATACACAGGGTGACCATTGATTCCTGCAGGTATTACTACCAGCTTTCCTGATTCAAGTGTATGAAAAGAAATCTGACTACCTTCTGCCTCCCAAATGCTAAGTGTTAAGATAAAACTTGTGCAACACCACAACCATCTACTATCAGCTTTTGTGTAGACAATGTACATACATTTAAATCTTAAGTTCCTAATGTTTATAAGCCACCATCCACCAACAAGCACTTTCAGTAGTCTACACCTATTTCTATTTTGGTTTTAAAAAGCGAATATGTATCAAATGTTTAATTGAACTAAATAAAAAAAAACTGGGGGTGAGGGTACACAACAAACATAACATTAGAAAAACTGGACAATTCTTAGTCAATGTCAGGAATCAGGATACATCCCTGGCCTAGCCATGAAGCTGGATATAATTACCCAGCAACATTGTAGAAGGTAAATATTGGTAGTTACATTTTTGCAAGACAAAAATAATTTACAATTCTATAAAATCTATGTCTCAATAGATGTCTATAGGTTAGCATGTAAATTTAATCATTCACATTAAAATTAAATGATAGTATGAATTCTGTATGTTCTTCAAGGTAATCTTTAACTATTAGGTTACTGACCATGTGCTTTATTAACAATTTGATTATGTTTGTGTAAAATTCTATTATAGCATAATATTTCTAAGCAGAAGTTTTTTGTTTTGTTTTGTTCTTTGACACAGGGTTTCTCTGTGTAACAAACAGCCTTGGCAGTCCCGGAACTCAATCTATAGGTCAGACTGGCCTGGCTGAACTCACAGAGATTCACCTGCCTCTACCTCCCAAGTGCTGAGATTAAAGGCATGAGCCATGACTGCCTGTGGAGTAACAATAACTTAGTTCACATTAGATGCTTTAGGAAGGTGTCACAAATTAATTTTAAGTTTGGATTGGAACAAATAACAAATATTCTAAGAGCATTTGTTTATGAAGTAGTATGGGTTCATATAGTAATTATAAAATTTACTCATCATTACAACACCATATATCCCTGACATGATAGGAAGATCACATTATTACAAATAAATAGGTCAGACACTATATAAATAGAGACGACAGCTGATCCACGTGCAGACTTTTCTTCTTTCTGTTCTTATTAGTATCACCTTCAGTAGTTTGGACTATTATCAACAATATACCAATAATAGTTGATTCTGGTTTTGCTATGAAGTCCAGGATGGCTTATAATTCCTAGCAATCCTCTAGTCTTAGCCTCTTGAGTGATGGGATTTAGGCCAGTATCATCACACCCTGGCTTAATTTTAATTAAAAAAGAACAAAAGCTTAACTTTTATATATTCAAGGCAGGTTTTACACCTTCCCACTTAAAAAAAGATTTATTATGTTTCAAAATGTCTGAGTATCTATGGAAGCCTGAGGGTATCAGATCCTGTAGAATTGGAGTTATAGGTGATTGTGAGCTGTCTGAGATAAGTGTAGGGAAGTAAATCTGGGACCTCTTATCAGAACAGCAAACTCGGGATTCTCCTGCCTCTGCATCCTTTGACAAATACTACTGGCAAACCTTTAATTCCAGCACAGGGGAGAGCCACAAAAGGATCTCTGAATTAGAGGCTAGCCTGGTCTGCAGAATGAGTTCCAAGACAGGTTCCAAAGTTACAGAGAGAAATGCTGTCTTAAACAAACAAAAAAAAGAGCAAACTCAGGTTGTGCAGTGGTGGAGCATGCCTTTAATCCCATCACTTGGGAGACAGGTGGATCTCTGTTGAGTTCCAGGCCAGCCTGGTCTACAGACTGAGTTCCAGGAAAGCCAGGGCTGCTGTTACACGGAGAAACTCTGTCTTAAAAAAAAACCAAACAACAACAACAATAACAAAAAGAACAGCAAACACTATTAACCACCGAGACCTCTCTCTAGTCCCTCTCCCCAAACTATTAAAGTTTACTATCCCATCCCCTAAGATTTATCAAATCTAACTCTCTACCTGGATTTGTTAGGAAATGCAAATGTTGCTGTGTAAGATAGCACACACCTTTGAGTTTCAGGCCAGTCAAGGATACATAAAGAGACCCATTCTTAAAAAACAAAACAAAAAACCCCAAAATCTCCAAAAACCAAAAGTTAAGATTTAGCTTCCAACAACCTATTATAAACAATGGTAGGAATGAATGGATTCTTTTATTTAATTCCTATAAAAGTTTCTGTGTAAAGATAGTAGTTTACTTTGCTATCAGAAAACTGAAATTGCAATGAAGAGATAGCATGCGCCTACTACAGGTTCACCAGATTACAGTAGCTAAATAAAAAAAATTTGAAGAGCCAGTTCTTTCACAAGACTACCACTCAGGATTTAACATGCCCTTTACACATTGTTTAAGTTGTAAATTTGTATCATGTTCTTTAGTAATGATAAATCTTTCAATTTTCACATATGACAAATACTTTTTCACTGTTATCTTTGGACTAGGATGAGATGTGGTAAATTAATAGCCAGATTATTGTTGAAGCATATGTTGAAGAATTAAGTCAGCTTTAATTGTCCCATAGATCACTGACTCTAGGGGGACCTTACCAGGAGAATTGTCTTTGACTTGTTCATAAATACCTCCTAAACTTTCATCTGGTCCTCGAGTTCTGACTAATTTTCAGCAAATGTAATCTCTCAAACACACTTGAGAATCAAAAGTGCTGTTGAGTTAAGCCCCATTCAACATTTTCCTTTAAAAAATTTGGCTGGCATCTTGCTGTGTAGATTAGGTTGTCCATGACTTCTGAAATCCTGCCCATCAAAAGCAAATGCTAAGAATTAGTTGAATTTTGAAGAAAGAAGTTTTATTTTTAAGATTACTATTGTAAGTGTATGAGATTGTGCACATTCGTGCATAGGTCAGAGGATGACTTTCAAAAGTTATTTTTTCTCCTTCCACAGTGGGTTCCAAGATTTGAATTATGGTTGCTAGGTTTGTATAGTAAGTGTTTTTATCCACTGAGCTATCTAAATTCCCAATAAATTAAAATTTTTGACATTGTATCTTACTACTTATTGTACATGCATGTGATGATGAGAACCAGGCTTAGGGCATTCAACTTTAATCCCACCATATAATAAGCATAGGCAGGACAATCTCTTTAAGGCCAGACTGTCTACATAGTGAATTCCAGGCCAGACAGGGTTAAATAACAAGACTATCT
Source organism: Bramus lutescens (assembly GCA_001685075.1). Lineage (NCBI taxonomy): Eukaryota > Metazoa > Chordata > Mammalia > Rodentia > Cricetidae > Bramus > Bramus lutescens. Next base: position 389,392 of record LOEQ01001911.1, read on the forward strand.
TGAACAAAATCCCCTAAACAGGGGTTAGATGGCTCAACACTTAAAAGCACTGGATACTCACTCTTCCAGGCGACCCAGGTTCAATTCCTAGCACTCACACGGTGGCTACAACTATGAGTAACTATAGTTGCAGGGAACCTAACACCCTCTTTTAACTGCCATGGGCACTACACACACATGACACTCAAGCATACATACAGGCAAAAACATCTACTCTCACATAAAAATAAAGACAATCAGAAAAGCTGTGATTAGCAGCATGAGATTCGCACAAAGTATGTCCTATTAATAGAATTAGGGCTCACCTGACATTCCAACCCTCCTCAACCATATACACCATGGTGTGTGTGCAGGTGCTCACGAGCTGGACTATGCAGAAGGTTAATTGAGGTTGTGACTCTCTGGTAATATAGCTCTTGGGGGGGGGCTGGAGAGATGGCTCAGAGATTAAAAGCACTGGCTGCTCTTCCAGAGGTCCTGGGTTCAGTTCCCAGTAGCCACGTGGTGGCTCACAGCCATCTGTGATGGGATCTGGTGCCCTCTCCTTGACTGTAGGCATATAAGCAGACAGAATACTATATACATAATAAATAAATCTTTAATAAAAAAAAAGTCCATACTGCTTTTTCTTTCAAGATATATATATTTTTTAAAAGATTTATTTATTATGTATACCAGATTTCATTTTAGATGGGTGTGAGCCATCATGCAATTCAGCACTGCTAGGTAGCAAGGAGGTACATTCTGTCTCTCTCTCTGTCTCTCCCCCCCGCATTGGATACTAAACCCAGAGCTGTATGTAGCAAGTTATATAAGCATTCTACCACTAAGTTGTAACTTTGGCCTTTTTTGGTTTGTTTTTTGCTTCTCTGTGTAGCCTTGGCTGTCCTGAAGCTCTATAGACCAGGCTGGTCTCGAACTCCCAAGAGATCTGTCTGCCTCTGCCTCCTGAGTGCAGGGCCTTGGTTGGCCTGAGACTTACTTTGTAGACTAGAATAGGATAAAAGGCACAAGCCCAGAAAACACTGCAGAAGAGGGGGCAGAAAGATTTTAGGCCAGAGGATCAGGGAGTTTGCTGTGAGACTGTGTCTCCTATTAAAGGCAGAGGCAATAGCCAAAAAGTCTTACTAATACAGCTCTGAAAACATTCATACAAGCTAACACTGTATGGTCTGAGTGGGTTATATTTAGGAATATAAATGAAAGAAAAAAAGAGGCCATAAATTTGAAGAACAGGGAGGGTATATGGGAGTGTTTGGAGAAAAGAAAAGGGAGAAATGTTATAACAATTATAATCTGAACAAAGACATGTTCTACCACGCCTGGCCAGCCCAAAAATTTTTTAAAGAAACACAATGTATATAAAGAGGCTCATAAAAACATAGTATGCTGAACATAAACTCAAGTAATAAATGCCAAGCACAGCAAAGACTACTATATAGATACCCCTACAGCTTTGAGGAAAATCATTTCTGGTAGAAGAACTATTAAATAAAGGTCCTCTGAGAGTTTTTCCAATACACTGACTCATGTGTTTAAAATTATGGTAGTTGTGCCAAACAGGGGTAGCACACAACTTTAAACCTAGCACTCGGGAGGCAGAGGCAGGTGGATTTCTGTTAGTTTGAGGCAGTCTGATTTACAGAGCAAGTTCCAGGACTGGCTCCATAACTACTGGGAAACTCTGTCTCAAAAAACCAAAACCAAAAACATGGTAATTATACACTGTTTCTCCTTCACTATATACATTATAGATAAACGAGACAAAGTATGTAGTCCAGGATGGCTTTAAACTCAGTAGTTTTTCTGCCTCAGAGCCCCAATGCTGGAATCACAGAAAGAAGTCACTATACTAGTTCTGTCAACTATTTGTTGACAATTATTTCTGCTTTAGAGAAAAATTTTTATTATGCTGGGAACTGGCTCAGAATGCAATGATTTTTCAACTCAGCAAAACCACATGGTGGCTCACAGCCATCTATAATGGCATCTGATGCCCTCTTCTAGCATTGTGTACATGCAGATATAGCACCATATACATAAAATAAATTAAAATCTTAAGAAATTAAACAATAATTTGAAAATACATGCTTACTAACAGTTTTGTGATTTTTTTGATATAGAGTATGTACAATTCTAAGATTACTGATAAACTTGCTAGTAGTATAAATGGATATATTTTCAGTGACTTTTAGAAATTTTGAGACAGGTTTCTCTGTATAGTTCTGGAACTCACTCTGTAGAACAGGCTGGCTTTGAACTCACAGAAGATCCATCTACCTCTATCTCCCAAGTGCTGGGACTAGAAGTGTGTGTAACCACCACCTGGCTATTTCAAATATATTAATCCAGACAGGCTCTAAACCTGCAGGATAGCAGGTATAATTTCAAAGGATCTGAGGGTGGGAATGTATTGTCTAGAATGCTTAGCAGTGGATTTTGATAACTAATCTAGCCAGCTAAAACTGGCAGGAAGTCCTACTTAACATGAATTTTGACCCCATTTGCATTTTATAGTCTTTTTATTCTTATTTGTTAGAGACTGAGGATACAGCTCAGTGAGGAAAATACTTGCCTAGTATGCTTAGTTACTAGGATTTTCCCCCATTTTGAAAAAACAAATTTGTTGCTGTTATACTGTAGGTCTTCCAAATTAGCATTATTAACATTACAGTCTAGGTTTAGCTTAGGCTTGATGGGTTTTAATATATTTTTATTTGATATTGTGGCAGCTCTCATATGCCAATATTAAGAAGCTGACATGGGGACTACTGAAAAACATCATGTTTCATTATATCAGGAATGGGGAACGAAGTCTAAGCACTGAAAAGGAGTGAACACAAAGCCCCACTCCTAATGTGGGCTTCCCCTGTGTGTGTGCAGTGAATATATCTTATTATCAGTGGTTAATAAAGACACTATTTTGGCCAATGGCAAGTCAGAATAGAACTAGGCGGGAAAACTAAACTGAATGCTGAGAGAAAGAAGGCAGAATCTGAGAGGTGGTGCCATGTAGCTGCCAGAGGAGAAAGACACGAGCCATCATAAACCACAAGGCTCGTGATAAAATATAAAACAATAGAAATGGGTTAATTTAAGATATAAGAGCTAGCTAGCAATATGCTTAAGTGATTGGTCAAAGCCGTGTTGTAATAATACAATTTCTGTGTAATTAATTATTTCATGTCTGGGCGGCAGGGAATGAACAAGCAGTCTCTGCCTACACACTCCTAACCAAAACACTATTGGCAACTAATACCTGCTGGAAAAGTGGAGGGAAGTGATCAGTTTTTACCAACTGGGTGTCCCTAGGTATATCAATCCCTACCTGAAGAGCCATAGGCAGTTAATGGTTGCTGGAGAAGTCATATTCAATAGCAGTGTAGCCAATAATAAGTTGCTATTGCTCAATTAAATAAGCCTTCACCCGTGTAAGTAACTCTAATTAAGGCTAGTGTCAAACTCATGATCCCCCTGCTTACCCTCTTGAGCACTAAGGAGGCTAAGTGTGACCAGAACTACTTCAAGAAGGATTTAAAAACAAAATGTGCATGGGGCGAGGGGGGCGGGGGAGGTGCAGGTGCCCTTGGAGTTCAGGAGGTACTGGATCCTGAGGAGCTCTGAGTCACCTAACATGGGTGATGGGAAGTGAACTTGAGCTTTCTATAAGAGCAGCATGCACTTTTAACCCCTGAGCCATCTATCCTACCTGAAGTGAGGCTTTTGAACATCCACAGGGGGAAGAAAAAAGGGACAGAAAAATGTTTGAAAATGCCATGGATAAGGAATGTGTGTGTAGATCAAAATACAGTCATAAAGGTATGCCTTAAAATTATCATTTTTGTTGGGAGCAGGGGAGAGCGAAATCAGGTCACGTTTCCTGGTGCTACTTATGAAATGAAAGCTGGTTCCAGTCTTTAAGAGGTCATTCTACTCTGGTATGGTGATAGGCATGGGACTTCCAGAGATAAGGAAATCATCATAAACAACCTTTAGGATAAGGACAGCAAGCAGGTGAATGAGCTGCAATATTAACATCAGTTCTACCAGGAATAGTGAGACCCAATAAGCAGGGAGGTTCTACCTTCTGGGCAATCATGTTGCAGATTTCAGGCAGGAAGTCCTCGCTGAGGAGCTTGTAGAGCTGCCGCTCTCGGAGAGAGGTCCTCTCTCGGAAGCTCTCAGTGACCTGTCTCCATTCTTCTTCTGTTTGACAGAGGAGCCACCAGGTACCTTGGCCTGGCCCTCGGGACCCTGCAAAGAAAAATGAATGGGACCTGAATATGTTGCTCATGAAAGTGTGGAACTCCAGAGATCAGGTGCTCCTCCTGCTTCAGCCCACCACCATTGGGATTATAGGCACTTTGCACAATGTCTGCATGATAATCTATCCCCCCCCTTTTTTAAAGAGTCTCATTATAGACTAGCCTAAAATTCAGAGATCACCTATCTCTGCTTCCCAAATGCTAGAATTGTGTATACTTTTAATTTCCCTATTACCGTAATTTTTTTGTAACTAGACAAATACCTGCAAAAACAAAACTATATTGTGATTTAAAGAAAAATTCAACATCTGAGAAATGTTTAAAAATGTATTATTTTTCTAGATAAATGGTTTGGAAACTGAGGCTATAGAAATGTATTCCTTACCTCATTTATGACACTGCAAATTGGTTATTTCCCTCCAAATTTAAAGAATATGGATCACATAATTAAAATCTCATCAGAGTCGAGGCATGGTGCATTCCTTTAACCCCAGCACTCAGGAGGCAGAGGCAGGAGGATCTTTATGAGTTTGAGGTCAGCCTGGTCTACAGTTCCAGGATAGCCAGGGCCACACATAGAGAAAGCCTGTCTCAGAAAACCAAAAATAGAAAAAGAAAAAAAAATCTAATTATGTATGTATGGATGTGTATATATGTATGCAGGCAACATGCATACAATACTTTTCAGGTCACTGATATTAAAAGGCCATTCTCCAGGAAGGTACTTGTCCATCCATGTTTCTGTCTTTAGTATACTGTGCCAGGTAACAGAACGAAGCTAGTTCTGAACTGAGATGAGGATAGGGAAAAAATGAAATAGGGAGGAAAAAAAAATTGGTGACTGCTGTAATCATCCTAACTACTGAATGATTAGAAAAGTGTTATCGCTGTAATACGTTTAGGAATTCTATTGACTTGATAGACAGCAACAAAGATCATTATTACCATTTCTTGTCAGCAGGTCAGATGCCAACGCGTTTTCTTCCTGCTTTTCACTGAAACACAGGAAAAAGAAAAAGTAATTAAAACAAGACACTGACACGCCCAAATTGTTTGGAATTTCTTGCAGTTATGGATCCAGTTAGCACAATGGTGGCTGGAGACGGGGTGAGCTGTCAAAATTCAAAGTTAAGAAGACTAATTCTAATGAGAAATAAAAGTAGAATGTAGGGTATGCTTGCTGTAGGAAATAGAAATACTTAAACCTGAGTATCAAGGTTATGGCATCAGTCCCAAGGAAGAAATGATACTGCTGAAATTCTCTGACTCATGGTACAATAAGGAGGACATGTTGTTAACTTACCCTTATCTAAGGAAGATGCAAGGAAATGGGCTAAAAAGTTGAACTTCCTTTGCTCAAGGTCTGTCACTTACCAGCAGAGGGTAGCATGAGCCCACGTGTACCAATGCAATGGTGCTAAGTTTCCAACAATAAAGTAGGCACACAACAGTTTTCTGTTTATACATGAGCACCTGTTCAGTTTAATCCTCACTAAATCAGCAGTTATCATCTAATACAATAAGAGGCTCAGAGAGGCAGGTAACTTGATAGATGTCATGCAGACAGGGTTGCTTGACAATTTCATGGACTCTGGCTCAGGATCTCTAAGCAATGATCTATATATGCCCTGTCCATGCACAAGTAAAGACAGAGTGTGAGGTGAAATTAAGGTTTCTTCCAGCATGAGAGCTGTTAACACAGATCAACGAGATTTCTTACCTCAATATAATTTCCTCTTGTACTTTTTTCCGTTTTGGAGGTCTTCCTCTTCTTTTGCCTGTTTTTCCAGGAACATTCGAGACATTTTTTTGTCTTTCACTTTCCCTAAGAAACAATATCGTTAAATAGAAATATTCTAGCATATTACTAACAACTAATATAATTTTAGCATTTATTAGTAATTACAGTATTCTCTGCCACAAGGATATGAAAATGGATTATGCAAAATAGCAGAAACGGAATAGATAGCTTGATTTTTCTTACACAGGGATAACAAAATGTGAAATCATGAAAACTGACATTCTATCAAAATGTAACATATAACCTCTTGCTAAGAGCAAGCACTGCTCATAGCAGTAAGAAAGTCTCAATAAAACCAGAGCTTAGCATCATTCTAGACCCCATGATAATGAGCAGTAATGATGGTAGACCGTGAAGTTCCTAAGGCAGATTATCAATCCTAATAGAAAAAAGGAGTACTCAGAGCCTGCAGTATTAAACAGTCTGTGGAACTGTATAGGTACTTATTGGGAATCTTTTATGTATACCTATAATGGGACATTTGTTTAACTATGAAAAGACGTGTTGCTGTTTTACCTTACCTGACTAAGGTACCTGATTGGTCTAATAAAAAGCTGGATGGCCAACAGTGAGTGGGGAGGCATAGGCGGAGTTCTGGGCAGGGAGAGAGTAAGCAGGAGGAGGAATTTATGCTCAACAGACAGAAGAAGGCAGGAAAAGTAGGACATACATAATGAAAGAAAGGTATAAAGCCACAACACAAAACATAGAAGAATAGAAACAGATTAAATTAAAAGAGCTAGTGGGACCTAAGTTAAGACAAAGCATCTTTATTTGGGAGCTGGTTGGCAGCCAAAACAAAATGCCAAATTACAAGTAGTGCGTTAGAAAAAAACAAGTGCTACATAATTCTGATACATTAACTTTCACAGTCCCCAACCCCCAGACACAGACACAGGGATTCTCTCCATAACAGCTCTGGCTATCCTCAAACTCACACTGTAGACCAGGCTGTCCTCAAACTCAGAGATCTGCCTGCCTCTGCCTTGAAAGTGCTCAGATTAAAGGCATGTGCCATGATGCTTGGCCTTTTTCACAGCATTCTAGAGCAGTTCTCGCAGCCCTTATGTTAGAGACAGTACCTGCTCAAGGAGAGTTCTCCATTGGACCTTCCTGGTACTGGGTCTTCTTTGTACATCCGTGTCCCGTAGAAGTACCAGTAGAGTGCACCTGAACTGTCTTCACCCAGAGGCTCCACTCGGAGACTATCTGCATCCAGACCCTGGGCAGAACAGGAAAACAGATTTGTAAAAATAAAGAACATAAAACAGAAGAAAACTAAAATGACAATTCAAAATTGACACTCGGAGACACCTCATATTTTAAAATCCTAATATGCTGTACATAATTTTCTAATAGGATAGATGAAATACAGACAGAATAGGAGGGTACCTTCTTTGATAAACAAGATGAGGAAATTCTAGGTACTCCCTATAACCAACCATGGCTCCCATGCACAAAAATAGGAATCAAGAAGAATTCTACAACTCTTTGGCTTAGAGCTGCTATTTTATGTGTATACTTGTAAAAGGAAGGACTGTCATACTAAATACAATCAGAACACTCAAGACAGTTCTTACTCAAAGACCTCGCTCTTTACTCTCAACAATCCTCCTTCCTCAGCCTCCCCAATGCTGGTATTACAGAGGCTCAACAGGCGTGAGTTCCTACCATACTTATATACATACTTCTAATCAGATGTTCTGAAGGCTTTGTTTTATGTGGTTTTGCACTATACTAAATGCTCAAAACAAAACAAAACAAAACTTGCGTCTGTGTGTGTCACATATGTGCAGGTAGCAATGGAGGACAAAGAGAATTCCCTGAAACTGGAATTTCAGGCAATTGTGAGCTCTTCCTCTGGAAGAGTGGTGAGAGCTTTTAACCGCTGAGACATCTCTCTACACAACAAAACACCTTCTGAATTACAGCTGAGACCCAGGAAAGCAATTTCCAATGAATTACAGGGTATGATCTGTACTGGTCTTCCCACTGTTAATGTTAATTGCTCAGCAGGGATACGACTTTTATGTGTCTGTGCACAGAGCTCAACTGAGAGCTGCTATATTTAATCAAATTATTGAGCAGGATTGGAAATTGCCCTCTCAAGCTTTGGTGGCACAGTCTCAGGAGGCAGAGTCAGGCAGATCTCTGAGTTCCAGGCCAACCCGGTCTTCAAAGCAGTTCCAGGACAGCCAGGGCTGTTACACAGAGAAACCCTGTCTCAAAAAACTCTGTGTGTGTGTGTACCCCTCAAGTCCCTAGAGCTTAACTGTTAATTACAGGGAAAAAAAAATCAGTGGCAAATTCATTCCTGTTTTGTGTGAAGACAAGATTACAAGTAGGTTCTCCTGTATGAGTTAGGGCTCAGGAAAATGAAAAGAAACAAATTTAAAAGTTATCTATCTGTATGGCTAGCATTCCTTTGGTCACATGGGCATGAATGGCTATACAAATCATTATTAATTAAGAGCATGAAGACTACTATGAATAAGTTAAACTGCTTCTCAATACCGTTTAGATTTCAGGCTCAAAATGCTGGCTTCTTACTGCTCTAGAAAAGGAGCTTGCTAGAGAGGTACCTTGAGAAGATCAAAGACATCATCTGCATCTAGCCGGTAATCACAGAGGCGATGGAGGATCTCTACCCGAGTGCGCAGAGGAAGGTCTTGAAAACTGGCTTCTCTCAGAGGGTTGGGCTTTCCTTCTTCAAGCTCCCAACGATAGTTAATGATATCTTCCAAGTAGCTGTGGAATGTCTGAGGCCTAATCAAATGGCCCCAAATTCACAAATACATTAATATAAAACAGAAGATGGGGAGAGGAAAGTTGACAATTTATAAAATAAAATAGTAGGTAAAAAAGGACATTAAAGCTTTTGGCTCAAATTATGCATTAGACTATATCACTTCATCAAATCACAAAGATAAACTGATCAAAAGAATATTTTTGTCAGGTGGTTGATGGTGCATGTCTTTAAACTCAGTACCTAGGAGGCAGAGACAGGTCTCTGTGAGTTGGAGGTCAACTTGGTCTGCAAATCAAGTTCCAGGAGAGCCAGAGCTGTTACACAAAAAACCCTGGGAGTGGGGTAGGAATTTTCATATAATGGGTTATCTTACTTTAACTAAGATGAAAAACTGCTTAATCATGTAAAATCCAAAGTAGAGGCAACAGTCTCACCCTCTGCTCATACTATTAAATTTTACAGCATTCCTATAAAAACATGCTTTAAAATTGGGGGTGTGACTTAAGGCTATCAGCCCTTACAAAAACAGTCGGCCCAAATGCATTTACTGATAATACAGGTTAAGATGCAAAGATATAGAAAAGCATCTTAATATCATATCACTTTAATGTGCATACACAATCACACTATATACTAATTTTTTTCTTTTAAAAAATTAGTTTATGCTGGGCATGATGGTACATTGCCTTTTATCCCAGCACTTGGGAGGAGGAGTTTCAGGACAGACTGGGTTTATATATAGAGACCAGGTTACAAAAACAAAACAGAAAAAAATCAGACAAAAACAGACAAAACAAAACCCCAAACACTGTGTGGTCAGGTGTTTCTTATGTATATGCTATGGTTCATATGTGGCGATCACAGAACACCTTGTGGGAGCTGGTTCTTTTCTACCACTAGGAACCTGGGACTCCCCCTTAGGTCATCACCGGCCTGTCATTCTTTACATTCATCTCGTATGCAGTCTGGTGCGGTTTTAGTTTCGGGTCTCATGTGGTCCTCTAGCCACAGCTTCCTAAGTATCTGGAGTACAGGTGTATGCCACTGTAACTGGGTAATCTAAGCTTTGAACACGGGTATTTCACAAAAAAATTAATATTTTACTACACAATGACAATTTAGAGAGCTGAAGGAATTGTCAGTTAATACTTATGAGCCAGGTATCCGGGGCTAGGTTAAACAAACAAACAAACAAACAAACAAACAAACAAACAAACAAACACGCCTATGTAGAAATTAAGAAAGTAGTTACTGTTGAAGGTTATGTGAGCAAACTGTGTAAAGATGTGTAACCACTTTACCTTGCCTGCCTAAGGCACGTTCTGATTGGTTTAATAAAGAGGTGAATGATCAACAGCTAGGCAGGAGAAAATAGGTCGGACTTCCAGGGAAAGAGAGGAACTCTGGGTGGATTTGCCAGCAAGACACATGGAAAATTGGAATAGAGGAGAGGTAAAAAGTCACATGGCGGAACATTAATGAATAAAAATGGGTTAATTTAAGTTGTAAGAGGTAGTGGGATAAGCCTAAGCTAAGGTCAAACATTAATAATTAATAAGAAGTCTCTGGGGCTGGCAGTCCCCAAAAAAAAGTCTGACAAGGAAGTCCAACTACAGGTCACTATGCGCGCACGCAAGCACACACATGTGATTGTCCTTGAACTGATGAGTAGAGAACTAAAATGTGTATCAATACAACAAGGCATTATCTGCCCACTGAAAGAAATGAAGTAACTGAGTCTCAGTGGCTTGCACCTGTAATCCCAGAACTCAGGAGGCTGAGAGAGCATGATCACCTAGATTAGAGGTTCTCAACCTTCCTAGTGCTGCGACCGAACCTTTTAGTTCCTCATGTTGTAGTGATCCCAAAGCATAAAATTCTTTTTGTTGCTACTTCACAGCTGTAATTTTGCTACTATTATGAATCATAATGCAAGTATCTTACATGTAACCTCTGTCAACGAGTTGTTTGAGCCCCAAAGGGTAGTGACCTACTGGCCTATGTGGTGAGCTACAGGTCAATCTAGGCTACAGAGAAAGACACTGTTTTCTTTTTTCTTTCTTTTTAGGTTGGGGATTCATGATAAAATATAGAAAACTACAACTAATTAAGTGAAAGAAGCCCAATACTAAAAAATATTGCATGATTTCACTATTAGGAAATATCCCAAGGTCAGAAGTATAGCTCATTAGTTAAGAGCACTGTTCTTCCAGAGGACCTGAGTTCAATTCCTAGCACCTACATGAGGCAGCTAATAAACTGCCTGTAACTCCAGCTTGAAGGGAATCTAACACCTCTGACCTCTTCAAGCACCAGCACATATGTACACATATAAACATATAATACTAAAGATAAAAGCTTTTTTTAAAAAAAGTACCTAGAATAGCCAAATGTATAGTGATTGATAAACAAGCACAACAGTGTTGCTGACCAGAGAATTGAGGGTGGGAGAAGTAACAAGTGACTACTACTAGTGAATTAGACTAGTTTGGGAGATAAAAAATAAGCATTCTTAGAGTATGGTAGGCTTCATAGTTTTATATTATACTCCAAATTAATGACTTATACATTCAAGCTCAGAGGAACAAATGGAAAAATTATGAAATAAAAGTGGAAAGAGCCCAGAAGATGGCTTAAGTGGATCAAGAGTTTTCTGTGCAGGTATGAGAACCAGCTTTGGACCCTTAACACCTACATAAAAACTGGGCAGAGTGCTATTATCTGTGAGTTTAGCAAGGAGAGGAGTGTGGAGGCAGGCAGATATCCCGGGACCGCAACACTGGCAGCAAATTCCAACTTTAGAGAGACTCTGTCTCAAGTGAGCCAGGTGGTGATGCATACCTTTAATCCCAGCACTCGGGAGGAAGAAGTAAGCAGATCTCTTGTGAGTTTGAGGTCAGTCTGGTCTAGAGTGAGTTCCAGGACATGCTCCAAAGTTACACAGAGCTCTGAAGCTCAAAAAAACTAAGAAGTCCTTGCTATACATACAAGAAAATCAGAGACTATATTCCCAGCACCCATCAAATGAGTCTGGCAGGCAGCCTATGTTTCTAGCATGTGGGGGCAGAAAGAGAACTAACTGAGCAAGTTGGCTAATTAGATTACATAAATCACTGAGTTCTAGGTTCAAATGAGGGGTCCCACCACAATTTATAAGGCTAAGGGCTATGAAGGAGGGCTCCTGACATCAACCTTGGGCCTCATCGTATACGTGAACACACATACATAAATAAATGTATAAACAATATACACACATATACATTTTTAAAAGTGAAGAACTGAGGAAGAAGACAACTTGATCTCAACTTCTTGTCTACACATGCCTACAGAATACACCTGCACACTGCACATTAGTTTTACACACACACACACACACACAATAAAATAATGATTAAAGGATACAGCAGATTAATTGATTTTTAGAGTTAGATACCAATATATCAAATTTAAATTTTTATGTGGATTGGGCCAACAGGATGGTTCATTGGGCAAAGTTGCTTGCAGTCAAGCCAGAAGGCATGCGTTTGGAGTCTCATGACCCATATGGTAAAAGGAGAGAAAGAACTAACTACTTCAAGTTGTTCTCTGACCTCCATTCATAAGAGCTCACAGGCATACACACAATAATTTTTTAGAATTATGTGAAAGTACAATGGTAAAAAACAAACCCTCCACCACTTTTTTGATGGAATCTTAATTTGCTTAGTCTGGGCTTGCCTCAAACTTACTATATAGCCAAGGATGATCTTGATCCTCCTGTCTTCACTTTGATCTCAATTGTTACTATTGCAGGCCTATGCTGCCATGTTCCATTTATGTATTGCTGGGGATGAGGGATTTGCATATCCTAGGCAAGCAGTTTACCAACTAAGACAAACCTGCACCTCTTAAAAAATAAAAGACTAAGGGATAGAGAGATAGCTTAACAGTTAAGAGCACTGGCTGCTCTTCCAGAAGACCCAGGTCCGACTCCTAATGCCCCCATGGCAGCTCACAAATGGCTGTAACCACAGTCCTAGAGGATTCAATGTTCTTATTCTTTCATAAAACCTGTGGTACATAGACTTAACATGCTGATCAATCACCCACATATATAGGTATGAGTGTTCTATTTCCATGTAAGACTTTATTATCAGAAGAGGACATCAGGTCACACTACAGATGGTTTTGAACCACCATATAGTTGCTGGGAATGGAACTCAGGTCCTCTGGAGGAGCAGCTAGTGCTCTTAACCACTGAGCCATCTCTCCATCTCCACCTATACACATTTAAAAAGAATGAAGTTGGTGACCTTATCCTACCCAATTTGAGGAGATATTTCATCTTTGTATGATGATAGGACATACATATCAACACTGAGTAAAGATACCCACACCTCATCTCATATAAACAAAAACACAAAGTAAATTTTATGTAATCCTGGCTGTTCTGGAACTCACAAAGATCTGCTGTGGGATAATGGTCTTATACTTTGTAAAGATTTGTCAACTTGTATTGTTTTAATAAAACGCTGATTGGCCAGTAGCCAGGCAGGAAGTATAGGCTGGGCAACAAGAACAGAATTCTGGAAGAGGAAAAGTCAGTCTGCAGTTGTCACCCAGGCATAAAGGAAGCAAGATGAGAATGCCTCACTGATAAAAGGTACCAAGCCACATGGCTGACACAGA
>LOEQ01001912.1:22125-35908 GCA_001685075.1 Bramus lutescens
AGAAAGAAAGATGTAGTATTTTAGAGTTGACAGCATCTTGTAAAAACATTTTTAAAAAAAGGAAAAGAAAGAAAGACAGACAGACAGACAGACAGACAGACAGACAGACATCAGAACTAACTACTTGTGGTGTCATATATCAGAGTCACTAGGTTCCTAAAGGATGAATCGCCCTGTACGACTCCTATTTTTTGGCTCTGTATTCTCACGCTTTCTAGGATGCATTATCTGCCTCCAGCAACACAATGAATGCTGGTTAAATATCGATTCTAGGCTCACTCATGGGAAAACACTAGCATTTCTAATCAGCATCATCACTTCCTACTTCTAAGAACTTTCTGGAGGAGTAGACCAGACTTGTTGAATCTTAACATAAGAGAGCTGATAAGATCCAAAACAGGTTACCAGGAGAAACCCGAACATCTTGTCTGAGTGTTTGTACGCGTGGAAGTCGTGTCTGCAACTACATGAGAAATACTGGGTACTTTAGGGCTTTCAAAAATTCAAGTGCGGGGCTGGGGAGATTGCTCTGGAGGTAAAGGCACTGGAGGGCCTGAGTTCAGATCCCCCAGCATCCATGTAAAGAGCTGAGAGTGACCACCCAGCTCTAACTTCAGGACTGGAAGAATCTCTGAAGCTCTTCAGCCAACTTAGCTGAAAAAGAAGGCAACGCTCCATATTCAATGAGAGACACTTCTTTAAGAGTAAGTCAGAGAGTGATGAAGAAGGACACCCCTCTGTGTGCACTTGCATACATATGTGCATATGGATGATTATAGAGCAAACACACAGACCCCCCAACACACACTGCAAATGTGCACAAAATAAGCAAATTCCCCCAAACACAGTCTCTGTGCAGACCATGACCCTGGAAGGTATTTGCTAATAAATTAGTATGGCTTATGAAAATATTTTCGTACCGCTGCTGGTACATGCCAATAATCCTAGCAAGAGAAGTTCAAGATCACCCTTGGCCATCAGCCTGAGCTACGTGAAACCTTATCTCAAACAAAACAAAAGCACCAACCAAAGATTTCTCACACGGTGTGATGGTACTCACTAAACTAAATTCTCAGCCCCAAAAGATCTGTGCCTAGCATGTCCAAGAACATGGGTTTGATCCCCAACACTAGAAAACAAAAACTCATGTGGTTAGTATTTCCAGATTGACTTTAAAGCCTTACATGTCTTGCTTATAACTAAATGCTTTCATCAGTCCCTTCACTTAAGAATAGAAGTTTACCAATGCTCAGAGCATAGCTTCCCAACTATATACCAGTGAATAAAATACACAGACAGACACAACTTTCTCATGAAGTTTACATTTTTCAGCAGCAGAAGACATGAACAGAAACTGAACATTAAGTTAATATACCAGGTGACAATTGGTGAAGCAAAACAAAACAACAAAACAAAACAAAACAAACCATAAGGAGAGCAGCCTGGGGTGCCGGCAGTATGGGGTTGCTGCGATTTAAGTTGAGCCTAGACTTTCTGACAAGAGACAGAGATCATGAAGATCTTCTGGGCCATTTTAACCTTGATATCATGCGCATTTTTTTTAAAGTCCTCCCAAAGAACTGCTATGCACTGGGCTGTTTTTAAGATGGGTAAAAGGCAGGAAGTAAACGTTTTCTGAGGTCTAGGGACATCTTTGTACATCCATGCTGGTCCACAACATAGCAATGTCTTCAGGGGCTGAGATGGGGGTAGCTCAGAGGACTCTGGATCCTTCAGTCAATGTTCTCTTGTAAGCTTTTTGTTTGCTAGCTTGTTTTTGCTTTGGTTTGGCCTCCTGTGGCCTCTGGCAGTTGTCTGCTCATGACTCCATACTTCCCATGGCTCTTTGTGTGTATTATTGGTTTGTGAGAAGTGGGTCCCAAAGAAAAACACTTGAACAAAACCCTAAAGGATTTTTTCCCCTGTAGAGCTTCTTGGCACTCTGGGACACAAGTAGCGACTGGGACAGAAGTTGCTTTTGCCAGAATTCAAGTGGCCATACTTGCATTGGAGGAGGAGCTCAAAGTTTGAGTGTCTCTCAGAACAGCATTTCTGGGGGAGAAGATGTGGTGTACGGTAGCATTTTATGGTTGGAGGACAGGTCCACCTCCTCAGGTCCTGTTCGTCAAAAATGACAATTCAAAGCTGGCATCGTCCCGAATGACCTCTAATAAGAAGGCCTGCTGCTTTATGTGGGCCTTGGGTCTTTGATATCAGGCCAAAGCAAGCCGAAGTGCCAGCTTGGAGCGCATGGCTGCCTCAGGTCCACCAGCTTCTGTACTCCAAGAAGCCTTACTGGGGGACAGAGATCAAATGAGCCAAACTGAAGTGGTCAAGATCCCTGTGGCCTCCCAGGAATGTTGTTCTCAATAAGGGTGAAGAGCTGTGAAATAGGAGCTGTGGCCCCGGAAGGCCACGATTTGACACATGAGGAAACTGAGGCCTGAGAAGAGAAGGGTCATGGCTAAGCTAAGCTCACATTGTGAGCTACATCTCTGTCAAACAGCTCTCTGGATTTCACAGCGGTTTTGTATTACTATTCTTTTTTTTCTTTAATGATTTTATTATTTATTATTTTTTATGTGCATTGGTGTTTTGTCTGAGTGTGTGTCTGAGTGAAGGTGTCAGATCCCCTGGAACTGGAGTTACATACAGTTGTAAGCCACCATGTGGGTGCTGGGAATTGAACCCAGGTTCTCCAGAAGAGCAGCCAGTGCTCTTAACTGTTGAGCCATCTCTACAGCCCCGCCTTACTCTTTGTACCATTAAAGTTTTACCTATATTTCTCAATGCTTCTAACTTCCTGCCTGAGATCCTACAGAATTATTGTTCTTGTTCAAAGCCAGCTAACATTTCTGATGAGATGGTTTGGTGGGGAAGGGCTCTTGCTGCCAAATCTAATGATCTGAGTACAATCTCCAGGTCCCACATGGTAGAAGGAGAGAACTAACTACTGCAAGCTGTCCTCATGTGTTCTGTGGCTTCCACATGTGTACTGTGGTGCGTGTCACCCCCACCCCCACCCCCGAAGTATATACACACACACTATCTCTTAGTTAGGGTTCTATTGCTGTGATAAAGCAACTTGGAGAGCAAAAGGTTTGTTTCAGCCTACACCTCTCAGGTCACACTGTCACTGAGGAAATTCAGGGCAGGAACTCAAGGCGGGAACCTGGAGGACTGTGAACTGGCTTGCTGCCCATGACTTACTCAGTACGCTTTCTTATAAACCTCATGAACGCCTGCCCAGAAATGGCACCAACCCCGTGGACTGGGCCCAACCACATCAATCATTAATCAAAAAAAAATACACTACTGCCTGGCATGGTGTTGCACGCCTTTGATCCCAGCACTTGGAAGACAGAGGCAGGCGAATCTCTGTGGGTTTAAAGCCAGCCTGGTCTACAGAGTGAGTTCCAGGACAGCCAGAGCTGTTATGCAGAGAAATCCTGTCTCAAAAAAACCAACCAACCAACCAACCAACCAACCAACCAACCAACCAACCAACCAACTTATAAACAAACAAACCAAACCAAACCAAACCAAAAAAAGAAAATAAACCCAAAAACCCAAAAAATGCATTACAGACTTGCCAACAATCTGGCAGAGGGGCATTTTCTTTTCTTTTCTTTTCTTTTCTTCCTCTCTCTCTCTCTCTCTCTTCTTTTCTTTTTTTTTCTTTTGGTTTTTCGAGACAGTGTTTCTCTGTAGTTTGGAGCCTTCTTGGAACTCACTCTGTAGAGCAGGCTGGCCTTAAACTCGCAGAGATCCGCCTGCCTCTGTCTCTCGAGTGCTGGGATTAAACATGTGCACCTCCACTACCCGGCTCAAAGGGGCATTTTCTCTTCCTTCCTTTCTTCCTTTCTTTTGAGAGAGGGTCTCACTATGTAGTTATGTAGCTCTGATTGTCCTTGAACTTACTATGTAGACCAGGCTGACCTCAAACTCACAGAGATCCACCTAGCTCTGCCTCTTAAGTTCTGGGAAGAAAAGTATGTGCCACCGTGCCAGGCATGGAGACATTTTCTCAATTGCGGTTCTTCCTTACAGATAACTTTAACTTGTGTCAAGCTGAAAAACTAAAATCCAACATGCTAAAAATTATATGACAATGACATTTTTTAGATGTATATTTGTGCAGTAATTTAAAACTTGACTTTCCTCTTATTTTCTTGCCTTTGTCATTGCTGCAAATGAACAGACTTTGCAATGCTTAGGAGAATAATGGCAGGAACAAGTACTTTGCCAAGATTCAAATAGTGCCCAAAATACTCCTTACCAAATGGCTGCCTTACCCGGTAAATCTTTACCCATTCCTAATCTGGGAAGGAAAACCTGCAAAGAACAAAATCACATAGCGAGAAGACAGCTGCCACGGGGACATGAGAAGTGAGCCCAGTGTGTGTCAATGGGGGAGCAGAGGACACAGGAGCCCTCCTGCTCGTCCGCCTTCTGGGGCTCGAAGGAGGCAGACTCTGCTCTTTGTATCATCAGTGCATCCGCCTGAATTAAGAGTCTTCATCTGTGTCTTCACCCTAGAAACCCAGCTTCTTCCTTTACGGGCAGCTTTGGTTCTGGCCACATTTCTTCCTGGTCTCCGTAGCTGGCAGTTTTCTGCTTTCCTCCCTCCGGTCTTACTCATTCCAAATGGCTTCTCTGGACCCACTTTTCAGTCTGTCCTATAAGATGCCCTCCCAGTTGCCCTCAGCCTCTCTCATTGGAATTGTTGTGTGGTTCTCTTGAACCCTTAGTGTTTCCTCCATATGTCCTCAGTGGGTGGCCCTTACAGGTGATTGCTACCAGTTTTATGGGCAAAGAAAGAGACACCCAGAACAGAAAGCTAATTTTCTCAAGGTCAAGAGAGACACAGAATGGGAAAATAACTTCCCCATAGACATGGTGGTGGCTTTTAATTGTAATTCCAGGGCTAGGGAGCCAGCCTGGTCTACAGAGCGAGTTCTAGGAGAACCAGGGCTACACAGAGAAACTGTGTCTCAAAAAAAAAAACACCCAACAAAACAAAATGAAACAAAGCAAGAGTTCAGAACCAGCTTGGGCTACCTATTGAGTTCCAGCAAACTTTACCTACACAAAGATCTTGTCTAAACAGAACAAAACAAGTAAGCAGGCAAAGATGTCAAGTGTTGTCATTATTTTTATTTCCTCCTGGTCCAGGAACGGACACTGAGTTATTCTGTGAGTTGGGTTCCACGAGAGGGTAGAATTGACTTACAGGCTAGAAGTGGCTTCCATGTTGGAATATTTAGCCATATGGGGAAGACTAAAGGAAGACAAGGAATCTTGAGTCCCTCAGACATCAGCAACGATGAGAAGCCTGTTGGGAAGGGAGAATTCAGTGTGGTGACCCAAGGAGAAAGGAGTGGGCCTGTGGGTAGAGCGGAACTGCTGCGGAAGACAAGCCAGAATGTGGGCAAAGAAACCTGTTCCTCTTTCCAAGGAATCCCCTTAGTGGGCCAAACCAGAAGACAGGTCACTAGGAGCTCAGGAAGACAGACCATGGAAGTCATCCTGGACAAAGAACAGGGGAACAGATCATAATGAAGCAAATAGAACACCCAGCGATGTTCCCAGCTAGACAACAGGGGAGTTGGGATGCAGAGGGATGCTCACTCTGCCTGTAGACCCCCATTGGGGCCTTTCTAGTGTATCACATGGCTTGGATGGAGTCAAGTTCTTATGCTTACTAGCCCTTCTTCAGACAGCAGCTACTCTGAGCTGGCACCTACTCCCCACCACGTCTGTGTATCTCACTGCCCATCCCAAATCATGAAGACCATGATCTTGTCTTTCTTATCCTTAAAGTTCTTCTAATGCCGGGGCATGGTCTTCTATGCACAGAGGCACTGGATCCATGTTGATAATTAATCAGTAACTACCCAGAGGACCACAGTGACCTGCGCTAAACCGGGCTGCTGCTGTCACCCTCTGAGATACTAGGAGGGTGTGTTGGTGTGCTCACCACCGAGCCACTTTCCTGTAATCTCTGACTGTAAGTGGGGTCATCATGAGGCCTGGGGTTTCTTAAAGCTGCGGGATTGGTGTCATGTCTGTGGGCGTAATGCCCTCGACCGGTGTCTCTGGCTGGCAGTTCTCAAGTTCTCAGCTCCAGCCTGCCAAGTCCCGGCTGCTGCTTCGAGTGTTGTATGTCAAAGATGATGAAAACAGTTAACCCTTTCCTTCATAGGCATGTCTCTCACTTACATTGCAGCGAGAGAATCATTGAGATTTGAAGTGCCTTTACTTGAAAGGTCTGCTGGCAACAGCAAGCAACCAGTGGGTGTCTCACAGCTATGTGGCCCACAGCTGTCTAACTCTGCCAGTGGATATGTTGGCAAGAAGTCTGGGTGTTTGTTCAGAGGCCAGGGTCACTGGCTCTCGGCTTTGGAGGAGTAGTGGCTGCGACGTATTTATAGACAGGTTAATAGGGTAACCCGGGACCACTGTACTTCAACAGTGAGTGAAGGTTGCTCTTCTTCACTGATGGAGACTGGGGATGTCTCAGGCCATTCTGATGCCGTTCTGCTCTCCCTGCCAGACTGAGGACACAACCAGAACTGGAACCAGACAGGCTGTGAGAGGACACTCTCTGCATGCGTGCATGTGTGTGTGTGTGTGTGTGTGTGTGTGTGTGTAGTGTTTTCTCTGTGTGTCTGTCTCTCCTCTCTCTCTCTCTGTGCACTGTCTGTCTCTTTTCTGTGTGTCTTTCTCTCTGTATTTGTGTCTCTTGGTCTCCTTTCCATTTACCTGCTACGTTGTCCCTACACAATGGCAAACTGTCTCTCTAGTCATTACTTTTAGTATATGTATGACTTTTATTTCATATATATACATAATACATTATGTTTCCTTTTATTTACCTCCTACTTCCCTGTCTCTGTCCTGAAGGCTGGGGAGGACCTCGGGGGAGGGGGAACAGAGGTAGAATAACAGCAGCAAAGCTGCACACAGTGAGACAGAAGAATGCAGTAGAAGGTAAGGCCAGAATTAGCGAATGGAGGCTGGAGCAATGGTTCAACAAATAAAAGCCCTGCTGGCTGCTCTTCTAGAGAACCAGGGTTCAATTCCCAGCACCCACATGGTGGCTCACAATTGTCTATATCCAGGGGAATCCAACGCCCTCTTCTGGCCTCTAAGAGTACTGCACACACACAGTACAGACATTTAAGCAAAACACCCAGGCACACAAAAATAATGTTTTTTAAAATTAGCCTATGAAAAAAATCACAGTTTGAAGAGATAAAGATTAGAGCACTCCCCAAGTCTCCCCCTCATCCCTTGAACTCCTCATCAAGCCCGACATATCGCAACACAAGTAGAAAAGGTACATGCTGTACAAGTGACCTGAGTGTCCCACGCCAGCGGGCCTGTACAGGTGTCATTGATCATCCTACCCCTCAGTAGTGCACTCCTTCAGAAACCATCCCTGACGCTGGGCGGTGATGGTGCACACCTTTAATCCCAGCTTTTGGGAGGCAGAGATGGGAGGGAGGACCTCTGTGAGTTTGAGGCCCAGCCTGGCATACAGAGTGAGTTCCAGGACAGCTAGAGGACACAGAGAAACTCCGTATCGAAAAAAAAAAAAAAACAAGCAAAAAATAAATCCCCCGCTTTTTCTATCATTGAAGTTTCCTAGTCTAATTTCTTGTTCAAGAGCCTGGAAATCCCGGTAGTTACCCAGGAGACTCTGACTTCTGCTTAGAAGAAAGGGCACTCCAGGATCTCACTTGTGGACCCGAGCACCTGCTTGTATATCTGCTTAGAAGCTCCAGGGAAGGAGAACTTGAGGATCCAGAGAAGCCAAATCCTTCATCAGAAGAACAGGAAGTGTTAGTGGAGGAGGAGAGGGGGCCAGGTGTGGGAAGGGGGACTTTGGAGTGTGTAGCAGGGAAGGCTAAGGGCTTGACAGGTGGAACAAGAACGTAAGGAACTGCCCCTGTCTGTGGAAATTAGCTTCGCCAGAGAGGGCAGAAGCAAATTTGTTCCACTTTGAGGAAAAGCTGGGAAAACTAGAGGAAAAGGGAAAGGAGGCTGTGACTCCTGGCAGGAAAACCCGAGTCCAGGATGAAGATTTCCTCCTCAACCCCAGGCTCCCTGATGTTGGGTCGGGGGCAGCTGAACTCACACGAAACATCCTGGACCCGTGGCTATCTCACTCATGGGGACAAAGGGATTGGCAGCAATGACATCAAGATCTCCTGCCAAAGTGGCAGGGCTGGACTCCTCTACAAGCTGTGCTTCCCAGGACCCCAGACACTCCTTGACACCATGATCAATTCTCAAACACTACAGGTCTGCGTTTGTGTAGTGACTTGCCATTTTCCTCTAAGGACAGATGTGAGCCTCCAGCGGCCCCTTTTCCCCCAGGAGTGATTTCACAGTACGCTGGGGAAGACGCTGTCTCGGATAAGCGCTGTCTCTTTCATCTGGAGATCTTAAGGAGCCTTAATAACAGCCACGCTTCATTAGCCCTGCTTTGTGGATGAGGGCACTGACTCACAGAGGGCTTCAGTAATTTTCTCATTCATGTTGGGAGTTATTGCCAGAACCATGAATGAGACTTAGGGTGAAACTCTATTTCATAAAGCTTTAAACCTGTACCCTTTATAGTAAGGGAGTTTACAAAAATAATGACCCCTTTGCACTGAGAGTTGACTCCTTTGTTCTGTTATTAAGTCTGCCTTAGGTGGGGTATGAGCATCCCCACTCCAGGACAGCTTTCCAACTTGAAGGCTTCAGTGTGAAGCAAGGTGGGAAAAGCTGTGTGTTTTATTGGCAATGCCTGGACCACTCGTAGTTCATTGTTTTCATCTACCTACCCACCCATTCATCCCTCACTCAATAACTCAGTCAAGTAATACACAACTCAGTCTCTATGACATCACCTGTGAAATAGGCATAGTGATATTACCATTGGCAAAGGCAGTTTTGGAAATTAAGATAATTTCTATGAAGCACCCTGTCTAACATATGGTAAACCCTTGAGGTAATTATTATTATTAAACAAGTAATTATAAGAGACATATCAACGCACACAAAACGCAAAAGTGAGTTCTTGAACAGCCCTTTGTAGGATAGACAGGGCAAAGTTGCAGCTGAAGGGACTTAATTCCTGGGGAACAGATAGATCTTTCAAATTAAAACACAAGAAATAAGGACATGGCCTGTCAGTAAACAAAAGAGGGAGAGTCCTGGATGCTCACTTTGGACCGGGAAGGCAGACCGGGAAGATAGTAATAATTGACAAGAACCATTTAAAATGGGTAGAAATGTGGAGACTGAGGACAGAGTTGGGGTGGAGCGTTTATATCCTGGAGAGGTTAGTTATAAAGCCCTAGCCTCTCACGGGCCTGTCTTTATTTCCCCATTGTTCTTTCTTAGAACAAATATCTTTGCAAATTCTTACTTGACTATCTTGCAGTCAGGACACTTGAAACTCAGGGGTTAAAAGGGCAGCAAGGAGGAACAGTTGGGGTGCAACAGGAAGGGCAGAATCTTAGAGAGGAGCAAGGGAGATCACCAAAAAGGCTTATTTGGTAGGACCTGAGGATCACAGAAAACTGTGGACTCCTCCTAATCTCTTGCACCTCCACACTCTGTGTGATCTAAAACCTGGATGTGAAATCCTTCCCCAGCCTAGACACAAAATCTTGATGCTAGACAGAAAAGTACTCACAGGTTAGATCGTATGAAAAATAGAAATATTTGTGTGACAACAGATACCCAAGCCCAGAAAGAGAAGCTATAGGCTGGGAGAAAAGCTTCATAAAATGTCATGTATTTTAAGAATATATTATAACAAGGAGGAGCATTCTCAACGCTAAGGAACGTCTACAAATCATTAGGAAAGAGACAAAGCTGACAAGGGATGGAAACAGACAATTTGGAAGACGTGGGCATCCAAAATACGCTTGCCCAGTAGCAATGAAGAGAACGCAAAAGGAAACACCATTACTGTTTATCACTTCATTGATACAATTTATAATATTTATAACTGTTATAATATTTATAAAACATTTATAATACTCCATACTGGCAAAAGTGAAAGGATGGTTGACAACGTGAACTGGTGTGTGTGTGTGTGTGTGTGTGTGTGTGCATGTGCCTACATATACCATGACACACAGGTGAAGGTCAGAGGACAGTGCTGTAGACTTGGTTCTTGGGAGGTGGTCAGACTTTCAAGACAGATTCTTCTACCTGCTCAGCTCCTTGACAGCACACAGCCTTTTTGTTGTTGTTGTTGTTTGTTTGTTTGTTTGTTTGAGACAGAGTTTCTTGGTGTAACAGCCTTGGCTGTCCGGGAACTAGCTCTGTATCTGTAGATCAGGTTGGTCTCAAACTCAGAGATCTGTCTGCCTCTGCCTCCAGAGTGCTGGGATTAAAGGTGTGCGCCACCACTGCCTGGCTGCTAGTCCACAGCTCTTTGGCAGTAGCTGTGACTTTGGAGGACACTTTGTCTTTGTTAAGTCGTCTGCTTTCAGGAACTAATCTTATCACATCTATCTCCAAATGAAGGCAAAAGTACAACAGTGTCAATGGCAACCTGAAGACATTTATTTAAGGCTAGCACTCAGGACCCTGAGACACAGAGAAGTTAGACAATTTACTCGGGATCACACAGGTAACATTAGAAGTGGCAGGTAGCTAAGGCAGTTGTTCTCCACAGACTGTCCTCAACTGTTATACTAATGAACACAGTAAATATAGGATGGTACTCTCATATTGTAGGATAGAGTACAGCAGTTAGAAAATGAGGATTTCTCTGTCTACACATGTGGGCATGTGCCAGGACACAATAATGGGGGATGGATTATAAAGTTGCAAAATACTGATATGGTATCATTCTATGTACATGAAGGAGCTATATATATATGTGTGTGTGTGTATATATATATATGCAAATAATTATCTATGAGAATATGTAAAAACTTTGAGTGACAACATCATGCATGTGAAAGAAGAGTCAGCACCAGACATGATGGTTCGCATTTGCAATTCCAGCACTTGGGAGGTTGAGGCAGGAGGATTTACTCCTGGAAAAAAATAGATCCTTGAAGTTAAAAACTAGAAATGAGTAGAAAGGAAAACACAATCAAAATATATTGGATCAATTTTTTAAATTAAAAACAAAATGGCTAGAAATGAGGATGTGGTTTTCTGATAGATAAAAAGGGAGACCCCTGGACCTTTAATTAATACCACAAAAAGTCAGAAGGTCTAGAAGGGACTCCTGGGCAGTGGATGTTAGGAATGGAATGACCATGAGCTAGAGGCTATCCTGGGCTACATAGTAAGTTCATTGATGTCTGGGTTCCTAAGTGACATTTTGTCTTAAAAAAATAAAATTTAGAATAGTGTGCGAGTAAACACTAGAAGACAAAATTTCAGGTTATAGTCTATGTATTTCTGGTTTGTTTGAACTTTTAGCTAGATTTCATATGTGTGTTCCTTTTGTAAATAAGAATGATCATGCTGACCAAAAATTAATTAGAAGAGAGACGAACTGAGGATGGTTTAATACTTATCAAGAAACAAATCTGGTCTTCCAGGCGGGCAATGGTGTGGGTCATGTGTAAATATCTTTAAACAAATTACTTATTATTGTGTGTCTATGCATGATATCTGTGTGGGTGCATACGTGGAGGTCAGAGGACAACTTTGTGGAATTGGTTCCTGAGATGGAACTCAGATCACTAGGCTTGCTGGTAAGCATCTTTATCCACTGACTCATCACAGCAGCCCCCTCAGGTCTTCCTTACCTAATGGCTATCCATAAAAGTATGCACATCTTGCTGTTCCTTTTATTTATTTACTTTTTTGTGTTTTGTGTATATGCATATATTCATGTACACATATACATGTGTGTGCTGTATATGTGGAGGTCAGAGATTGACACTCTGTGTCTTTCTTAATTGCTTCACACCTTATTTATTTGTTTGAGATAGGGTCTCTCACTGAACCTGGAGTTCAATTTGGCTAGGCTGGCTGGCCAGCAAGCCTCAGGGATCTTGCTGTGTCTTCCTCCTTAGAACCCAGACTATAGGTGTGCGGGAGACTTTTTACATGGGTGTTGGGGATTGAACTCTGGTCCTTATGTTTGCAAGATAAGCACTTACTGACTGAGCCATTGCCACAGCTTCCTATTTTTTTCTTTTCTTTTCTTTTCTTTCTTTCTTTCTTTTTTTTTTTTTTGAGATAGGCTCTCCTGTAGTAGTCCTGACTGGCCTCGAACTTGCTAAGTAACTAAAGATGGCCTTGAACTCCTGATCTTCTTGCCTCTACCTCCTGAGTACTGGGATTACAGACGTGCACCACCACGCCTAGCTACTACCATTCTTTTAAAACAAGGTTCCCAAGGCTGGAGACCATGCTACTCCACCAAATTCCATAAAACATATAGCTGGTCATTTCAAAAATTAATTTGTAACCTAAAGATCACAGTGTTCCTATTGAAAACCTATTATACTATCACTGGGAAAAGGACCTCTTAAGCTCTGTAATCATGAATACCTAATTATTTTGCTCCAGTGCATTACTGGGAGGAGCAGTTAGCTGGCTCTACCCTCCTGCTTTGGGTCTCTGGAGGCTTGAATGAGTAAATTCACCTACAGGCTTGAAGTTCTACTTTTTTTGACCAGAGGCAGTTCTTATTATCTGCAACAGAAAGGGCTCTTTCTTGAGTCATCTAGGGCCTCTTCCTGCCTGAGTCCAAGTCAGAGTGACTTCACACAGAAAGATGTTCCTGGAATGAAGCTGTGGTAAAGCCTGGTTTTCACAAAGCCAGGGCTGGAGGCTATCTGCAGGTATAGCTTTGACATCTACAGGAGCCTTACAGTCTCAGGACTTAGGGGCATTACACTTGTAGCTTCTCTTAGAGTGACCCATCAATAAGTATAGTTTTTCAAGTTTTGAAATTCAGTACAATTCTTAACATCTTTTTGTTGCTGTGTAGCCTTGGCTGACCTGGAACTCGTTCTGTATGTAGACCGGGGGCCTCGAACTCTGCCTGTCTCTGCCTTTCAGTGCTGGGATTAAAGGCATGTGCCACCACAGCTCTCCTTAGTTTTAGAAGGGGGGAAAATCCCATCCACTTAGGAACAAGTGTGTTTTCGTTTGTTTAGTTACTCATTTCAGAGTGTTCACGATTCCCTTTGTATTTTTAACTTCCGGTACATTTTCTTCCTTCATTTTTAACCGGCCTGAAATACCTTCAGGGTTCTTCCCTGAATGTGACAGAGTTTATTTGGATTATTCAGTTAGTTGCAGGACGATTCAGTCCACTCCCAGGGCTTTGGTCATTAGGAACATTCTGAATAGCCCAGCTGTAAACATCTCCACGCAAAGTCCTCCCCTCTTTGGATCATTTCCTTACACTTGGACTTCCTTAAATGGGCTTACTGGGTCAAAGGGGCTCTGTGAACAGTTTTATAGCTCTTGGCACATAGTTTTCAGATTGCGCCCGGAGAAGATCTGACCAATGGCTCGAGGGCAACGAGAGGGCAGGAATGCAGAGAAGCAGCCCCTCTTTCAGCCCCAAAGCAAGGCCCCCGTGAATGCAGAAGCGCTTCCCCATTGCTCTCCCGTTCCCTTCGCCTGGTCAGGGTCTAAGGTCTAGAGCCAGGCGGACACCGCGCTCAGGGAAGGGCACAAAGGGAAAGCCCAAGATCAGTGCCCCGGAGGCCGGAGCAACTCCTTCATGCCTCCCCGCCCGAGGACTCTGAAATCGAGCAAGTCTCAGACTTTGAGCACAGGCTAGGGGCGC
>LOEQ01001912.1:36728-49462 GCA_001685075.1 Bramus lutescens
CCAGCTTCCGGCTACCCGGGGGACTGGAGACCCCACCTGGGATTCCTCCGGTCCACCTACCACTGGAACGGGTGTGTCACCTCGGCCGCCCCCTTTCTTGGAGCGCGCTGGGAGGAAACACCCCTGGGCGCCTTCCCGCCTACCCAGTCGGTTTGGGGCGGAAAGGTGGAGGATTGGTTGTGTTTCCTACCCCAGACGAGCCAGTTTGAAAGTGTCACCCAGCGTGGGAGCTAGGGTGAAATCGAGGGAGAAAGAAACCCGATGCTCTCTCCGTGTTGGGAGTGCCACCTGGGGTACATGACAAAGAGCTGCCCTCACTCCGTTCTCTTGGTCAGGAATCTGGGAACGCACAGCTCCAGTTCGCCGTTTTCTGTTGCTCTTGGACATGCCATAGTAGCTATTTAGTGCGTTTGAATTTATGTAAATTAAATTTCCGGAGATTGTTGCTCCGAAGCCAAGAAACGAGTCTGAGTTGTAGGACGGAATAAATCTCCTCCGTTCATCTTGTCTTTCCCATAGCCCTCAAAATCCAAATTAAGAACCTTGGGAAGGCTGATAGATTGATGAAGACTGGAACTGGATTAAGAAAACAACACGTTTTCCAATAAACGCCGCGTAGAATGCTGGCATACTTCTGGTCTTGGGGGAAGCAATTATGTTTGGCAAACAAATTTGGTTCGTGTGCAGCTAGAGATGCATTTCTGGGGGGAAAATGGTGTGAACATGTATCCCGAGGAGGAGGAGTCGGAAAAGACTCTGGTTATTAGCTTTGGAGGATGGGTGATAGGGTGAAGGGTGGGTGATAGGCAGCATGAGCCAGAAAGCATGTCAATTCTGGGCCCAGCTAGGAGAAGCCTGGTGACTGATGAAAAACTGCCTCCTCCCTTTCCACTGACTAACTTTTCTGAGGCCGTTGGTTGTCCTTTGAGGTTTCTGGAATCATTTGTAGTGACTCAGTCATGTTTGGCCGCAGTGCAGGAACTGACTAGAGAGTGGGTATCTTTCTGTTGCATGTGTAGAATGTAGAGATTTTGCCTGGGGGGGGCGGGACCGGGGAGTGGGGAAGAGTTTTATTTTTATTTTTGCATGGTCGAGGGTTCGTGTGTTCTTGCGGGACAGTTTTTTTTTTTTAATTCTTTGGTTCAGAGTAGGATTAGTTGCATGGAGGTCATAGCCTTTCTGTAGATAGAACAAAGCTTCTCAGGCATCGCTGCCAGCATTTTCACTTTGGCATTTTGCTAGCAAAACTTTGATCCTAGGCCAGAAAGTTCAGTTAAAAATAGTATCTGTAAACCTCAAGTTTTCACCGGGTTCATCCTCAATCTCAGAAGTGTTTTCCATTTCATATTCATCTCTTGTTAGTGATGTTACTCATCATTATTAGGGTTATTTTGAGCTTAGAACTAAGATTTATACCTGTTGACCTGGCCATTTTGTTTTAATTAAATTAATTACATTAAAATATTTCCTAAATTGTTGCATGTGGTCAGGAACAGTTTAGTTCCTTCCTTAAGTACTTAGTACAGTCAAGACCCACGTTTGTTAAGGTGACATATTGCTGTTAGGTTGAAACTAGATGTTCATTTGACAGCATCTTCCTTGATGGCATGCCATTGAGAACCAGTATAGGTGTGATTCTGGAGTGCCAAGTGTTAACAAGTCAAAATGTGCTCTTTATACCTTTGGAGTGAGGTGTCTGGTGCCTCTGTTGTACATGGAAAGAAGTTGAAACATCATTAAAGTGATAATATCATATCTGTTATGTATATTTTATTATGAAATACTAGAATGAATTATGTGCTGCCTAGTTTTATGTCAGGTTGGCCCAAGCTAGAGTCATCTGAAAGGAGGGACCCTCAATTGAGAAAATGCCTCCATGAGATCCAGTTGTAGAGCATTTTCTTAACTAGTGATTGATGGGGAAGGGCACAGACAACTATGGGTGGTGCCATCCCTGGGCTGGTGGTCCTGGGTTCTATAAGAAAACAGGCTCAGCAAGCCACCGGGAGCCAGCCAGTAAGCAGTTCCCCTCCGTGGCCTCTGTATCAACTCACACCTCCAGATTTCTGTCCTGTTTGAGTTCCTATTCTGACTTCTCTGCCGTGGTATGGCAGTGTGAACTAAATAAACTCTTTCTTTCTCAAGTTGGTACGGCTGTGGTGTTTCATCAAACACCTAAAACAAAGTAACATTTCATTGTGATAGTAGTATATGTAAAATTTGCTGTTTAAACAGTGTCTAAGTGCACAGTTGGGCGATGTTAAATACATTGACATTGTGCCAAACATCACTGGCATTCATCCTTACAACCTTTTCATCTCTCCAGATTGTAACTCTATAAATTAGTCTTTAAAACAATATTATAATTTTTTTAAAAGTTCATGAAATAATAGCTGTTATCACTTTAAAGATTTGCAAGTACTACGAGCTATATTTCACAATTACTGTTTACTTAACATTGCATTTCTTTTGGTTTTATTCTGGAAAGTCAGTCTCTCTCTGTGTCTCTCTGTGTCTCTCTGTGTCTCTCTTTCTCTCTCTCTCTCTCTCTCTCTCTCTCTCTCTCTCTCGACAGGGGTTTTCTGTGTATCTTTGGTGTCCTGGAACTCTATCAGTAGGCCAGGCTGGCTTTGAACTCACAAAGATATACCTAACTCTGCCTCCCAAGTGCTGGGGTTAAAGGCATATGCCACCATCACCCAGCCTAGAAAAAAATATCTTTAATAATCTGATACAAACACAACATGGAATTTGGTTACTATATTCAGAAGCTTAGATATAACACCATTGGAAGCTCTGTATTGCTAAAAATGGCATGAGATGATGAAGTATATTAGAATTTCCTGTAAAATGTTTTCTGTAGGCTAGGCAAACCATTCATAGGAAAAGAAGTTGCACACGATAAGATGTAAAATGTTAGGCCAGTGCCTGATACGTGATGTCTTTACACTCATTTCACTTCTCCTATGTGCATTTGACACATTTTTGCTAGCTTTATGTTTTCTTTGATATAGGAAATGATTTTTGTTACAGATATTCTTGTTACACAGTTTTAGATGCATGCCATTTTCATTTTGAGCTTGACATCATAAGTACTAATCATTGCTGTGCATATATAGGGCTGGATTCCAAGACGCTATCAGTGTACAGACTAAATTATCTTGTTTCTTTGCAGAGGCTAGTTGCTTTATTTGGCTCCAAAATAAGCAGCTCTTTTGAAGTTGCAGATTGTGAGTTGCTTTATATTATATAAAAATAGTTTTTAGAGAGATTTGCTTCTGTAATTTTATTATTTTATGTATTTATTTGCTTCTGTAATTTTAAAAACAAAACAAAACATTTAGTTTGTGTGAGTTTGATGATGTGTGCCCTGCTATGGCACCCGTGTGGAGGTCAAAGGACAACTTTTGGGAGTCAATTCTTTCCTTCTATTATGTGGGTTCTTGGGATCAGACTCAGGTCATGGGGTTGTCAAGGCTTGATGAGAAGTACCTTTATCCACTGAGCTTTTTTTGAAGGTCGGTGTTGAAATATTTTAAGGGAGGACCTTAAGTGTTACTCATTTGTAGTGTTTGAAACCCTTGGGTAAATAATTTGTGTTGTGTTGTTGGAGATCCTCACATTGCTTGCCTGTTGTATTTTAGTTAACTAACACATGTGCTGGAGAAAAGTCTTAGGGTTTGTGTTTTGGGATTTTATTTTGTTCTTTCAGAGAGTATGAAGTCACAGTAAATAACCTGTAGTACCTAGGTTTTTGTGAATGGGTAAAGATGATCAAACATTTATTTACAATTTCAATGGGTTGAAAAACAAAATACCTATTAACCTAATAAATTAATTTACATTTTTTTTTATCGATTTGTCTGGTTTTAGGTGGGACGTTGTGTGTCATGGCATAGGTACAGAGGTTAGAGGGCAGTCTGTAGGAGTCAGTTCTCTCCATCCACCATGTGGATTCCAATAATCAAACTAAAGCTGTCAGGCTTGGCAGCAAGTGCCTGTAGCTGCTGAGCCATCTGGTTGGGCCCAAAACACCTATTAGGACTGGTACCTGCCAACTATATAAAAATATTTACAGAAATTTTAATTTTGGTATTTCTTACACATGCTAGGTGAATGGCCACAACTCCATGAAAATACTTATCACAGTGCTTAGGATCTTTCCATTTAGTGCTGGCTCTTCACACAATTCAAGTACAATTGCAAGTGTTTACTCCTCCCTACAAGTAATGACTGAGACTGTTGTGAAGATGCAATAAAAATTAAATAGAATAAAAGATGAAAAACTTTTTGTACATGTTCATTTGTGAAGTAGAGGTGGACATTTATAATATACAGATTAATTACTTTAAAACTTACATTTCCTAAAACTTCCAAACCATAGAGAAAATTAATTGGCTTTAGTGGTTTGTGAAATTTACTGTTTAGACCAAGTTGAGTCCATAATCCTTTATGTATAATTTTGGTACATAAACAACTCTGAAAATAAATTCTTACCAAAATTTATTTTTTTAATGGCAACTTCTTACCCAATCCTTTCTTAGAGTGTTTGAAGTCTGTGCACTGCACTTAGTGTAAATGATAATAGCTTTCACTGGAGAAATACTAGTATCTTGGTTTCAGGATGCTGTCATATCCCCAAGAAGGTTCTGGGAAATTTACAGCATGTGTACTGTATTACCATTTAAAGTTTGAAAAAAAAATCTCTAATTTGAAGAATCTTGGCCCCAGAGTAAGGCTGGTAGTGTACACAAACTAAGGAAATATACCTGTGTATATATATGCCCTTAAATAGTTCCAAGGAATAGTGCAAAGCTGCATGTGATGGTACATGCTTGAAATCCCAGCATTCTGGTGGCTGAGGCAGGAGGATTTTAGTAAGTTTGAGATTAGTCTGGGTTATATAACAAGTGCCAGGCCAGTAGGTCTACATGTTATGACCCTGTCACAAACACAAAAGAACGATCAGTGTTAAAGCCTGAATATTTTATTTTTGCTGACCCTTGCTCAGAATCTGAATCTTGCTTTCCTTGTTGAATTTGTCAGTATTTCAGATACAGCATAAAAATGTGAATTTTGAAGCATCTTACATGATAGTCACCTCTAGTAGTAGTGTTGCTGGATTCAGGGCTTGTTTTTTCTTTCCAACAGCTCTGTTTTACCTTTTAGATTACCACTTTATGTGTATCTCTAAATAATACTACGTAGTTTTGCTTGTCTTTTAAACTTCATAAGATGTTATCAATTTTATGTTTTCATTTTTGCTTTATGGTGGGTGCTAGGGTGTTGAAACTAGGACAACACACATGCTGGTCAAGGTCTCTACCACTGAGCTATTATATGTTCTCATTCTGACTTGGGTTTTTAGTTGTGTGATTCTGAGCGTTGCCTCCCTATGGTTTATTCATTTTCATTGCCATAAAAAGTTAAAGTGTAGCTCCACTCTGTAGATAGAATTCTTGTTGGACCACAGGTCATCTCTGTCCTGCCAGTTGTCCCCAAATAACCACACAGAGACTTAATATTAATTCTAAATGCTCAGCCAATAGCTTAGGCTTGTTACTAACTAGCTCTTACAATTTAAATTAACCCATATCTTTATCTGTGTTCTACCATGTGGCTTGGAATGTACATATGCTTCCTCTGCGGCTTTCTCTTGACTCCTAGACTCCACCCTCCTTCCCAGCGTCCTCCTAGTCTGGCTCTCCTGCCCAATCTCTTTCTGCCCAGCTATAGACCAGTCAGCTCTTTATTAACGGTTGAGAGTAATAGATGTTTACAGTGTACAAATATTGTTCCACAGCACCACCCTATTTAAAGGATATTTAGGTAGTTCTATATGTTTTGCTGTTATGGGCTCCTGGAACCCACACAAAGAATTTCCACAGACTTCTTTCTATTGGGAATAGAGTTGTAAAAATTGACAGTGGACAGCCATGTACCACTGTACCAAATCTTCTCAATTCCTCTTATAGTAAATCTTCTCAATCATCTCTTTACCCATTTATCACTACAGTCCTGGGTTCTGATCCACTTAAGTTAGGTACTTAAATTTCAGCATGCCATTCATTGGATCAGAATTTAGCTGGTGCATGACTGTAATCCAGCACCAGAGGATGAAGGAGAAGGAGTATTGTGAGTTCAAGGCTACATGGTGAGAAGGGCTAGCCTGAGCTGCCTACAGAATAAAAATAAGGAGGAAAAAAAAGATTAAATTTGCACAAACCTTAACTATACATAGATGTTTTTTTNNAAAAAAAAAAAGTACCCATAATTCAAATCTTTAAAAATAAGGAGCATTAGTACCAACCCATGTATCTTTTCGACCTGCTTCACATTCCATTCTTTTTTATTTTTGTTTTTAAAATTACGTTTTTCTCCCCTCCATGTTTGTGTGATTTTTTTTTTGTTTGAACTAGTACTGTTATCTCTTGTAGCACATGATACAAGTGAGATTGTATAGTAGTGCTTTCCTGCCTGTGTCTGGCTTCTTTACCTTAGCAGAAGTTTTGAGATTAATGCATAATATTTTGTGTATTAGCATGCTATCCCTTTATTGCCAGATTATATTTTGTTTTATATGTAAATCACAGTCATTCAGCTATTTCTTGTTAACTGGCATGGGCTGTGTTTTTTGTTTTTGGTTTNNTTTTGAGAAAGCGTCTAGCTCATTAGCCTAGACAGGGCTCTAATTTATGATTCTCCGGCTTCAGCTGCCTGAGTGCTAGGGTAACAGGTGTGTTCTACCATGTCTACTTCTGGTTTGGTTTTAAGAAATATTATAAATTTACATATGTTACATACACATAATATTATAATTTTTATAATTATAGAATATTAAAATGTATTATAGTCAATAATAAATATTAATACACAGATTTTAAATTTAACAATATTGTGGTATAAATATAAATAATGTAAA
The DNA here is from genome assembly GCA_001685075.1 of Bramus lutescens. NCBI lineage: Eukaryota > Metazoa > Chordata > Mammalia > Rodentia > Cricetidae > Bramus > Bramus lutescens. The sequence goes on from LOEQ01001912.1 coordinate 43,651, forward strand.
TATTCTAGATAAATTTAATAAACATTGTAAGCTGGGCATGATGATATATGCCTTTAATCCCAGCGCTTGGGAGTCAGAGGCATGCAGAGCTGTATGACTTTGAGGCCAGCCTGGTCTAACCAGTGAGTTCCAGGCCAACTACATCTATATAGTGAGATCCTACCTTTTAAAAAAATTTTGCAGTTAGTGCTATGCCTTTGTAAGGACATGTTTTAACTTCATTTCTCTTGGGTTGATATTGTGGTAGAATTGCTGTGTCACAGGGTATGTGTATATTTGCTTTTTAGGAAATGGTCAGATCTTTTTAAAACAGTTATTTTACACTTGTGTCAACAACACATAAGGGAGAATTCTAGTTTTTCCACATCTTCCCTAACATGAAAAAAAAATCCTGTGGTGTTGTAATTTGCATATCCCTTATGACTACCATACATATTATTTATATATAACTATATGTGAATCATCTGTTAGAATATCTGCCCTTTTGAAAAGTTGGACTGTTATTGTACAGGTTTTTTTATGTGCTAGATACGGAAATGATTTTATTTTGTATAAAGGGAATGCTGTGAAATTTGTTTTGTTAAGTTTTGTGCAAATTTAATCTTTTTTTTCCTCCTTATATTCGTTCTGTAGGCAGCTCAGCATGCATATACACAGTAAATGTAAAGAACAAAACCCACAAAAGGACACTTACCATTAGTGGACTAGTTTGTTATGTGGAGCTTAAGGTGCAAGCTACAGTCAAGTCATAGTTGCTGCCTGTTCTTTATCCTTATCCTAGCTGGGAGCTGTTCTTGCATCTGTGCTTCCTGCTCCTTCAAGGTGTGATTCCATTATGTAGATGTTCTTGGGCAGGGCTACAGTTGGCTGGTTATAAATGACTTTCATTTACCTTCTTGGAAAATGTTCTGTTCTCCCCATTCTCATATTCATCTATCCTCTTCTTCTTTCTCTGGGATATTAGGGCTGCTTTTTGGTTCATTGGTGTCAACTCTCGAAGAATATTTCTAAATTCAAGGGGACTTTGTGGCTTGTTTTCCAGGTACCAAAAGTGCTTTACAGTTGATCACTTTATATTTAATGCCCTAGTTTACTTTATTCTGTAAAAGATTTTTGGGCAACTTTAATTATGATGTAAGTGATAGAAAATTTATTTTTAAGGGATTATAAATTGGGAACTAGTTTCTAACACTTTATTATTGAAGTTAGTTTTTAGCTCTAGAGATGAGAAGAACCTTCTTTTGATAGAAGCAAGCCTGCTTTAATACTTAGGTCATGTTTCTTCGAGACAGGGTTTCTCTGTAGCTTTGGAGCCTGTCCTGGAACTAGCTCTTGTAGACCAGGCAGGCCTGGAACTCACAGAACTCCGCCTACCTCTGCCTCCTGAGTGCTGGGATTAAAGGCTTGCGCCACCACCACCCGGTGAAAAACTCTTGTAGTAATAAAGTATTGTCTTTTTTATACATCTTGGCCTTTTCTGTTACTTGTTCATTATTGTTGAACATAAGAGCTCACCGTGTAGCCATCTGGTCTAGAACACCGTTTGTAGTCCAGTCTGTCCCTGAACTCATGAATCTCCTGCCTTAGCCTCTTGAGTGCTTGGGTCTATAGGCATGGGGACAACACTTGACTTGTGAGTTTATTTTTATTTAATGCATAGGATGTAAACTATTAGGAGATAGATGCTTTTGTCGTCCTGTTATGTTCTTTAGCTATTTGTTGAATTAAAAAGTAATTCAGTTTTAAGTAATAGAAGTGGTATCTTTAGAGGTGTATTCCCTCTAGAAGTGACCCCAAATAAACATTTTGGTATGTTTTTGTCATTTGGCTCTAGTCTATCCATAAGAAGGAACATAGGCAAACATCTGTATGCTGAGAGGATAGATTTGGTCGTTAGAACAATTGATCTTGTAGGAAATGTAAATTGTAATATAGGCATTTTCTAAGTTGTTCTGAAACTGTCTAGAGAAAGATAAAAGCTGATTTTATTCTGTGTTTTACGTGAACACCAGGTGGGTTGAACAGCCCTCAATCATTTGTGTGTCATCTGTTCCCCTGCACTTGCTTCTTTCTAGTTAATCATATCTAGCTCCCTGTGGAGGCAGGTGATTCCTATGTTAGTCAGCAGTTCATGTTCAAGAACAGGTGAAATGCTGGTGGTGTCTTTCAGGTTAATCCTTAAAAGAGTATACTGGCTGTTAGTAGTAATATTTGCTTATTAACAAAGTTGAAAACAAAAGTCTCAAAGGGCGTAAGAGATTTTGATCAAGAATCCAGATGTCTCCTAGCACTAGGGAGACACCCAGCCAGGGCTACACAGAGAAAACCTGTCTTGAAAAAACCGAAAAAAGGAATCTAGATGTCCTTACAAGAAAAAGCTTTCAGACAGTAAGCATTCTGTTTACTTTTATTTCAGAAGAACTTTTATTACGTGTCATATTCATTCATGTGTGTGTACATGCCACGATAAAGTCAGTGGACAGCTTTTGGGAGTCTCTCCTTCTACTAAGAGATTAAACTCAGGGTATCAGACATGGCAGCAGTACTTTTACATTCTGAGCCATTTTATCGACTCCGTGATTACTAACATTTTTATTTGACTTTTAACTAATGTTTTAATGTTTTTCTAATAAATGTAAATGTTTGTGCTGTATTTAAAGTAGTTACAGAAATGAATTTTGAATTGTACAAATATACATATATATACACACACACAGGTAGTGTACAGTTAGAGAAAGGGGGTAATATATAATACTGTATTTGCTTGTAAATCCTTCCTAATAATTGGTTGGATATATGAATATAATTTGCTCGTATAGACGGTGTGCATGCTTCTATCTCCTTGTTCTTAGAATCAGGTCTGAAATCAAACTCTCACTGATTGTTTATTATCTTTTTATTTTCATTAGGCTTTTTTGTTTTGTTTTCTTTGGGACAGGGTCGCTATTATGTAACTCTGGCTGTCCTGGCACTTGCTATGTAGACCAGGCTGGCCTTGAAAGCCCACCTGCCTGTGCCTCCTGAGTGCTGGGAATGAAAGAAAGTGTTACTATGCCTGGCTCCTCAGCTTCATTGAGGTGTAATGTTTAGCCTATGAATTAACCCATTTTAAGTTTGTAATTTAGTTAATCTGTCACCACAACATGTTATCTTTACCCCTAAAATTCTGTTGTGTAGGTTCTCAGTCAGTCCTTACTCCAGGCCTATCTCTAGATCTGCTTCTGTAAATTTGTCTTTTTTTGTAAATTCTACATAAATGGTATCATAGAGTGCATTAGTTATTTTTCTGCTGCTGTGATAAAGCACTATGGCCAAGGCAACTTTGTAGAAGAAAGTTTATTTTGGCTTACACTCCCAGGGAATAAGGGTCTGTTATGGAAAGGAGGTGTAGCAGTAAGGGACAGGCATGGAAGCAGGAACAGGAAGGTGAGAGAGCTCACATCCCCAACCACAAGCAGGTAGTAACAGAACAAACTGGAAGTGAGGGAAGGAGGCTTTTTACTTTCAAAGCCTACTCCCAGTAACATACTTCCTCCAACAAGGCTGCACCTCCTAAAGTTTTACAGCGTCTCCAAACAGCACCACCACCTGGGGTTGTTCAAATATCCACACTTGTGAGGCACATTTCTCCTTTAAACCATAGCAAAAAATATTGTATCTGGCTTCTTTCCCCAGCATGATGTTTTGAGGTTCATCTGTATTGTAGCATGTGTTACTATTTTGTTCTTTATTATTGCTGAATGTTATTGCATGAACTATATATTGCATTTTGTTTATGAATTTATAATATGTGAGGACATGTTTTTATTTGTCTTGGAGAGATTCCAAGGAGTGAAATTGTAGTTATATGGTAGCTTATGCTTAATTTTTGAAAAACTGCCAATATTTTCTAAAATGGCTCTACAATTTCACATTCTTTCCATCAGTGAATGATAGTACTTGTAGTGTACTTTGCTAATAACAAGCAAATTTTAGTTGTATTCTTTGTTTAAAAAAAAAAAAAACCTCCCTGTGTTTCGAGGTTGACTTTGAACTCCTAAACTCAAGTTATCCTCTGGCCTTACTTAGCTCCTGGCTTAGGCAGGACAGTGGGCATGTTTTACCATGTCTTGCTTGCTTTTTCTTTTGAATTTTACTAGTGTACCATGAATGTGGTCTACTTTGAATCAATATATTTAAGATGTTTTTATGGAAGGAGATGCTAATCAAATAATGAAGAAAGTTTTTTGTGTTGGTTTTTTTGTAAACTTTGGATTATGGAACTTTTTACATCTGAGTAATGAACAAGTCGTTTTGAACTGTGTAAACTCGGGTACAGGCAGTAGACTCAACTAGTTGAGCTCTCCTCCCCTCCCTTCTTCTTCCCTCCTTTCCCCTTCCCTCCAGGGTTTCCATGTTGTAGCCCAGGATGGCCCTAAATTGTGTTTTATCCTGCCTTAGCTTCCCCAGTGCCAAGATTGATTATAGGCATGTGCCACCATATTTTGTTTAGTTATTTTTAAATAACACATGTTGAGGACTCTGAGGTAAGCATGGCCTTTGTTCTGTTTTGGGTTCATTTTAATTCTATTTTAAACTGTGTTAGAAATAAGTTATAAACATTCCGTGATCTTGACTTAAGTTAGAGTGCTATACCTTCCTTTTCTACATAAAGATTAAAAACAGTTCTTTTGGCATTTGCCTTTAATCCCAGTACTGGGGAGGCAGAGACACACACATGGACCTCTGAGTTCAAGACTACCCTGGTCTACAGAGCTAGTTCTAGTATAGCTAGGACTGTTAAACAAAGAAGCTCTACTTGAAAAACAGAACAAAACAACAACAACAAGCCCAATTCTTTTGTTACTTTAGTAGCTAGTTTCCTGTAGAATGGTAACTGCCATGTTGTAACTATTGCATTGTTCTGTCTTTGGCATTGAAGACTGCAGATTAGTCTACAGATAATGTGTCTAGTCTTGTTCACAGGTGGCATTGCATGCTGATTTGTGGGGTTATAATATGCACATTTGGGGAGTCTTTTCAAGATAACAGAGTTTTCCTCAGATACTGCCTTATTTGAGGATTCTGTATCTGCATAGGACTTCAGGATTTTACCTTTGCCTTAGGCATTTCTCATCTAGAAGTCACACTCATTTTTATTGAAATTCCAGTTTGACCTTTTAGCTTTAACTTAGATGATTGTAATTGCTTCATTTTTTTGTTAAATATAACCCTTGATTTTTATTAAGATCCAGAGGGAAATTTTAGCAAAGAATTTTTATTTAGATTTTTCTTTCATGTTAAATTTATGTTAAAGATAAATTAAAATTATTTTTGGTTGTAGTGTAGGGTTTTTTTTTGAGATTGCTTCTCAGATATCCTCTGCCTCCCAAGTGGTGTATTTAAAAGAGTACCACACCTCCTTGGTTTGTTTGTGGGGGGTATAATATCTTAAATATGTAAGATATATTAGCATAGTTGTCTTGAGCTAATTCTTTTGAGAGATATTACAAATAAATTTTGGTATGTTGAAATTCTTGCAAAACTCATAAAGTATTAATTGTGGCAATACTCCTGTGGGGATCCTAGTGTGGAGATTTCCCTGTAGAAATTTCTGTGGACATCCCTGTGGGGGGTCCTTCTATGGAGATTCTCCTATGGAGATCCCTCTGTCAGGTCTCCTGAAACCATTTTTAGAGTAGTGATGCAAGTAGTCTTCAGGAAGAAGATGAGAGGCACTGTGTATTTTTCTTTCTTTTTTTTTTTTAAAAAAGACTTTATTTATTATGTATACAACATTCTGCCTCCATGTATGCCCGCATGCCAGAAGAGG
>LOEQ01001912.1:69907-86616 GCA_001685075.1 Bramus lutescens
CCTGCAGGCATACACACAGACAGAATGTTGTATACATAATAAATAAATGAATAACTAAAAGTAGAAGCTTTCATGGTGTTTCAGCACACTACAAAGGATTGAAAATATTTTCTTAACACTTTCACACCCTTATTTTTATAAAATTTTAGTGTTAGTGAGATGATGTATTACAGTGCTCTGTGCCTTGGTTGTAAAAACTTGCTCTTTGGATGTGTTTAGCACTGTTCGTAAGTTTCTATGTTCTCTAATAGAGGACAGATCTTAAAAGTATGTGGCGTTCAAGAGTTTTGTGTTTCAGCCACAGAACCACCTCTGCCCTGGCGACTGTTAGAAAAACTTTCTTTAGTATTAGTATTAAAGAAGTAATTTGATGCTGAGTATGCATTTGTCTTCTTTGGTTGTTTCTGTTACAACAGTGGCCAGCATGTATTTGACAGGTAGATTAGAACATGTGAGTGCTTTTCTCCAGCTGTCTAGTAAATCTCTCACTGCAGTTTCCTTGCTCTTCTCATTTCTTATTCTTCAGTGCCTTCCAAGGCATATGATGTCAAAAAAATTGCATTTTCCACCAATTGTTTCTGATATATATCAGTCAAAACAAAGCAAAATACTGGGAGAACTAATGTTTCCTGGCACTGTCTGGAGTTTTAGAGTTGCTCCTTTGATGTAAATGGGGCAAAGCAGAAAAGCTAGATTTTCCAAATCATTATCATTACATTTAATGAAAATTAGTTCAATGCTTGATTCAATTCAGGCAGTAACATTGTTTGTTGTCTGGGTTCTTAAATGGCTTGTTGGATGATGATTCATTTTTAATGTGTGGGTGTTGGTGTATGTGCACAAGAAGTCAGAGAACAACTTGGGAATTCTCTCTCCTATCATGTGGGACTCAGAGACTGAACCAGGTTGTCAAACTTGGTGGGAGATAGATGCCTTTACCCATCTTGCTGTCCTGTCAGCCCCAAAATATGTGTTCTGAAAAGCCATGCACATGAATATTGGAGAAATTAGAATAGGATCAGACTTTTAACCAAAAGAATAAGAAAATTTGTGGTGATTAATAAAGTTGTGATCACTAAGTCTCTTGGCAGTTGTGCCCAACATCACAAACATGTCTGCACTTGCAGCCTTGATTAAATCCTCAAGGCTTGATTTTTTTTCTTTGAGATGGCCTACCTCTGCCTCCTGAGTGCTAGAATTAAAGGCCTGTACCACTACTACCCGACATGTATAACTTTGTTTTGTTTAATGAGTTGCTAATATGTACTTGATGGACAAGAAATCCTTAGTCCTGCTCAAGGGAGTGCCAGAAATGAAGGAATGGTAAGCAGGAGTTATAGGTGGCAATAGTTACTAACTGCACTTTAAAAGCTACATTTGTACATATTATTTAGCTTTGTTATTGCTTCCTTTTAAAAACCTCATTTTTTTAAAAAAAAAGATTGGTTAATTTTTATGTGCGTTAGTGTTTTGTCTGTGTATTTCTGTGTGAGAGTGTCAGGTCCCCGGAACTAGAATTAAAGACAGTTGTAAGCTGCAGTGTGGATACTGGGAATTGAACCCAGGTTCTCTGGGAGAGCAGTCAGTGCTCTTAACTGTTGAGCCATCTCTCCAGCCCCTGTATTGCTTTCTAATAGTGGGAATTTTCTCCCCAAATAAAATGTTATGAGCTACCAAATGTAAAGTAGAACAGAGAAGTATGAATTAGATTCTCCTTAACCATCCATATCCATCCATAATACTTACGCATTCCACCCCCCCCCTTTTAAAAGGTAAGTAGGCATGTGCTGGCGGGGGGTAAGATGAGGCAGATATTTGATACCCCCCAAAGTGTTTACTTAAAAAAAATCCCTGAAGGGCAGATTTTTCTGGGTGAAATAGAAAGCAGGCATTATTGTGAGACAATATAAGCCTAGGCTGACCTCTTAAATCATCTGTCTGCATTTGTTCTAGGATATGTGCTCACATCTGAAAATTTGGGACTAGGGGCCTCCGATGAGAAAACGTGCAGTGTTTGTCATCCTGGGTCTGGGTTCCCTTAGTATGATTCTTTCTGGTTCCATCCGTTTACCTGGAGAACAATGTTATCGTATTTATTTTGGTACTTCCCTCCCCTCCTTCCATGTGCAATAAACAAAATTATTTTAAATGAGCAAAAATTTATAAGCTACATTTATCTTTCTTTGCTTTGCTGAGTATCAAACTCTGATTTTGTATGTATTCCCAGCTTCTCAGCTAACATTCTCAGGTTAGGAAACTTGTTCAAGCTGTTGGGAATGGAGAGTCAGTACAATATATTAATATGGGTTCATATTTACTCTGTGGGAATAGCATATATAATATTTAAAGACTTTTGAATGCTTCAGAATTATACAAACTTGCTTTTTACTCTTTATTTTTTTTTAACAGGATGGCTTAAATTCCTTGGTCCTTGACTTGGATTTTCCTGCTTTGAGGAAAAATAAAAATATAGATAATTTCTTAAATAGATGTAAGTATATTTATTTTTACTATTAATGTTTGGACACATAGCTGAGCTTTAAATGAGATGTGTTTTGTTACTTATATCTCTTAACTTTGTTAACCTATGACCTAGTCACCGTTCTATTACTGTGAAGAGATACCATGACCAAAAAATCTCTTGATTACAGTTTCAGAGATTTAGTTCCTTACGGCAGGAAGCCAGGTGACACACATTATGCTGGAGCAGTAGCTGAGAGTTGCATCCTGATCTGCAGGTCAAAGGACATTGGGCCCAGCATGGACTTGAAACCCAAAGCCCACCTCCAGTGACATGTTTCCTCCAATAAGACCACACCTCCTAATCCTTCTAATCCTTGAAAATAATGCCACTCTCTGGTGACTAAACATTTGAATATATGAGCCTATGGGGTCATTCTTCTTGGCTTATGGAACTTGCTTGTATTAAGTGTGCTTTTTGTTTCATTTAAAAATAATATTTTGTATTTTCAAAGTAACTTTGCTGAACTAAGTTACAATATGTAAATTAAATAAAATTTAAAAGATTAAATTTACAGAAATTGTTAAAACCTTATAACTCGTGGTTATGATTGATCTAAGCAAAATATTAAATTATTGTAATTCTATGACTTTGCTTTTATTTACCCAGAAGACTTCGATAAGCTTTGTTTCAGTAATTTATGTATATTAAGTCTTGTTAAGGGAAAATGATGTAATAGCAGTTAGTATCATGTATATATATGGTTATCCTTAATGTTTGTTAGTATTATGTTGAAATTAGTAGATTCTGAAAATATATTCTCAAAGTGAGTTGGGCATGGTGGATTATGCCTATATGTAGCAATCCAGGAGGCTGAGGCAGGAGGACTATTGCACATTTAAGGCTAGCCTAGTCTATAAAGCAAGGCAGTCTCCAAAACAGAAAAAAGTTAATCCAAGGGTCCTAGAGATGGCTCAGCTATTAAGGACTTGAGTTCAGTTTCCAGCACCCAGGTCAGGCAGCTCACAACCACCTGTTACTAACTCCTGGGGAATCTGATGCCCCCTCGTCTGGTTTCTGAGGGCACCACACTCATACAGACCCACACTCTTAAATATATAATGCAGAAAACTTAAAATTCTAAAAATGTCTAATAAATGGGGGGAGTTTTAGAATGATTAATGCATCCTCTTTATTTTCACAGCTAAATCCTTTATTTTGGAATGGTCAATACTAGGTTATTTTTCAATTTAATAGTTACTGTAGTAGTTGATATTTTTGAAATATATGATTGCTGCCTTTTAAAGCATCATTACTAAATTTGAAATAACAAGTAATTTCATTCCTTTTCTCTTTTGAGATAACATTAGTAATATCACCAATGCTGGCCTGAAATGTATAGTCCTTATGTTTAGCCTCCTGGTCCTGGGTGACATGCCTGACTTTGTGATTACTTTCTGCCATGATTGATAAAGAATCAAGATTGCCTGGGTCCTTGATGTCTCTTGCATACAGAGGGGTGAGAAGCGGAACAGCTTTAGCAGTTAGTGATCTTCATGGACATGTGCCAACAAATCACAGAGCTTTGGTTCCTTGATGCAGAGATAGCATGCTTCTTAGAGTGTTTATTTCAGTTCTGGGGATAGAACCTAGGACCTCACATGTTAACTAAGCAGTCTGTCACCATACTACACTGATTCCCACATTTTAAAGCTTTAAAATAGGATCCTTTAAAGACTAACAGGATCAGCTGAAAATTCTAGAATCTAGAAGTAAAAAATGTTTACAAATATGATGACTATTTTTGAATATTTCTAATGATTGCTATTAAAATATGGTGATCTTTCTATTATAGATGAGAAAATTGTGAAAAAAATCAGAGGGTTACAGATGAAAGCAGAAGATTATGATGTTGTAAAAGTTATTGGCAGAGGTGCTTTTGGTGAAGTTCAGTTGGTAAGGATTTGTTTGGTTCTTACTACCATTTTTGTTTTGTTTTTATTCGTTTGTTTGTTTGTTTTGAGACAAGATTTCTTTGTGTATCTTTGGCTATCCTGGAACTCAACTCTGTAGACCAGGCTGGCCTCAAACTCACAGAGATCTGCCTGCCTCTGCTTCTTGAGTGCTGAAATTAAAGGCATGCACCACCATGCCCAGCTGAGGAATTAGTTTTATGTCTTTGATGAAGTCATTCTATCCTTGTGAGCCTCAGTGCTCCCATCTTTCAAAAGAGTAGCCTGTTACTAACAGTATTCCACCTTTAAAACATAGTGATTTGGAATAATGCCAGTTTGGTTTCATGTGTGATCTGCCTATAAATTAGTACTATACTATATTATACTCTGGCATTATACTGTATGAAAGCTGTAACAATTATTAAGAAAGGTCATGATGGCAAATGTCTTTAATCCCACCCAGCATTCAGGATATTGAGGCAGACCAATCTCTGATTTCAAGGCCAGCCCGGCAATACAGTGAGTATGATATATATGTATGTGTGTGTATATACATATGTATGTATGATATGTATAAATCTTATATATACACATATTTCACAATGAAGAAACTATCTTTGGAGGTAAAAGTGTAAATATTATAACTCTTAACATTAAATTGTGTATTTATATTAAATGAGGCATTATAATGGTTATTCTGTTTTGAATTCTTAAGCATGAGGTCCAGTGTTTGTTCTTAGATCGTAGTTCTGTTCTTTGAACCTACAGTGTTTTATCCTCTTGATGGCAATGAGAAACAATGATCACTTTAAGTGTAAGTTCTTCTCTAAGTTCTGACCTAAAGAACAGAGACAGGAGCACCTATTTTATGAGGGTTACTGTGGAGGATGACGATTAAGTGAATTACTAAGTCATGCTGCCTAGAGTACTTCCTAAGGGCTGTTCTTTTTTTATAGAGAGCTAAATCACATATTTCATGCAAAAATATTGTTTTTGCATACTTATAATTTATTCTACTTACGGAAGAGATACTAGAATTTGGACTTGGATTTTGAATAGATCTTGACTTATCCTTATTTTTCTTTTAGTTGTTTGCTTTTTGGTTTTGTATTTTTTAGATAGGATATCTTACATTCTAGACTGGCCTAGAATTCAGTGTGTAGTTGCTGATGACCTTGAACTTCTGATCTTCTTCCACTTTCCAAGTACTGTACTGAACAGGCATGCATCATCATGCTCTGTTTTACATTGTGTTGGGGATCTAGCCCAAGGCTATACATAAGCTAGGCAAGCGCACATGTATTAGCTGAGGCACATTTATTAGTCAAATTGGTCATGCTTTGTTTTGTTTTAAGACAAGATCTTTCTGTGTAGATCAGATTGACCTCCCAGCTCACAGAGATCTGCATGCTTCTGACTCCTGAGTACTGGGATTAAATATTAATTGCACATGCTACCGTGTCTTGACCCAACTTTCCATGTTTTAATGTTAGAGTAGTTATTGTTCCTGTAGGGAGGAAAGAGGGCCTGCTTTTCGTCCCGGCCGCGCAGCTAGCTTAACCCTGAAATAATCACACAGAAACTGTGTTCATTTAAACACTGCCTGGCCTATCAGCTCCAACCTCCCATTGGCAAACTCCTACATCCCAATTCAACCCATTTCCATCAATCTGTGCATTGCCACATGACTGTGGCATACCAGCAAGATTCTGACTGGCGTCCGTCCCAGGCAGGAGATCCATCACATCTGCCACACTGCCCTTCTCAGCATTCTGTTCTGTCTACCCTGCCTAAGTTCTTCCCTGTCAAAAGGCCAAGGCAGTTTCTTTATTTAACCAATGAAAACAACACATAGAAGGACCTCCTACACCATGTTCCTACTAATGTCATTATGATGAAGTGTGTCAAAGGGATGGAAGAAAAATATATAAGTATAAGATTTTATTTTTGTTGCTGTTAACCAAAATCATGTGTTTTTAAAAATGAAAACAACATTCTATGAATCTGGTGCCTGACGCAAGAGCTTGTGACTTATTTACTTTGGCTTTGCCTTTATTACCTTAGACAGATTCCTTTAAAGAAGTAAGATTGTAAAGGAAACATCCATGTGTTTCTTCTATTTTGAAGATTAATTTGTATGTAGTAAATTAGTACCGTGGGTATGGGGGAGAATATTCCAATTTAACACATCTTTGTAATGTGTTTTGTTTTTGCAAGTTAATTGAAGGAAGCTTCATAATAGCACAAATTTTTTTTTCCATATGAAATCTTTTTCTGGTTAAGTTGAAAGTAGGGGTTAGATTACCACAGAGTACAATGTTAACTAATTTCTATAAGTAGTTCTATTCTAAGGGTAATTGTGTTATATCACTTGTATGCCATAGCATACAAGAGCATTGTTTCTGGAGTCAGTAGCAGTATAGGGCTGGAGAGATGGCTCAACAGTTACAATTACTTGCTGCCCTTCCAGAGGACTCAGGTTCAGTTTCCAGCATTGCATGAGGTCTCGAGTAACTGTCTGTAACTTGAGTTCCAGGGGATCCAGTGCCCTCTTCACCTCTACAGGAATTGCATACACGATTCACATACATACATACATACATACATACATACATACATACATACATACATACATACATACCGGCAGGCAAAATACTCATATATGTAAAATTAAAAAAAAAATATCGGGGTTTGGGGAGGGGAGGCTGGAGAAATAGTTGAGTAGTTAAGAGCATTGGCTGCTCTTGCAGAAGATACAGGTTTGATTCGCAACACTTAAATGGTGGTGCACACTGTCAATAACTCTAGTTCCTGATATCTGATACTCTCTTCTGGCCTCTGTGGGCACTGCATACATGTGGTGCACAGACATACATGCAGGCAAACCACCCATACACATAAAAACTCAAAAATTATAGTTAAAAAAGAATAAAGAACAGCAAAAAACAGTAGCTTCCCTACTAGGGCCTTTGACCTTAATAGTAAAACTTCAATAGAAACTTTTGTATGTAATTAATTTCTGATACAGTGGGAGAAGAGTTGGTGTTGACTATTTCTGTTTCTAGCCTACAGGACATTGGTTTCCTGTCACCCAGGCTAAAGCTCTCTCATCTTGGAGTAGTATTAGTAACAACTTAACTTTAGAACATATTTGTAAGTACTATATTGGATTGCACATATATGTTTCTTAGTATGGTTCTGCGTAGTGGGACTATTGCCAGGTTTCTTGTCAGGTATTTAAGTGGGTTTTACTTTTGAATAATCAGGTCTTATCTGAGTTTTAGATGTGCATATGTATATTATTTTTGTGGGGCCACCAGGGCAATACAAGGCTTCCTGAAAAACAACAGAAATTTCATACCAGTTCGTGTGAAGTTTGGGAACCAGCTTATTGGTATTCTTTATTTTGATGATTAAAACCATTTGAGATTATTTGACACTTGCAAAAGTGTCAGTTAAAATCTTCCCTGGCAGCCCGGTGGTGTTGGTGGCAGCACATATCTTTAATCTCAGCACTTGGAAGGCAAAGGCAGGTAGGTCTTTGAGTTCGAGGCCGTCATGGTTTACAGAGTGAATCCAGGACTGCGAGGGCTACAAGGAGAAACCCTGTCTTGAAAAAACAAATGCAAAAACAAAACAAAAACAAAAGCCTGGCTTGCAAGATAGCTCAGTAGATAAAGCTGGTAACCTAAATTCAATCCTTTGAACTTGTATAAAAATGGAGGCAGAGAGGCTTCTTATCTTATAAGAAGTTGCCTTCTTATCTCTGCATGTGCATAGTGATATTTTGTTTGTTTTAATAAATAAAGCTTGCCTAAAGATCAGAAGGAAAAAGCTAAGCCACTAGAGATCAGGCAGTGGTGGCACACATCTTTAATCTCAGGATTTGTGAGACAGAGGCAGCTGAGTATCTGTGAGTTCAAAGCCACCCTGAGCTACACAAGATCAATGCAAAAACAAATCCAGGTGGTGGTGCCTCACCCCTTTAATCCCAGTACTAGGGAGTCATATACTTTTAATTCCAGCGCTAGAGGGAATGTAAAATGGGAGGAGAGAGAGGCTTAGTCTGCAGTCACCCAGCCTTGGTAGAGGTAAGACTTTTCTGGTGGCTTGGCTGCTTTGCTTTTCTGGTCTTCAAATTGAACCCTAATATCTGTCTCTGAGTTTTTATTATTCGTGCTACATATGTGTGCTCTGGCACCCCCCACCCCAAAAACATCACACAGTAATAATAATTAAAACAAAATAGTGACTGAAGTGATGGCTCAACAGTTAAAAGGGCACTTGTTTCCCTTAAGACATAGAGTCATAATTAATGTCTCTTTTCCTTCTTCCCTTGTGTTTATTTTTTTAAGAAAATCTTAGTTTCTGCCTTCATGCTACTTTAGTCTACACTTTTCTTTTTTCGGTATTCATTGCTTTTCAAAGCTACTTTTCCATTACTCAGTCATATATGAATACCTGCTCTCTATTCCACTTCTGCTTGGTATTTCACTGGCGTAATGATCTCAAGCTGTGAAATGCTCATGGAGAGATTATTAAGACCATGCTTATTAAATGGTCTGCATATTCTTCTATGTGTGCTCAGCAGAACTGATACTACTATTTGGCAGACATTTCCTCATACTTTTATACCCTTATAAGGTACCCTTATACCCTCAGGTACCATGTCTATTCCCACTCCTGGTTTGAGCACATTGAGTAGGCTTAGGGGCTATTATATCTTGCAAGTTGGTTTTTCTTCCTGTCCCTATGTTGAGGAAAGACAATTCTAGATCTGATGTAACTAATACAGATACCTCTAAATGGACCCCTTACTGCTTAGTTGACTAAATTAGTATGACTCCTTTATTCTGACCTGCTAGGATCTCTTGAAATGCCAGCATTCATGGGGCTGGAGAGATGCTTAGCAGGTTAGAGTGTGGAGTGTGAAGCTGAGGATGCCCCCTTGACTCACAAGCACCTGCCACTCCAGTTCCAGGAGACCTGATGCTCTCTTCTGGCCTCTGGAGGCACTGCAATCACTTCAGTGCCTCTTTATACATAGATAATTAAAAAGAAGCGCCTTTAAATGCCTCCTTTCTCAGGTTCATTCTAGGCCAGCTGCTCAGAGCATGCTGTTTCCTGTATGCCTTTTCATCCTGCAGTTTGACTCTGTGTCTCAGTGCTCACTTTAAAAGAGAACTTAGGTAGTTACCATTTCTTTTGTTTTAACCTTCTATAAGGGTGAAATTTCTTCTCTCTGTCTTTAATTAATGTTGCTTTATTTATCATATTATGGTTGTAGTTGATATGTTGATATTTTGATTCTGTGTGTGTGTGTGTGTTTTAAAGAAATGTGTCTTTCAAGTATTTTGACCTTCTTGCCAGTAATTGCAAGCTGTTCATTTGAAAAGATTCATTCATACCTGGGGATATTATCTTATTTAGTAAAGTACACAGCTTATGTAGAATTTCCTTAGAGAATCATAGATAAAAGAACAACCCTTCCCATATAGCCATTGTCAGCTCATTATTGCATTGTATGCATGTGTATGTGTTACTGTTTTTTTTTTTACTTTTTGCTCTTTTGGGGTCCCACCACCCAGCTCCCAAATAAATACACATGGAGGCTTATTCTTTTTTTTATGAATATCCGGCCTTAACTTGGCTAATTTCTAGCAAGCTTAATTTAGCTCTTCTACCTTTTGCCTCCTTTCTCTTATTTCTATATAACTTTTTTCCTTCTTACTCCATGTCTGGCTGTGTAGGGTGGCTGGCCCTTTTCTCATTCCTTGATCTCTTGCTTCCCAATCCTCCTTCTTCTATTTATTATTTCTGCCTCCAGCCCCACCTATCCTTTCTCCTGCTTTGCTATTGACTGTTCAGTTCAGTTCTTTTATTAGACCAATCAGATGTTTTAGACAGGCAAAGTAACACAGCTTCACAGAGTTAAATGCAACATAAAAGAATGGAACACATCTTTGCATCATTAAACAAATGTTCCACAGCATAAACAAATGTAATACACCTTAACATAATATTCCACAGCATGTATGTGCGTGTGTGTGATTTTCTAATACTCTTCATGTAAACTCAGATTCTTGATTTTTTTAAATGTAAAGTTGGACCTTTACTCTTCATAAGGTTATTTCTGAGCTGCAAAATTTATCTCTCTGCCTCTGATGTTTTCATAATTCTTGTATCTGCTATTCAGTCTTGTCTGCTAATAACACAAAGCATGAGGACATTGTTTTACTTGCACTTTAGTGAAGACTTCATTAATGTCAGGCTAGTCTAATATACACAATGGATTTTCTTATAAAATATGATTTTATTTTATAAAAATAAATTTGATAGCATCAAATGACGTGCCCTAGGTATAATGATTTTCAGAATTGTTCACAGGGTTCCAAGAATATCCTAAGTATGCTCTCTAGCTTCGTTTAGGAGCACCTCACCTGTTTAAGTCTGTCTGTCTTAAAAAGAAATACATCTTAACTATAGAACATATAAGGGGAGAAAAGACCCTTCTTTTATCTTTTAAGATATATTTCTTAAACTTCATCAGCTAGGGTATAACTATGGCTAGTATTTCAGCCCTCACTTCCTTTTTCTTTTGTGTGTGTGTGTGATTGTTCCTCCTACATACATATACACTCAGTTGGATGGTGTTTTATGCTCATGTATTTTCAATTTAAGATTAAAAATGAGGAATTTAACAGTCTTTTCTGTAACAAATAGAACTGTTAGAAATGATTTTTATCCTTTAAATACTAAGACTAGTAACGGGACACATGCATCAGTTCATGGTAGAATGAGCCTTATTTCATTTGTCCGTGGTAGTGTTAACTAATGTTGTTATTGATTGTATTCTGTATGCTAAATTTATAGTCATTATCTCTCATTTTGTCTTTGTTGTGAAATTTAGAGGAATTTAGTAAATTTGCCACCTAGCTCATAAATATCTCTCTCTTTGCCCAGGTTTGATTAATATGAACCCATGTTTTTAAACATTACTCTGTTTAGCGTGATAACAAATAGCTACTATGTCTGACTGTTTGTGTATCTGTCCATCTATATTGAATAGAGAAGGAGCTGGAGAATAAAGGGGACTCTACAGAGATGCTGAGGGAAATTATGATAGAATAACTCAGAGGCATCCTCAGAGGAAGATAAGTGGAAACCAGCTTTCCTAAAGTAGCAGCACTTTATTGTGCTCCTTTGTCACATCACTGCTAATGAATTTAAAAGGTATGGTGTAGACATTTGGCATGAATAAGACTAATGTCTGTGAGTTATGTCAGAGATGAGAAGCTACTGGTCCCCATCCTGTGCTGTGAGCCAGCAATTGTCCTAGTCAAGAATTTAAATGAAATTCAGCCTTAGAGTCAAAATATTTTTAATGTGTTCATTCCAAGTCTTGTAATACTGCATGGATAGAGATAGCAATGTATTGAATTTGTTAAATTGGCCAATTTAGCATTGTGCCAACCTTTGGACACTTCATAGTAAAGTCATGATTCTGTTGAAAGATGCAGGCAGCACATGTGTGAGACCATCAAAGCATGTGGGACTTTAGTAAACTGGAGAGTAACTTGCACCAGCCAAAGATGACCTCAGAAGTCATCTGTAGTGTAGACTTTTTATTCAGATGAATGGTTGTCTACTTTCCACCAGTTAATAGATCCCTTTTAGCCTCTGTTCTTAGCTCTACTAGACAGCAAAATTCTCAGAATTGTGTATGTCACGGTCTTAAGTATAAATAATAAAAAAAAGCAAGTTAATTGACTCTTAATGCTCCGTATGTTGCTTTCTCTAATGAAGTTAGAGAACATTCAAAATTCAGTTTTTAGAGTAAGTAAAGGCTTGAAAATGGCATAAATATGTGTAGCAGAGAGTGCCTTAGCAACTTCTCAAAATTTGTTCATAGTTTTTTATGGTTATTTACTTCAAGATAATTGGTGATTGAACAGAAACCAGTTAGAAAGCAACGTCCACTGTGGTAGTGTTTCTAGCTTTACAGCTGTCATTCTTTGATCCCGTATTCTGCCCTTTGTTTCCATATTTCTTTCTGGTGTTCTATAAATTTTATATCACTCTGCAGATCTTGTAAAGAATTATTATTACAGCCTAAGAACATGATACAGAAGATGGATATAAGCTATACTAATTGTTATCACATGGTTGGCTCATTGCAGTTAAATTTTTTTATGTACAGTTACAGCATTTCAGAATACTTCAAATTTCAAAACATTTTAAAAGGAGAAATGATGTAGTAATGTTTTATATATTCTATCAAATTACTGACATGGAGTATTAAATTTTTCAGCTGAAAATAGATTTGTACTTTTCTTTCTCTAGTTCTGTTAGTTTTTGTTTCATGAATTTTCCAAGTTCATTTATTTAAGATGCACACATTTTTAATTATGTTCCTCTTCCCCCATTAGTGTGGGGCTCAATATGTATGTATTGCAGGTTGGCCTGCAACTCATAAAGATCACTCTGCCTCTAGAGTGCTGGGGTTCAAAGGTGTGTACTAATATTCCTGGCTCTCTTATGTCTTGATGTATTATCTCTTTTATTCAAATAAAAGACTGTCTTTGCTGTAAGTCTGCTTCACTATTTGTTGACCGAGGTTTCTGTCCCGCCTGGTCCTGCAGTCGTTCAGTCCCAAAGAAATGCACAGAGGTCTACATTAATTATAAACTGGTTGGCCTATTAGCTCAGGCTTCTTACTAACTCTTATAACTTATATTAGCCCATAATTCTTGTCTGTGTTAGCCACGTGGCTTGGTACCTTTTTCGGCAAGGCAGTTACATCTTGCTCTGCATCTAGGTGATGACTACAGACCGACTCTTTCCTCCTCCCAGAATTCTCTTGTTCTCATTGCCCTGCCTCTACTTCTTGCCAGGTTGCCCCTCCTATACTTCCTGCCTGGCTACTGGCCAATCAGCATTTTATTGAACAAGTACAAGAAACAAATCTTCACAGGGTAAAACCATTGTCCCACAGCAACTATTTACATCTCTATTATAACTTTATCCTTGCTGTTTTCCAGGACAAATTAACTTGCCTTTACTTTAATCTTCAGCCTATCTGGTTTATATCTAAACCATATAAGTTTATACTTGCTTTTTAAAAATTTTTTAATAATTCATTAATGGGTATATTTAGTCCTTTATATTTTTACACATATTTTAGACAGCTTAAAATTACCTTGGAGGCCACTGAGTCCAATCTCTTTAATTTGCTCATTTTGTCTTTATTTTTCAAATTTATTTGTGTTCAGAAACACTGAATTTCTCTTTCTCTCTCTCTCTTTAATATTTTGAGACATGGTTTCTCTGTGTAGCCTTGGCTGTCCTGGAACTCTGTAGACCAGGCTGGCCTTGAGCTCAAAGAGATCTGCCTGCCTCTACTTCTCAAGTGTTGGGATTAAAAGTATGTGCCTGGCTGGAATTTCTCATTTATAAATCAATGTTTGTTATAAACCTTCTGAGTTTTCATTTGTTACTGTATTTATTTTTCAGTGATAGAATTTCTAATTGATTTTTATATTTCTATTACATGCATTTTTTATTTAAGCATATTTCTGAGAGCTATTTTTGCTTAATTTGTTTTGTTTTTTGCGTTTTTATTTAAAAAATAAAAAACCTTAAAGCTACCCTAACACTTTTGGGAGTCATTTATTTTGGCTGCTTTTTTCTTAATGACAAGTCATGCTTTCCTTTTTATCTCTTACTAAGTTTTAAGTTGTTGGCTAGATTTTATGGATATGGGGTAGAGTTTTTGAGGTTTGAGTTAATTTCTTTGAAGAATGTTGGTTTTCATTCCAATGATCTGTTCAGTGGCTTACTGGTTGGTCATCATTAATTTGTGCAGACTGTTTTAAACTTTGTCAGAGTAGGTGTGTGGAAAGAGCAAGTATTGTTGCTGTCAAGTCCTTTTCCCTGAGTAGGGCTCACCTCAACCTCTAGCTAAACTGCTCCCTTCTGATGGTTAGATTTGCTGTTAGGTTTTGTTAAGTAGTAGTAGAACAGGTTTTCTCAAACTGTGGGTTGTGACCCTTTGGGGTTTGGATGACCCTTTCACAGGGGTCACATATCAGATATTTACATTACAATTTGTAACTAACAGAAATTATAGTTATGAAGTAGTAAGGAAAATAATTGTGGTTAGGGGTCACCACAGCATGGCTAACTATATTAAAGGGTCACAGCATAAGGAAGGTTGACAACCACTGTTTTGTTTGTTTATAGTTTGTACTCCTAAGGTGTATCAGCTGCATGCATGCTCAGGAAATTTGCAACGTATTCTTCAGTTTGCTTGTGTTTTTGTCCTGCTATCAAACCTGTCATAGTTGCTCTAGTAAACCTGGGATATTTCTCTCAGGTGACTTCTGTGCTTTACCTACCTAGCAGAACCCAGCTCCTCATTTCATTTGCTTTCTAATCTTGGTGCACCAGTTGCCTCCCTTTGCTACTTCCCCACAACTCAGCAGTGTCACTGTGCTCTGCTTAGGAAGCTATTGCTGTACACTAATTGAGATGTTGTTTTTAAACTGTTTGTAGGCCATTATAGAGTAGACTTAATGAGTTAGTTAATTATGTGCTGCTCATTTTACAAAGCTTTGGTGGAAACTGTTGCCTTAATACTATTTGATGGTAGTTTATAGTGGGAGGGCTAGCTGGTTCCTGCTGTGCCATTATAACCAGAAGGATATGATTTTAAGTGACGATTGCTTATATTGATTGTGCTAGGAATTATCATTTTATAAGAGATTTGTTAAAATTTACTCAAAATTACTTGGTTTTAGGATAAAAAAATTTCTGTATTAAATAGAACATTTTATGATTTAAAAATTTTTACTATATTTATATAGTATTTGATTTGCAAATTATTCTGTTTTCTTCCCAGTTTCTTCTGGGAAAGATGTGAGAATTCTTTTGATTTACTTCACTTTTAATCAATAAAAATATGATTCTAGATGTAGATACTATTTAGCAAGAGTTAACTAGAATATTACTATTGAATCTTCCTTAAAACTGGAAAATCAACTGGCAAATGTGGCATACACTTTTAATCCCATCACTCCATGAGGCAGAGGCAGGTATATCTCCAACTTCAAGATTATCCTGGTCTACAAAGCAAGTACCAGACCAGCCAGCTATATAGTGAGGACTTTTCTCAAAAACAAAACAAAATCCTGAAATTTTAGGCGGTCAGTCATAAAGTCAAGGAATTATTTTTTATATATCCACTCATCAGGTATCATTTTAGTATCTGTTTTATTTTTGCCAGCACTGGCATTTAACTTTTCACTGGGCATTTGCCAGCACTGGCATTTAACTTATCACTGGGCATTAGAAGGGGACAAAACAGGCACAAAGAATCTCTGTCCTTACTAAGTCCACACTGGGGAGCCTGCAATAAGTAACAAGCATCGAAAGAAAAAAAAAACCCAACAGATTGTAGGAAGAAAGCAAATGGAGTTATGAGGCAGCACTGAGATCCTTTACAGTTTTTAAGAAAATATTTACTGCCGACCTTCATTGAGGTTCTTGATTTGATTGGGTAGTCAATGAAAGCCTCTTTGAGGAGATTCATATTTCAGCTGAGTGGAGAATAAGCTAGTGTCCATGGGTGAGAGGTGGAGTCAGGGACAGTGATGGGTTTTCTAGTGAAAAATATATAAAGAAGAAAAGTTCATTCTTCTGTTAGAGGGACTAAAAGACAATAATTGTGCTTCAACTATAAACAAGAACATAGGGCAAGGTTTAAGTTATGAAATGGCCCTAGGCTAGTCAGCACTGTGGTCAAGAGCTTCATTTCTTGGCTTCTTCCTTCAGCCCTAAGACCAGAAGTTGGTGAGCTTCTCAGAGAAAAAGAACTCCAGGTGGACTTGGGTATTGGGGGCATGAAACCATGAAATTCACCTCTTTGAGGCAGGTTATGCTAATTGCGGATTTATAGATATAAAAGCAGTATAGACTCTGGATGCAGAGTGCATCTCATTCAGTCCACAGGCAGCTTGAATTCTCTGCCTTATGTTTGTCATTTTGACAGGTACAAAGGATAGCCCACTGGGACTAAAACAAAAATTGAGGCAGTGTATCAAACACATAGTGCTTGGCACATGCTCTGTAATGGTATTTTATCTTCTATTGGATTAAATTCTGGTGCTGAGAGATAGAGGACAATAAGATTTTTTGTTTTGTTTTTTCTTTTTCTTTAAAACATATTTTCTCTGTGTTGCTGTGGCTGCCTTAGAACCAGTTCTGTAGAACAAGGTGGCCTTGAACTCACAGAG
>LOEQ01001912.1:115976-128656 GCA_001685075.1 Bramus lutescens
GTGGCTCACAGCCATCTGTAATGAGATCTGATGCCCTCTTCTGGCCAGCAAGCAGACAAACAGAACACTGTATACATAATAAATAAATAAATCTTTAAAAAAAAAAAAAGAGAGAGAGAGAAAGTTGGGTTTCTGAGTCTGTTTCCCCAAACATAATTTTCAACACCTGTGTAATAATATATGGAAAGAGAAGTGATGGAATCTGCCTGGAATGCTTTCTAGTAGGAAGAGTCACACTATTTTATGTTTGTTTGTTTTGAAAGATGCCAGTGTCTTTTACACAAAGACAGGATTATCTTTTTTCCATTAGAATAGATGTAGTATCACAAGTAGTATGATAATTTTATATTGCAAAAATTAAACTCCCAATTTTCTAGCCTAAAATTTATAATATCTCAAGTATATTTGAAGTGATAAAAATGTTCAGTTAGAAACAGATAACAATATAAGGACAGTACCACTTGCTCTTAATTAAAATACTTACATTTCAGACTCATAGTTGTGTCTACTTTCATTGTAATAGAAATGGAGAAGAAGCTATTGGAAGAAAGGTCTTTAAAGCAGAAAGTGGAAAACCTACTCCTGGAAGCTGAGAAAAGATGCTCTATATTGGACTGTGACCTCAAACAGTCCCAGCAGAAATTAAACGAGGTGCTGAAGCAGAAAGATGTGCTAAATGAAGATGTAAGTGTGCATTACACTAAGTAAAAATGAATGAACCAATAAGAAGCTAGTTTTATTGGATACATTTAATGGGGACTGCATTATTTAATTGTTAAATTTTTTTCTTGTAATATTCTATGGAGTCTGTTGGTTTAATGATAGAGTAAACCAGTCATAATTGAATAATTTTAAGTTACTTAAAACTTAAAGATTATATTTAAAAATATTAGAAATATCTATATTTTAATGTGATATGATTAATAAATTATTGTTCTTGAGAAAAATCAAAATAACTTACTTAGATACTAAGTATGCAATTTACTTTTTAGGTTAGAAATTTGACATTAAAGATAGAGCAGGAAACTCAGAAACGTTGCCTTATGCAAAATGACCTGAAGATGCAAACTCAGCAAGTTAACACCCTGAAAATGTCAGAAAAGCAGATAAAGCAAGAAAATAATCATCTCATGGAAATGAAAATGAACTTGGAAAAGCAAAATGCTGAACTTCGAAAGTAAGTTAACTGGTTCAGAGAGTTAGATTGATGGCTTCTGAGAGGTTTTGTGTATTTATTTATATAATTGTATTTATTTAAAATGAAAGCCAGGTTCGGTGGTAATTCCTATAATCCCGACACTTGGGAGTGCGAAACAGATTGGAACTCCAGAGCCAACTTATATAGCAATGTGAAAGTAAAATAAACTGAAAATACAGGCATACACTGTATTAGCTATTGAATTAATGCCATAGAATGTGACATAGACTCAGGAAAAGCCTGTGCACAAGTGCTGAAGGATTAGTTTTCTTTGTGTGTGTGTGTGTCTGTTGTTTTTGGTGTTTTGTTGTTGTAACTGTTTTTATAGCCTCACTGTGTAGCCCTGGCTGGCTATAACCTCCCAGGCATCTTCTTTCCTAGCCTCCAGAGTGCAAGGATTACACATACAAGTCACCACATATGGCTTTCAGTTGTTTGGATTTTTGTTTTTTGTTTGTTTTGTTTTGATACATGGTCTCATAAAATTCTCCAGGCTGGCTTTGAACTCACAATCCCTCCTGCTTTGGCCTCCCAGTAGCTGGGATTACAGGCTCTGCTACCAGGCCTGCAGGGATGAGAGTTTGGAAGGCAGTGGTGAAGTTAGTGTTGCATGAAAATTACTTGATTGCAGGGATTCTTTGCAGAGTGAATTTGAATGTGTATATCTTACTTTACTAAAGACTTGGACTTTCCATGTTCACAGAGAGCGGCAGGATGCAGACGGGCAGATGAAGGAACTGCAAGACCAGCTTGAAGCGGAGCAGTATTTCTCAGTAAGGCACTTCCTATACAACCAGAAAATGATTGTCTTTTAATTGAAACAAATACTTGTTTCACTTTCTGTGTATTTGTATTTTGAGTGTAGGCATGCATGTGTACCATGTGCATGCATGGTACCCTGGGAGTTCAGAAGAGGGTAAGATGCACAGCTTTTGTTTATTTGCCCCTGCTTGCTTTGGTTTTAGGCTTTTTTATTTTTTATTTATTTATATATTTTTAACAAACCTGCTGTATAGCCCATGCTGGTCTCCAATTTGCAAACTGTCTACCTTCTGAGTGCTGGAATTATAGTAGTTTACCATCACACCATAAGTATTTAGGTGGAATCTTACATGACTCATAAAAAGCAAACCGGGATTGGGAATATGACTCATTGGTGAAATATAACTCATTGGTGAATATAACTCATTGCTTGCCTAACATGGGAGCATGGGAGGAAGTCCTGAGTTCAGTACTCAGTACCATAAAAAAGAAAAAGTGCTGGACTTTTAAAAGACTATAGATTCTCTAACAGGAATCCTTTATCAGACTGGCTTGGTAGTATGTGCTTATAGTTGCAGCTGCCAGGCAGTCTGAGGTGGGAAGAACACTTGAACCCTCAAAACTGAAGCAAATCTGGGCAACAGAAGGGGAGACATTGTCTTAAAACAATAAATGAGGTATTGTTGCTAGAACATAATCCTAAGCATAAACTATTACCAGCCTGTGAAGCTGGTTAAAAGCATCAAATTTTAGAAATTGTGCTTTTGTAAGGAAAGGAATAAAATTGTGATTTTGATATTTGTGAGGTTTTTTTTTTGAGAGCACTTTAAAAATATGAAGTATTTCCCCTCCCTCCTACCCTCCCTTCCTCTTTTAATGGCTTCCAAGACAGGGTTTCTCTGTGTAGGCCCAGCTGTCCTGAAACTCATTCTGTAGATCAGTCTGTCCTTGAACTAAGTAATTCATTGACCTTCCTCTGCCTCGAGTGTCAGACTTAAAGGTGTGCACTACCACCGCCCAGCAATGTGAAGTGTTTTCATGGAGTAGTTCCATTGATCTGTCACCTTAAAACAAACATAAACAAAATTAAGCAGCAATATTTTTCATCACCTCTTCATTTATACTACCAGCCTGTACATTTAACTGGAATTTTTGCTGTAATATTCAGTTGAAAATCATACTATATATATTATTAACTGGCTGTTTTAGGGACTGAGTAGGAACTAGATGTAGGATATTCTATCTACAGTGTACTTTGGCACATAGCCAAATATTTGCTTAATTGGTGACTAGAAAATTGGAAAACCCACAAAATTATTAATTTCTCAGGAGCCCCAAATTACTCAGCATTTAGAAAATATGTGTGTATATTGAGATTTTTGCCTGGCTAGGCTTTGAATGTAAGTCATATTGGTGATAATGGACACATTTCTGTTTTGCTGTTTAGACCCTTTATAAGACACAAGTTAGAGAACTTAAGGAAGAAAGTGAAGAGAAGACTAAGCTGTGTAAAGAGTTACAGCAGAAGAAGCAGGACTTACAGGATGAAAGGTAAGGGCGAGCCTTGTCCATGGGTACATGTCCTGTTCTCAGCCTCCTTTTCACCAAGTTAAAAAAAAAAAAGTGATAAAGAATCAAATAGAGAAAGACTTTTGACTCATAATGAAAAATGATCATTAAAATGCCATCTCCAAAGGATCTGGGACTTAGCTTGGGAAGACTGTGTGTTTAGAATATACGATGCCTTGGGTTCAATCCCATTACCATATGCTAATATTTTTTATGGTATATCTCTGAAATACAGAGACTCTTTGGCTGCCCAGCTGGAGATCACCCTGACCAAAGCAGACTCTGAGCAGCTGGCTCGTTCCATTGCTGAGGAACAATATTCTGATTTGGAAAAAGAGAAAATCATGAAAGAGCTGGAGATAAAAGAGATGATGGCTAGACACAAGCAAGAACTTACTGAAAAGGATGCCACAATTGCATCTGTAAGTAAAATTCTTGGTGCTTTGGGTTTGTAATTAAATTATTATGTCATAAAAATCTCAGAAACATCTAGGAGCTGTGTCAGATGTAAATTAAAAATTATCTGTATCTGTTAGCAAATGGTAACAGAGTCTAACTAAAGAAACATTTCAGAGAAAACTAAAAAAGAAAGCAGTTGGTCTTGTGCTGTCAGTCATGCAGAGCTACTGAATACCACAGTAAGGGGAGTGAACAGTCGACTAGAGGGAGGTGTGTGCACAAGACCTTGTGTTTGTGTAGATAGTAATAAAGCCAGTGCGAAAACACTCAGTCGGGAAGTGGGTTTGGAATAATGGGGTTTTATGTGAAAGGAATAATGGCCAATCTGACTTAAGTAAATTGTACCTAGCTTAAGGACCAGATGTGAAAAATAGAAAGTTTAAGCTTTTAGAACCTAAAACGTATATGTGACACAAGACAGCCTAAACAAAGAAAAGATACTGGAATATATCAAGCAGCATTAATTTTTAGAATATATACATAATTCCTGTAATTCATTAAATGAGATGAAACAATTTAGAAGAAAATTGGCCAAAAGAGATAGCGCAAATACATCAGTGGCTGCTGTTCTCCAGCAAAAGGTCAGATGAATGCCATAGATTTGAAATACCCTTTATGTGACTGAAAAATAAGCTGTCACCTTCAAGTGTCTGGAAAATGACAATTTTCTTTACAATAAATGGAGAGTTAAATTCAATATAATATCTGTAATTTTGTTAATAGTATGGCCATTTCTGGTAAATTTTAAGTGTATGGTACCACCCAAAGAAAGTCCACACTAAGATAACTATGCTAAAGAAACTAGCACAGTGCTTAGAGACACAGAGATGCTTATAACAGCAAACCCTTGCATCTCAATTGCTAAATAGGTGTAGAGGCTGGAGAGATGACTCAGTTCCTAAGAGCACTGGCTACTCTTCAAGAGGACCTGGGTTTGATTCCCATCACCCACATGACAGCTCATACTTGTCTTATAGCAACTCTGTAGTTACAGGGTTTTTGACGCCCCTTTCTGGTCTCTGAGGGCACTGCACACACATGCTACAGATACATACATTCAGGTCAACACTTATATGCATTAAATTAAAATTAAAAATAACAGATGTAGTAGTACATGGCTGTAATTCCAACATTTGGGAAGTGAAGGCAGGAGGGTCAGAAGTTGAAGAACACCCTTGTTTACACAGCAAGGTGGAGGCTAGCGTAGAATACATACAACTGTGTCTTAGCAAACAGAACCGAAATAGGCACATTAAGTATGGTAGAAAGTGGAAGTAAACAGAAGTTGGAGCTAATATCAATCAGCAGAGTAATACAATTTGTTGTTCTTTATTTTGATCTCAGAATGACCCAGAATTCACAATCTTTGTCCTGCCTCCCCCTCCCCCTGGGTTTAGAAACATTATCTGGCATTCCCACCCACATCTTAGTTCTCACTATCCTTGGCTGTCTGGGTCTCATTCTGTAGACCAGACTGGCCTTGAATTTATAGACACCCTCCTGCATTTGTTTACTGAGTTTTAAGGTTAAGGGTATAAATAACCTACTGTGGCAAATTTAATTCTTTATTAAGTGAGTCATAATATATTTATTTGATTTGATTTTTGATACAGGGTTTCTCTCTTTAATAGTCCTGGCTGTCCTGGAACTAGCTCTTGTAGACCAGGCTGGCCTCAAACTCACAGAGATCCACCTGACTCTGCCTCCTAAATACTGGGATTAAAGGTATGCGCCACCACTTATTATTTCTTGTGTTTATAATGAAAATGTGCAGTATTTGTTGGGAAAGTTGAGCATATAAACTATAATAAAATTTAAGGAAGGAAAGATAGAAATACAGTCTTAATGGAATATAGAAAAAGGATGTCAGCTTCCATAAAAACTCATTTTTTAAAATTTTAAATAACATTTTGAAAGAAACACCACAGTTTTTAAGCTTACTCTTCATGATTGGAACACAAGTTCTTTTCCTCCTTTTCTTGATTTATTAAGTGATTTTCTCATTTAAAAAAAAACTGCTAAGGATTTGTGACAAATGGGCAGATTTTTGGTATTTTGGGATATGTAAGAAGTTTTGAGGGAGCAATAGTTTTATCCAGGGAAAGTCTAGTGTGGTAACACAAGACGTGAAGAGGTGAAAGGTGTTCTGGGGTCTCAATTTGGATTACTGTTTAACAACTAAAATTTTGTAAATTAATACGTTGGTTTTCTCCCCACTTGTGTTTCTTAGCTTGAAGAAACAAATAGGACACTAACTAGTGATGTTGCCAATCTTGCAAACGAGAAAGAAGAACTAAACAACAAGCTGAAAGACACTCAAGAGCGTATGTATTAGCAGGAAGAGAGCTTACTGTGAACATACCTAGTAGCTGTAGTTATTGGTGTAATTTTAATATCTCTTTTTTTCAGAACTCTCAAAGTTGAAAGATGAAGAGATCAGTGCAGCAGCTATTAAAGCTCAGTTTGAGAAGCAGCTGTTGACTGAGAGAACACTCAAGACTCAAGTATGTCACCAGAATGCAAATGCAGTTTTGAATTTTGTTTTCATTCCTGTCACATGTCACTTCTAGCTCTATAGGGCAGAAACTGTGCTCATTGTAATACCAGTGTTTAAATAATTTCCTGGTTTACTTTTGTCAAGTTAGAAGAAACTTCATATGTCCCACATTCTCTCCCAGCTTTTTATTATTTGCTAATAGGCTGAAAAGTGTCAGGTGGTCTGAAAGGGCATATGTGATGATTGACACCTCTCTACCAGCTCCCACAGTTGGATTTGTAGGAAAACATGTGGGTGCTAGTACGATTCTGTTGTTGGACAAAGTACTTTTTAGTGCCAAGGCAGAATTCACTTCCTCCAGATAGGAGGAAGACCATTTGGCCATTAAAATCTCTCTTATAATAAAAGTTGAATTAGTAGAAAATGATATCAAGCGTGTGCTTTAGTGAGGAACACATCCAGGGCCTGGCATATGCTAGCTAGGCAAGCATTCTAACCAAGCTACACTCACAACCCTTCAAACACTTTCAGTTATCATTCTCAAAAGTCATGAGAATAAAAAAAAAATATTTAGAATACAGGATGGATGCCATGGACCACCCCAGTCGGGTACTGGGATCCCTGGGACAAGGGTCCTTGAGGGCTTGGTGGTTAAGGATTTGGTGATGACAAACAGAATCAAACACAGAGGCAGTTTGAATCCGAGTGTATTTTGCAGCTTTCAAACAAGGATTTTTATACATAGTGAAACATACTGAAATTCTTAAAAGATGTGTTTAATGAAGCAATCACGGATAGAACAGATAACATCATTGTCATATGGCAAAACATAAAATCATCCAAGGCTAATGGCACATATCCAAGAACAGGTTGATAAATTTTTATGGTCATTTATTTTTTAACAACTAGTATCTGGTCTTTGTAAATCTTCAAGATGTAAGTTTAAACTATTGATTCTTTTTGCTTAGGGCTTTCTCTACTATATACCTAGGCCCATTTTCGATGACATATGTATAGTCATATGAAATTTTTTTGATGGGAAAGTTTTAGACTATTTTATAATTTTGAAAATAATTTATGAAGTAAAGCGCTGGTTATACGGAAATAAGGTCATGGTTACTAACCATCTCAAGGGATGGTTTCTCGCTTGAAGTCTCAATGTAGGTTATCAGGAACATCTTGTAAATATGAAAAGAGAATAGAAGAAGATAAAACAAATGGCCATGAGAACTACGGCTTAATATTTCACTCTGGCAACAAGTTCCACGACCAGTTCCAGGAGGCCTCCTTCTTTTGAAGTTTTCACCTCAGTCTGTGGAACTTGTTACAGATTCTACTGGGGCCATTTCCACAAGCTAAAAGTGTTTTCTTTATAGCCCTGTGTATAGGAGAGGAATTACTGGTGATCATGTAGCTTGCAATTAGTGAGTTTCTGAGAAAACATCAGCATAATTATTTACTAAATGCTTATTTTTTTAAGGCTGTGAATAAGTTGGCGGAGATCATGAATCGAAAAGAACCTGTCAAGCGTGGTAGTGACACAGATGTGCGAAGAAAAGAGAAAGAGAATAGAAAACTGCATATGGAGCTTAAGTCTGAACGTGAAAAGTTGACACAACAGATGATCAAATACCAGAAAGAACTGAATGAAATGCAGGCTGTAAGAACACACTTACACTGAAAACATTCCTTCAAAACAGAATAATTTCCTTTTCTGTGTGGTTGCAGAACATTTCTATTAGCAATTAATACTGAACTATGGCCAACACCAATAATATTCATCTCATCTGTTAATATATTTTCTTACAGCAAATAGCTGAAGAGAGCCAGATTCGAATTGAACTCCAGATGACTCTGGACAGTAAAGACAGTGACATTGAACAGCTGCGGTCACAGCTTCAGGCCTTGCACATTGGTATGGACAGCTCCAGTATAGGCAGTGGACCAGGGGATGTTGAGCCTGATGATGGATTTCCAGGTACACATTCTTGGTCAGCCCTTGTATTTGCCTGAAATATAGGTCATCTGATTGCTTTTAAATTCCATGACCTGACTTTGCTCTTGAAAAAAATATTGATCATTTCTTTAAGGGAAAACCTTTTTGGAGTAGCGATTCACATGACATTTTGGACTTGTTTTGTTAAAAACAGACGTGTAATGTTGTAAATGTCAGGATGTTTAGCTCCTGTGTGATGTAGTGTCTGTCTTTTAAGCTTTCATTTTTTTTTCTCTCTCTCTGCTCTGCCTTGCTTCTTACTTGTGGGCATTTAGTCCACATCACTCAGTCACACACTATGGAATCCATGTCCTTCACCTATCAGCGTTCCTCTACTTCTCTCAATATTGCCACTAAGCCCTCTGGTTCTCACATGCTTCTTGATTCTGACTCAGAAGATGATTCTTTGCCTTACTTACCCATTTCATCGGAGCCTAATGGTGCAGGTGACATCCTGAAAAATCTTTCTGTCTTTGGAGTTTTCGCAGCTACTTAATTTTATCTTTTTGAGAATTTTTTATGATATTAACTAACAGTCCACTCACTCAACATACTGTGTAGATGGAGTGAAAAACCTGCCGCATGAACTGCAATTTGATTTTAAAGCATTTTTCAAATAGCTTGTGATTGTATTTGCTAGATTGTTTGATTTTTTTTTTTTAGCCAACTTTCCAGATACAAAACAGAATGTTGTATATCCTTGAAAGTGCATGGCTTCATCTGTTTTTAGACAACTTTTCTGTAGTTCTGTATCAAGAGTGATAGTACAGAAGAGAACAAAATCCTATGACTGCTTCAGAGACTGCATTCAGGTTTTCACTGAATATATTCATGTTCATAGTGTACACAGGGAACAATTCGGCCTGGTCCTTACCTGAAAAGCCTCCCAGGTGAAATAGTGAAGAGTCCAAGTTCTCAGTGATCTCTCTAGGCTCCAGTCTCCTCATCTGCCTATGGGATAGAGTTCTGTTGTGGGGAGCTTTCAGGACATAGAGAGCTTGTGTAGAGCATCTAGTACAGTTGGAGCATAACAGTTAAAATATGTAACAACTTGTATTAAATATTCTCTTAGAACGACATCCCCCTTGCTAATTTCATTTGAAAAATACCAAATTTATAATAAGAGTCTCAGGACTTAAGATACTTTCTTTTGTTGATTTAAGATTTACTTATTTTGATATTTTAGAGCTTAGAAATTTTGGTTATATTGTTCCTTGTTAAACAGGTTTGCTCTATATTGTACACAATTAGAATAGTCATTCTAAAATTCCATATTTTCCGAACACATACTCATTTAAAGAGCTTTCTACTCAACAGCGCACTTTGCACCTCTAGTCATCTCATTCCCTCCACAAGAAGAGTGGACTGCTTGGTGTAGACATGCAGTAAAAAGATCTCAGGGGCTCTTGTGATGCTTTTCTCCTGAATTTTGCCAGTGCATGAATTTAATCAATGGAGTATTTGATGTTATAATTTGGAGTATTTATTTCTGATGTCACCTTGATTTTGTTTTGCATTGTGGAATGTGCTTCTACTGATTATGCATTATTATAGTAGTCTGGGTACTTTATGGTCTGAATTCTAAAGGGCAGGTTTGATTGGCTTGTGACTTCCACATTAAAGTTTTATTAAATTCTTCATTGTTGGGGAGAATCATTGATTTATATTCATGTATTGTTTATTTACAGAATCAAGATTAGAAGGATGGTTATCATTGCCTGTGCGGAACAACACTAAAAAGTTTGGATGGGTTAAAAAGGTAATCAGTACTTTTGAATGTGGTTCTTTTAGCTTCCAATTTAACTATAGTCATTTTCCTTCTGGAGTTATAGGGTGGACATGCCTGCACGTCCGGACACATAAAACCTGCTTATGCTTTCTGGTGTGGATTGATGTGACTTTTTATCTGTGCAAAAGACTTGCTCTCTGGGTCATTTCTAAAATGGGTTCTGAGGTCATAAATAGAAGTCTGTTCTTCTGGTGCTTTTGTATCCTGTGGGAAACTCCTCCAGATGTGATAGAAAGACCCTTGATACTTGATACTTGTGTTACCATGGCTGTTCATGTTTGATCAGGGTGATGTGAGTTCATTCTATGTGTAGATTCCAAATCTTAAAATAGATACAGTTTCAGTTTCATTTGTTTCTTCCCCTCATTTACTTATTTAAAGCATTTACAAATAGAAACCTGTTACCTTAAGGAAAACTTCTCTAAAACAGAATTCCTGGTTTTTATTTACTTTCATAGCATATGACTTTATCACAAATACAGAATCTCTTGTAAAGGAAAATACAGTGCACAGTAATTTGATAAGTTTCTCCCTTTCCTATTTTTAACAGTACGTGATTGTAAGCAGTAAGAAGATTCTCTTCTATGACAGTGAACAAGATAAAGAGCAGTCTAACCCTTACATGGTTCTAGATATAGAGTAAGTGTCTCATGTAAAGTCTGAATAATAGAGCCTTGTCCATTGCAACAATCACAGCACACAGCCCTTTCTCCTAGTGCAGCAATTTTCCTTTGATTTCCTTTGTAGAAATGAAAAGTTGATGGTGTTTAGTGTACAAGGCATCTGTATTTCATGGCTTAATGCACGATTTTCTGAAGAAAGTTCAACTTGAAAATTTATCTTAAAAATTATTTAAACAATAAAACAATAGATGTAAGCCTTTAATCCTGACGTGAAAGGCAGATGCAGGTGGATCTCTGAAGGCAGCCTGGTTTACTATAGTGAGTTCCAGGACAGCCATAGTGAGATAGTGAGACTGACTGTCTCAAAAAAAAAAAGATAATAATAAAAACCTCCGCCATCAACAACAAAAACCAACCTTGTCTTGTCTAAGAGCATCTAACATGAGTCAATAAAATAGCTGATTTTTAACTTCTGACATAAAATGACCAATGTAATATAATCCTTGTGTAACATTTTATTTATTCCTTTATTTAAAAACCTTTTATAGCAAGCTGTTTCATGTCCGACCTGTTACCCAGACAGATGTATACAGAGCAGATGCTAAAGAAATTCCAAGAATATTCCAGGTAAAGATAGTGTTTGTGT
Organism: Bramus lutescens; assembly: GCA_001685075.1. Taxonomy (NCBI): domain Eukaryota; kingdom Metazoa; phylum Chordata; class Mammalia; order Rodentia; family Cricetidae; genus Bramus; species Bramus lutescens. Next base: position 127,516 of record LOEQ01001912.1, read on the forward strand.
TCTTTCTTATGTGGCATGATGCTTTAGATCCCTTTCTTCACTGGCCTAGGACTGCCTCACACTCTGCCTTGTGTCACACCCCAGTTGAGATGGTTGGCTCTTAACAGTGTGCTGCTTCTGTCTGAGGACAGCTCTGTCCTGGTGGTGGTGTTTGCTAGTTTATGTTATGCCTCTGGGCTTTGTTGGCCCTCTCACAAGATTGGTGGTGGTGATGGTGGTGGTTTTTTTAGAGTGTGAACTTACTCCTATTTTGGTTTTATTGTCAACTCTGGAAATTTAAAAAAGTCACTTTCAAGTTGGAAGCAGTAGCACTTTTACTGTTTATTTAAAGTGAAGGCAAGCTTTTGCTTTTACTGCTCCTGTTTAAAAAGCTTTCAAACCATAGGGCTAGAGAGATGGCTTGGTAAGAGCTCTTATTCTCCATCAGAGGTCCAACATTCACACCAGATAGTTCACAAACACCTGTTACTCCAGTTCCATAGGATCCAATGCCCCCCTTCTGATCTCCACGGGCACTGTGTGGGCATGTGTGTGTGCGCACCTGTGCGTGGGTGCGCGCACACACACACAACACGCACACACCTTTTTTAAAACGTATTAAAACGCTCTATAAAAACCGCTGTGCCCAATCCATTGTAGGGGAGTTGTCCTTTTTTTTTCCCTTTTCTTTTCTTGAGTACTTATGCTGTTTTATTTGGGCATTTATTTGCATATAGTCTTCCTTCCTTTTATCACTTAACTTTTCTAATATCTTTTAAAATGAAAATGTGCATATAGTTCACCCACTTTTTCTTAAGAAATGCAAGCGATTATTATAGTTATCATATTGGACTTTGATTGTTTGGATAGGAGGGACACTGGAGACTGAACCCAGAGGTTTGACCTTCCACTGAACTATACTTCTAGCCCTAAATGAGTCCCTCCTAGAGGAGTGAAGGGGGAAGCCCACCTATTCAAGTGTAAATTTGCCTTTGGTTAGCCTATCCTGATAGTTTTGCTATCAGATACTAAAGCAAAAATAAGGAGGTCCTGTTTAAACACATCAATTTTTTTTTAGTGTGAAGCAAGAATAGTTTATCAGAAATGTTTCTATATAAAAATAACATAATGCAGGACCTGAAGACATGCCTCAGCAGTTAAA
>LOEQ01001912.1:150131-161223 GCA_001685075.1 Bramus lutescens
TTTTTTGGTCCAACCTCGTCAGCATTCTCCCAGACTTGGCCTGAAAAAGCCGGAGGAGGTTTCGCCGAGGCCCCCGAAACCCAGTCACTCGGAGCTAGCCTTCTGTTGGTACAAGAAGTCCACAGGGGAGGCTATAATCTCCTTAATGAACTTGCTCCCTAAACCCGGAGGCTGCTTTTCCTGTTTCGTTTTGTTGAAACGAGGTCTCCTATGGCGCAGACTGACTGGCCTTGAACTCAACGTGTACCACAGCCGGCTTTCAACTCAAACCCTCCTGTTTCCGCCTGCTTTCCGATCTAGAACCTATAGTGGGTGGGTTGAGGCAGGGTCACGTGACCCAGACTGGTTTTGAACTTCTGTTTTTTTCCTTCCGCCTTTTGGCAAATGCTGGGATTTCTAACTTGTTCCATCGTACCATGTGAGAGCCCGCTCTTTCCTTCCTTCCCTCCTCTTTTTATTTTTATTATTAGGGTTTTGTTGTTGTGTGCGCGTGAGCACGCTCTTGAACCTGTGCTTGCGCAAGCCAAATGGACACCCTCAGGTGTCATTCCTGGAGTACCGTCCACCCTCACTGGCTTGGAACTCACTAAACAGGCGAGGCTAACTGGCCAAGGGACCCCGGGGATCCTCTTTCTTTCAACCTCCCCATCACTGAGAATACAAACACACATGCCTCAAAAGTGTTAATAGGTGGGGGCTGGAGAGATGGCTCAGTGGTTGAGAGCACTGACCTTCCTAGAGGTCCTGAGTTCAATTCCCAGCAACCACTTGATGGCTCACAACCATCTATGAGATCTACTACCCTCTTCTGGCCTGCAGGCATACGTGGAAGGAATACTGTATACATAATAAGTAAATAAATCTTTTTTTAAAAAAAGCACCAGCTATTCCTCCAGCGGTCTTGAGTTCAAGTCCCAGTGACCACGTGGTAACTCACAACCATCTGTAATGAGATCTGGCGCCCTCCTCTGGCTTGCAAGCATACATGCTACAGAACACTGTATACATAAAATAAGTCTTTAAAAAAAGAGTTAATAGGTGAGTTAATAGGTAACTATTATTGAAAAGGGGTTGCCGGGTTGGTGGCGGCGTACACCTTACACAGGAGGCATAGGCAGATAGATTTCTGTGAGTTCGTGGCCAGCCTGGTCTACAAGAGCTAGTTCCAGGACTGGCTCCAAAGCAACACAGANTTCCAGGACTGGCTCCAAAGCAACACAGAGAAACCCTGTCTCGAAAAACCAAAAGAAAAGGGTTTGTCGTGGTGTGCTGCTGTTTCCTCCAGATTGGATTCCTGCTCTCTGGAAGGAGGGCTGAGGCTGCTGTGATCACCACTGGGAGGTGGGGATGGGGGGGGTTACAAACTGTAAATAGTAGGGAAACTAAGTTGCATGTGGGGAGCAAGGACAACCTGACTCCAGGGAGTGATGCAATTTTCTTGAATCAACACCCAATAAACAATCCCAATAAACTCACTGGGCGGACTCTATAATATATTGGAGCCCTGCCTGGGGTGAATTGGTGCCGCCATATATCTCCCTGGGAGAAAGAACACAACTGGGCACCGCCCTTTAGGTACAAAATTGGAAGAAGGGGTCATTTTCCCTCCTCTGGAGATCACTAGGTTATGAGACTGAACACACACACACACACACACACACATGCACAGTAATTCTGGGCTGTAAACCATGCACCAGCACACACCTTCCACCTTGCCTCCAGTCCTCACCAAAGCCCTCACCCTTCCCATGGAAGAAGTCAAAAGGCTCTATCGCTTCCCTCCCCGTGTGTGTGTGTGTGTGTGTGTGTGTGTGTGTGTGTGTGTGTGTTTCCACGCTTTGGCTATGTCATTCTTGAGTTGGCAATTCTGTCCCTAAGAAAAGTAGTCAAGAATGGAGATATGATACAGTCAGCTCTGCTCCGAGTTACTTACTGTGTAAATTACTTGTAAAGCCAACAGCCTCCTAGCTCAACCTTGCCCTGAGTAACTCCATTTTACAATATAGCAGTTTGTTCCATTTTGAGGATTAATGCTAAGACAAAAGGATTCCAAGTCCCATACTGGTAAACAACTGCCTAAACCTGTAGGGATGTCATCTAGGCTCTGCACGTGGCTTGCCTCCCTGTATTTATTACTACACATAAGCTACTGGACAGTGTGCTGTAGACATCAGGTGACTTAGCGGTCGGCATGGACCCTGGAAACTACTCAGAGCTTCTTAAGCTCCTCCCATTCACAGCCCCTCTCACCGGAAACAGGTCCCTGTATGAACAAGCAGTAGCTTGCAGAACCAGCCTGGATAACTTTCCTTTCGTCTTTTCTTTCTCTTGGATTCCCTCCCTTTCCCAGACACTCCTCTCCCTCACTTCTTGCATCACACTGGCTGCTTGGCTGCCAGGTGGCTACTTACTAAATAAAGGACGTGGTTCCTTTTTCCCAAGATTTACAGTTAGCCTGCCCTTGCTTTTCTCAAACTCTAACAAAAACATCCTTGAACTTAAAAAAAAAAACTGTATAAGCCAAACACCAGCTGATAATAAAAGTTTTTTTCAAAATAATTCTTTGGTTTACACATAGTTTTATAATTTATTAAAGATGAAAGTTAATTTGCACACTGAGGTGGTTGTGTTTATTTTTACATACAGAATTAAATTTTGGTTCAATATTTGATAGGACAGAAAATAGAACATTTTCAAATTTTTTCAGAGTTGACTGATTTTAAAAATGTTTCAGAGCAGCCGCGAGCCCCGGCCGGTTCCGCTTGCTGGGANAATAGAATTGGATTTATTACTTAAAAGGGGGGGAGGGTAGAGGGAAGAAAAGAAAAGAGGGCACGCGTGCAGAGAGAGAGAGAGAAGGAGAGAGAAAGAAAGAGAGAGAGTGAGAGAGAGCGAGAGAGAGGGGGAGAGAAGGAGAGAAGGTTAAGAGAGAGAGGAGAGAGTTAAGATGGCAGGAGAGGCGGGCAGGGTCACTGGCAGTGGGCGTGGCTTGCCTCTTAAAGAGTCAAAACCATAACAACTGATATTTTTATTTTATTTAATTTTTAAATTTTTAAAAATTTCTATTTTATATGTGAGTATTTTGCCTGCATATATGTCTGTGTGCCACATACATGCCTAATGCTCATGGAGGCCAGAAGAGGACCTTGGATTCCCTGCAACTGGAGTTACAATCATGAGTTGCCATGTGAGTGCCAGAAACCAAACCTTGGTCCCCTGGAAGAGCAACGGTACTCTTAGCCCCTGAGCCATCATCTCTCCAGCCCTTTGATATTTTGATTTTATAACTTCCAATCCTGAGAATGCCCCTTTACATGAATAGCTAACACAAAATGGCACTGTATGTTTAAGGCTATTTTAGAAATTGTTGCAAATTAATCACAAGCCAAACACCTTTTTTAAAAATGAAATTTGAGTCAAGTAAAGCAACAATTGTGTGTGTGCATGTGTGTACATGTGTATGCATGTGTGTGCGTGCGCATGTGTGTACACATGGGTGTGCATGTGTGGTGTGTTCATGTGTACATGTGTGTACGCGTGTGTGTATGCGTGTGTGTGTACATGTGGAGGGGTGCGTGGGTGGGTGGGTGCCAAGGCATGTACATGTGCCTGTGTGTACTGCTCCAGGCAGCATCTCTTGAGGTTGTGCGGTGTGACAGCCTGCTAACTACAAATCATGCACACTGTATATTCAGAGGCACAGCCATGGTTAAGTCACAGGATACAACTGGCTAGCACAGCCAGAAACATCTGGAGTACATTACATGTTTGTCTTTGAATCAATTTTTGGTCATTGCATGTCCAGCACACTTACTGCGACCATATTTTTGCAGACCCCACATGCAGTTACCTGGCTCCCGCTCAGTTTCAGAAGTGGGGATCTTACACCAGCGCAGCATGACCGACCTGTTCTCCGCTATGTGACCGGCGTAGTGCACCGTCCGCCTGTCCTCCGGCATTTATTCCCCACGGCGTTCTCTAGAGTCTCTTTGGCCTGGACTGCTTTTCACCTGGGCCATTGCCTCAGCTCCCTTTGTCTTTCACAAAGTGTCAAGGATGTGCTTCTGTCCTTTCCTGGTAGCTCTCAGGTCACACATACTCTGTCCCGAGGGAGAGCTCCTTGGATAGCTCCAGAGTGTCATTTTGGGAGGTACATTGTGTCAGCTGCCCTTCTCCTGATGGGGCTCCCTATGAATCTCTAATCTAAGGTTTCTGTGGCCTTTATTAATTCATACCTAATTTAGTTATGAGTGTTAGGCCTAAAATGACGATATTTCTGTTCTTTATTCTGTAATTCTCAAGAGTTCAGTATTTGAAAAAAATGTAATCATTTTTAATCATATGTATGTGTGTTTGTGTGTGCACATGAGTCAGGGGTGTAGCCAGAGTTGGCCCTCTACTTTTCCTTCATGGTGACATCGACATTGTTCTAAACTTGGTGGATAGGCACCCCCAGAATAACTCATGTGTCTTTTTACACTACCTCATCATGTCTAGTACAGGAAGATGTCCAAGGGGGTCACTCTGTGTCTCCATGGCAGGAGGTCATTCTTTATCACTGGAAGCAGGGGTAGCATCTACCACAGAGCAGAGGGAAGCAGAGATGCTCAGAGAAGCAGTGGTCTAGAGTGAAGGGGGCTTCTTCCTGCCCTGCTGTGGGCCTTAGCTCTCCGGACTTGACCCTTCTGGACCCCTGGTGCTGCTCAGCCTGTGGGCTCTGAGCTGCCCTGGTTGACTGTCTATTTAAAGCTCCCTAGGGAATCACAGAGAGGCCATGGAGCTTTGGTGCTACTTCCCCATGCCTAGGCCTGGAGGCTGGCTGCCTGGCTCATCCAGCCTTCTTTGTTCTGGTCCCAAAGACAGAAGGCACTGGTGGCCGGACCCCCCATCACCATTTCCTTAGCCCATGGGTGGGACAGTGAAGGTCAAAGTAGACACCTTCCTGAAGAGCCTGAAGATGAGACGGGGGTGGCAGTATGTGGGGTGGACAGTACATGTGGAGGGCTGGCTGCGGCCTGCAGAGTCACGCAGACACAGTATGGCATCCTCTCCTTCCAGCTCTCTCGGCACTCTGGAGATGAGCAGAGAGAAGCTTGTACCCCAGGAGCCTGTTGGTCCAAACAACTGAGAGACATGTAGACAAGATCTCCAGTATGATGTTCCAGCCAAGGTCTATGCATGGGAAAGGAGGCAGCGAGCTGTACCGTATGTTCCCTTCTGACCAATGTGCTCTAGAGAAGAACAGCCCTGTGATATCCTTGAGATCTGTCTCCTCCCCTCTCCTGCCCATCCTCTAACTATGAAGATGGAGGCCAGGATGGGTATCGCTGCCCTGAGTCAGACATCACAGGGAACCGACCAGTCTGCCCCAGATGCTTGCCTTGGCTTCTAGACTTCTTGGCTAGTGACAAAAATACCTGTGAAGAAGGTTATTTGGGCTTAAACTTTGCACCATCTGTAAATGGCTGTGCTTGTGGGCTTGGGAACCAGTTCTGGGCTCCCGGTCCCATGCCCCAGGAGACAGATGAGAAATCTTTATGAGATCCTCTAGTGTGCTTGAGGGAAGCCACCTGTAGCCCAAGTGAGCCTTGACTTTTGTTTGTTTGTTTTTAGGTTTATGTGTTTGTGTCTGTATATTTATCTGTGCATTCAGATGCCCTTAGAGGCCAGAGAGAGCATTGGATTCCTTGGGGCTAGAGTTACAGATAACTGTTAGCCACGAGGCAGGGGCTGGGAATGGAGCCTAGGTCCTCTGCAAGGGCTTTCAGCTGCTGAGCCATCATCGCTCCTGTGATCTTGGATTGGTCAGGACAAATCACTTTGACCTTAGACTCCCAGAAAGAAGGCTGCAGCCTGGTGTGGGAAGTCCTTCTGTATATGTGTTGTTTTTATTGGTTAATGAATATATCTGGCCAGTGGCTTAGCAGAATAGAGCAAGGCAGGAACTCCAAACAGATAGAGGAAGAAAGAAGGCAGAGTCAGGGGGAAGCCATGTAGCCTCCACCAGAGACAGACGTGCTAGAACTTTGCTGGTAGGCCACGATGTCATGGTGATGCACATATTAATGGAGATGGGTTAGTTTAGGACAGGGTTAGTTAGAAATATGCTTAAGTGATTGGCCAAGCAGTGATTTAATTAATATAGTTACTTTGTGATTATTTTGTGGTCTGGGCAGCCGGGAATGAACAAGCAGCCTCCACCTACAAATTGGCTGCACCAACAACAGCCTTCGGGTCAGATCCCAAGGCTGTGTGTTACCAGCTCGCCCTGCCTCCTCCCAATGCATGAAGTCAGGTTGAGGTGCCCCAGCACCCACAGACAGACAGAGGCAGAAACTGTGAGCAACCGCATGGTTATAAAGTCAGACTGAACCATTAAACATGCTCCCACCTTTAACACTGGGTTCCCACTTTAACTCTAGGGTCCTGAGCAGGAAGGGCTGAGTAAGGTTCTGTGGTCCTAGGGGTGTTTCTGGAACCCTCCTCCTGCCCCATATGATACTGACCCAAGAGCACCCACACTCTGAGGGCCTCCTGGACTTAGTCCATTCTATACCTACCTGCTGGGGTCCGTCCTGAGATCCCTACACCGGCTGCAGCTCATCCTCCAGCTTCTTCTTCCTCGTGCCTTCCGTGAAGAAGAAATCCATGTGGGTGAGGGCTCTCCCCAGGGCTGTGTCCACCCTACTGCCCACCTCCTGGCTCGTGGAGCTGGGGAGTGTGTCGGAGAAGAAGGGCACGTCTTCAGGGAGCTTCTCAGGCTCCTTCTTATTTCCCTGAGGAGAGGAGACATCTCAGGCCCCAGGCTCCATGGGGATATGAAGAAATGAATGTTTACACCGTAAGCAGCTTTCTGGAGGAGGTGAGACCTTACCAAAGGGTCGTAGTCTTTCAGAAAACCCCAATTCTCAGCCCTGGAAAGGAAAGCACAGGAATGTGAGTGGGTCTGTTTGTCTGTCTGTCTGTCTGTTTGTTTTGTTTTCTGGAATATTCTGAAGAATGACTTTCATCATCTCTTGAAGTCTTTTTATCATCATGGAGGAGTTAAAATGCTACATAACCACAATAATAATGCTAAGTGCCCATGTTATATTTAGGGAGCAGCCCACAGAGTGGCCAGCGACTTTTTCTATCTGTTTTTTTTTTTTGTAATTTCTACCAATTCTTACTCCAGATGTTATGTGTTTAACAGTTCATGTTTAGCTTCCTTATTTATTCATTTGTCTGTTTAGTCCAGGTTAGTTTAGAACTCACTACGTAGCTGAAGATGACTTTGACTTTTTTGTTTGTTTGTTTGTTTGTTTGAGACAGGGTCTTGTTGTGATCTTAACCGGCCTGAATCTTTCTTTACAGACCAGGCTGGCTTTGAACTCACCACAGAGATCTGCCTGCCATTGCCTCTGAGCGCCGGGATTAAAGATGTGCACTGCCACACCTGACAAGCTTGAACTTCTGATCCTCCTGCCTCTGTCTTTCCAACCCCGCGATTACAGGCTCGAGTCACCCCCATTTGTGATGGTCTAAAGGAGAATGGCCCCTACAGGCTTATGTATTTGAAGACTTGATTCCTAGTTGGTAGAACTGTCTAGAAAGGATTGGGACATGTGGCCTTGTTGGAGGAGGTATGTCACTGGAGGCAAAAAGCCCATGCCATTCCCAGTGTATACCTACCCCTTCCTTTCCTTTCTGCCTTCTACTCACGGATTAGGATGGAAGCTCCCAGCTACTGCTCCAGTGCCACGCCTGCCTCCCTGTTGCTGTACTTTCTGCCACCATGTAGACCAGGTCGACTTTGAACTCAGAGATCTGTCTGCCCCTGCCTCCTAAATTCTAGGATTAAAGGTGTCAGTCACACTGCCCAGCTAAGTTTACATTTTTTAAGTGAAGTCTCTTTGGGGGGTTCAGAGGGGTGGGGAGTATTTTTTTTTAAGTTGCCTGTTCTGTCAGACTTTTACCACATTTTCTGGTTTGGGGGGCATGTTGGGGGGAAGAGGAAGTGAATGTCCTATGTCTGTGGTTCTCTGCTCTCACATGACCATCTACGCAGAGGATAGGTGATGCCGGACAGTCATAGGGACACCCTGGGTAGCCTGAAAGCAATTCTACAGGGTGGGGCACAGCTAAGCACTCTCTGATCCCATTTCAGTCTCCCTAGAGACAGTGGCAGATTGCACAGTTTTGGGGTGCCAGTCTAACACTATTGCCAGTTGCCAGCCTAGGCCTGTGCTCCTGACCAGCTTAATGGAGGAAAACAATGCAGTAAAAGCAACCAACGAGCATTGGCAGGACTGCGGAGAAGCTGGGATCCTTGCACACTGTTAATAGGAATGCAAAGTGGTGCTGCCATCCTGAAACCAGTATGACAGTCCTCCTGGGCTGGTTTCTGACTCCACTTCTGAATATTTATCTGAGAGATGGGAAGCCAGATCTTGGAGAGAAATCTGCTCTCCCTTTAACAACAACCAAAATGTGGAAACAACAAGATGCGAAATGAGAAAAAAAATAGTCTATCCATGCATCGGAATATTACTCTGCCTTGAAGAAGGAAATTATGACATTTGCTTATGGGGATAAATTCCATGGCAGAGTGTCTGCCGCCTATCCAAAGCCTTGAGTTTGACGCCCAGACTAAAAGAGGGAAGAAAAGAAACTAAAAACGCAACCATGTGCAAAGCCCTGGACAGCGTGTGCATTTGGAGAGCCTTCATCTAGACTTTCATGCTGTGGGATAATGCTTTTGTACACTGTAAAGATTTGTCACCTGTGTTGGATTAATATAACGCTGATTGGCTAGTAGCCAGGCAGGAAGTTCAGGCGAGACAACCAGACTAGGAGAATTCTGGGAAGAGGAAGGCTCAGTCTGCAGTCGCCACCCAGATGCAGAGGAAGGAGGATGAGAATGCCTCACTGAGAAAAGGTACCAGGCCACATGGCTAAATATAGATAAGAATTATGGGTTAATAGAAGTTGTAAGAGCTAGTTAATTACAAATCTGACCTAATCAGCCAAACATTTTATAATAAATCTAAGCCTCTGTGTGTTTCTTTGGGACTGAACAGCTGTGGGACCAGGAGGGACAGAAACTTCTGTCTATACTTTCACAACTGCATGGGTGGTCTCTCCGTAGCCATCTTCCTCCTTAACTGTGCTTCCACCACTCCACAGTCTTCAGTTTTCTCTTACAAACTCCAAACTGGGCATACAGTTCGGAGGCATCGTCCCTCCTTGCTTAGTTTACTTACCTGCTCCTCTCGGGGTCCTGGAAGGGAGGCCCCCTTGGAACCCTGGTCAAACCTACCCAGCTTCCCCTGGCAGCCCACAAAAGCTCATGGGTATCCTTTGTTGAATGAAGGCATGAAGGAGGCCCCCCCACTGCCCCCCCAGACCAGTATTCTTCCCCAAGTAGAGCTTAGTTTCCCAACACCAGCTTCCCGTCTAATCTGCCATATCTGGAGAGATTGCTGGGAGATGGGACCAGCATCCCCCTCTGTGTCTATATTCCCAGCCACCTGCTGGGACTGAGGCCCTGGGCTCCTGTAGCGGCTTCAGACTCTCCTTCACACCCTACTTTAATGTTCTCCCTGCCCTAATCTCTTTTCCATATATTCTCCCTTTCCCAGCACCTTCCCACACTCCAAGGCAGGTGGGAGTGTGGGGAGGCCTGGGGGAGAAGGGAGGCAGGGACAGGACACTCACCAACGCTGCTGGCCTCGAACTTCGGCTTCCACAAGCTCCCTCCACAGCTGGTCCTGCTGTACACCCTGGGCTGTGGTACCCTGGCAGCCACCAGCAAGACCCCTGCTTGCTGCAGGGCCATCCTGGGTCCTGGAAACTGAGGCAAGAAGCCGGGTAGGGGGCGGTCGGAACCCGGATGATGTAGTTCTTTGGAGTCCAGTGTGTTGGCTGCCCATAGGAGACTGGAGAAAGCGGGAGAGGGAGAAAAAAAGAGAGAAAAGAGACAGAGATTCTTTTCTTAACCCAGAAAAGCCTGCACAAGGTCCCCACACCGGATCCCGAGCTCAGAGTGACTGCAGGGGACAGAACTCTCCAGGCTGGGACCCAACTGTGTTTTTTGCAGTCCTGTCTGTGTTGACTGTCGCCCAGGGAACAGGCGGCTCCCGAGTACACAAGGGTAGGGGTGGACACCGCTGAAAGCTCGGGGAGGATATCTGAGCCCCTCTGTGGGATGCAGACTGTCTGTGCTTTGCCTAGCTCCTCCCCTGGGGCGGAGGTTCCCAGGAGGCGGTGCTCTGGAGAGCTGCGTGGGCAGGTGAGCGGAGCACGAGCCTGTGCTGCCCCCTGGTGGACACCGCAGGCTCCCAGGGGACGCGACCCAGACACAGAAGGAATGCGAGGCCAGGGGCAGAAAGTGAAGACATCAATTGTCTTAGAATTTCTATTGCTGAGATTAAACACCACATCCAAAGTAACTTGGGGAGGAAAGGGTTCATTTGGCTTATACTTCCACATCGTAGTCTATCAATGAAGGAAGTCTGGATAGAAACTCAAACAGGGCTAAAACCTGCAGATAGGAACTGATGCGGAGGCCATGGAGGAGGGCTTGCTCAGCCTGCATTCTTGCAGAAACCAGGACCACCAGCCCAGGGATGGTACCACCAACAGTGGACTGGACACTCCCCCATCAGTGACTAATTAAGAAAATGCCCTACAGCTGGGTCTTATGGAGGTATTTTCTTAATAGAGTTTTCCTCCTTTCAGAGGACTCTAGCTTCAGCCAAGTTGACATAAACTAGACAGGACACCAACGTTTCTGAAAGCACAGAGAGCTCTGTCTTTGTTCTTGCCAATCACCCGCGGGCTGCATTTGTAGGCACCGAGTCACACTCCAGACCACACGGAAGGCTTTCCTAAGTCCAATCTGCAGGTAAGACTGTCAGGGGGCCTTGAGTTTAGCTCATCATAAAAGGCACACTGAGGATTTAGGGTGGGGTGTCCTGGTGTGAATGCCCCACTTCTGTTTCTTCTCTAACCCCGAGCAGTCCAGCTCCCTCAGGGACACCAGTTGATGTAGGAGGGTCATTTGTCTATGTGTTACTTTCATTGGTTAATAAAGAAACTGTCTTGGCCTTTT
>LOEQ01001912.1:198624-209440 GCA_001685075.1 Bramus lutescens
CCTTAAAGTCTACCTAATGCAGGGACTGAATTCTGAACTTCCTCTAGTAATTCCTTCTGTCCTACTGCATCTACAAACTCCCCTAGTGATTGTGGGTGTTCTAACATTGTCTGATCAAAGGCCAGAATCACAGGCATGAATGCAGGCATGGTTTCTTTGAACTCGAGGATCCATTAACAACATCCTCTTGGACAGAAGCATGAAGTCCCTGGCACAGGGACCCTGTGATAGCCATAACAGATAAGGAAAGAAAGAAAGACAAACCAAGCAGACCGTGGCTAGGAACTCGTTGATCAAGGAAGATAAGGCAAGTCAGGCTTTTTTTATTTGGCCGACTTCCAAGGACTCACAGGGGGCATTGCTCTGGGAAGCTCTTGCCCCTCACTTGACGCTGACCTCCACCATTGGAACATTCTGTCACATAGGTGTTATCACCACAGACGTGGCAATGGTGGTAGTGATGATGGTGATGATAGTGATGGTGGTGGTGGTGGTGGTGATGGTGGTGGTGGTGATGGTGGTGATGATGATGAAAAGGAGGAGTTCTTGGATGTGTCCAACTTTCTGCAGATGATTGGCTTGGAAGAACCAAAATCAGTGGGGTGTCAAAGGCTGCAGATTGGACTGGCACGTGCCACACAAATAGCTTCCCAGCCTTGCAGTCTCAAGAGGGGGAATACAACTTTTGGAAAGTTCCATCTCCTGCTCTCCCTACTCCTATGAGGAATGGGCTGGGTAGTCTGTCTTTTCTTGTGTCTTTGCTTCTGTCTCTGGGGCTGCTGCAGAGTCAGGCTGGCACACTTTGATTGGAAAGCTGTTGGCAGAGTGTTCATGTCCAGCTCTGGACTTCTGTGGAAAAACCAGCATTCAAGTGCATGAATGGGGTTGTAACTCACTCAGCGCAGAGCTGGTCTCTTCCAAGAGCTGCCTGACTCAGAGAGCCTTGACCCCTGCGCTCTGTGGATCAAGTTTGCTTTAGCCAGTAAGATGCCAGTCTGTCTTCCATCCCCTCCCACTTGAGGTCACTGACTGCCCTACATTGAGATGTATACCTTTAAGTCACTCAATCCTGCTCCCAAGTCCATGCCCTGCTGGAAGCAGATGGTTTGTGCATGTGTTGAAGCAGGAGAGAGGTGCCACTTTGCCTGTTATCAGAGCTGCACCTCAGTACACCCCCCCCCAACTTGAAAGTCCCATCTCTGTCAGATCTCTGTCCCTTGCTGTAGGAATACCTAGATGAAAGAGGCTTCTCTGGTGAGGTGGGTGAATGAAGGACAGGATGGGGAAAATGGAACTAGAGGTTTGCAAATGCAGGAGGCAGGCTGCCTTGACCTGGTGGTAGGCAGGGGAAGGGAGGGTACCTGCCCACCAAGGTGAGATGGGTACAAAAAACAAATGTTATACAAACTTGGCACCGCCCACTCTTGCCTTTCTCTCTGCCTCCTCAGTACCCACAGGCCTTTCTCAGGAGCCTCTGTTGGAGACACAGTATGTAGAAGGTGGCTCTATGTGTCACTAGGTCATGGTAGGGTCTATGCAAAGTGGGGAGGGGAGGGGAGATCTGAGACAGGAGGTGCAATAAGAACCAGACCTGGTATGGGGGCTGTGTTTGAAGGGTAAAGGGCCAAAGAAGAGGTATTTCCAATGTTGTGAGTCATTACTGACTGTGCTCTTCGTCTCTCCAACCCATGCATGGTTTGTGCAGGCTGCCCCCCTTGTGGCATGGCCTTGTGCTTCATAGAATCTGTTACTCCAACATTAGCCCATCACAGTAATGAGTTTAGAGATAGACCTTGTTGGAAATTACCAAGGAGGAGTGAGGGAGATATTGTTCATACAGAGATGCCTGGCACTGGGATTTGAATGAGATAGCCCATAGGCTCATTTGTTTGAATGTTTGGTCTTCAGTTCATGGAACTGTTTGGGAAGAATTAAGAGGTGTGGTTTTGAATGAAGGGTGTCACTGGGGGCAGGCTTTGGGGTTTCCAAAGCTTATGCCATGGTGCGTTGGCCATGATGTCTTATCACAGCAATGAAAAAGTAACTAAGACACCCGAGAAGACAGGCTTTTTCTGACCTTGCACTTGATACTATCCCTACAGAAGGTGTCAGACCGTAGCAGCCACCTTGTCTCCAGGGAGAAGCCATGCTTACACTGTGAACCAAGCTGAACAAAGGACAGGGGATAGGCAGAACCTAGGCTCTCCACATCATAGGTGACTTTCCCCAGAGCAGCCCCCTTGGAGCTGATTGATAGGCCGGGTAACAAACCCTGCTCCCCCTGGAACTGTTTGAGTCAGAGTTTTCGGCAGTCGAGTCAAAACTTTCCGGTGTCTGCTCTAAAGACTGTGTGATGTGAGCTGTCATGGAAATACAGAGTGAACATATGTCAGATCTTTCTTAACCCATCAGATCATCAGCACACGGGAGAGATGGAGAACGGTGTGAAGGAAAACCCAGAACCAAGCACACACAGGGAAACAAAGGGAGCTACAAGGGAAGCTGGGGCTGGGGCTCCGTGGACAGAGTGGCAGTCTAACATGCCTGAGGCCCTGGGCTTGATCCCCAGCACTTTATAAAACCAGGCACAGTGCCATAAAACTCAGGAAATAGAGGCAAAGGGATCAGATATTTAAAGTTCATTCATAGCTGTATGGTGGATTTGAGCCGGATTGGGCTGAATGAGACCCTGTCTCAAGAAATAAATGAATAACTAAACAAGTTACAAGGAGATCAAGCCTGTCTTTTCACAAGGGAACACACTGTCCTTCTACCTGGGAGGTTTCATTTGCTCCTCTGTGGGCCAGGTCCATTTGTATTGACAGCATTGCGTATGCTTTGAAAAATGTCTTGAATCAAACGGCAGGCATAGAATACACAGAATGAGAAGATTTTGGACTAGACAATGTCTGAGTTTCTTCAGAAGATGTCAAACTTATCACGTGGGTCTGTCTGTGATGGTTGATGTTGTCAGTTTAAGAAATATCTAGGCCACATCTTTGGGTTTCATTGAGTTGGAGAGCTGGCTCCAGATACCACTGAGCCCACTAGAGAAATCCATGCTTATAGCTCTGCTTGGTGCCACTGCTGGGGCGCTGGGAGGGCAGAGGCGGGTGACCAGCTCTGCAAGAAGAGGCCGAGGAAAGGGTGTGGTGTGCAGTGCTGAAAGGATCCTGGGGCAAAGGGAGGAGTGAACCCAGCAGCTATTTAGGAGTCGGAGCAAGCTGGATTTTTACAGCCGCCGTCAGAGGCATTTCATAAGTTAGCTTTTATAAAGATGCTGAATGTCGTGTGTGTGGTCACTCCTCTTCTTGCTGTGACAAAATTATCTGACAAAGCAACTCAAAGAAGGAAGTTCTTGTTTTGGCTCATGGTTGGAGCCTGCAGTCACTTGTGGCGGAGATGTCGTGGAGGGGGGACATGGACACATTGCACCTGCAGGCAGGAAGCAGACCGAGGAAGACTGGCACTCAGCTCACTTTTTCCTTTAGATTTGGCTCAAGACCACCTTTCATGGGATGGTGCCACACACATCCGAGTGGGTCGGTCTTTCTGCCTCAGTTAAATCTTCCCAGAAACAGCCTCCTAGACACACCCACAGCCACAGTGTGCTTCTGAGATGGTTCTAAACGTGTCAAGTTGACAATCAAGATAAACCATTGCAATGAGCTTGTTCTTCAATGGCTTGGGTGAGCGTAGAAGACAGGTGAGGGTACTCCATACGACACTAAATACACATGTTGAGTATTTAGGGTATATCAATGTGGCTTTCCAAATAACTGGCTACACAGAACCAATAGGCTATAAAGGAGAAAGTGGGTGGTAAGGACGGGGAAGAATGAATGAGAGAGAGAGGGATGGCAAGAGAGGAGGAGGAAGGAGGAGAACATATACACAGGCTGCTCTTAGGCTACCATTTGGTACACAGTAGTACACTAGGGTTGTGACCTGTCCTGAGGACATCCTCAGGAAGGGATGCACCTGTCTGGAAGGTGCTGAGCAGGTTCCCATGGCAGGTGTGGTCTCTGACCCTTGCTTTCTGACCCCAGGAAATTGGTCTGTGTTCCTACTGCCTGTCCACACCTAGGATCAGCCTAGGGTTAGGCCATGGCCACAGGTTCTTCATGTATCCTTCATTGTCCTAGAATAGCCTGGAATAGCCTGTCTCCCAGGCAGACCCTCTAATGCTTTTGCCTTGTCAGCAGGTTTCTGCCTTTGAGGGCAGAAAACTCGTCATGTCTAGTCTCTTGTGCCAAGACTGCAGGCTTTCCCACACATCCTCTCCTCTCTTCTCTGGCTGCCTCAGGTTAGAGAGATGCACTGGGCCCCTCTTAGGCCTGTGTTAGATGGATGTCACATACCTGTTGATGGAAATACAGAAACATAATTGTGCTATGGATGTGGGCTGCCTGCAAGGGAGGAAGCAAGGTAGCTTCAGGTAACATTTGTACATACCTGCGAGTGTATGTCTGTGAGTGTATGTGTGTATGTTTGTGCTCATGTGAGCAAGTATACAGATATGTGTGTGTATGCCAGAGATCAGTCTTGGGGATCATTCCTCAGGTACCATGCACTTTGTTTTTTGAGACAAGGTCTCTCACTGGCCTGGAGATTGTTAAGGCTCTAGTGGGTGAGCCTCTGTGTGCTGCTTACCCTTGCCTCCCTGGTGTTGGGATTATAAGTACCTGTCACGGATGTGGAATTCCCCTTTGTGTGCTGTGATTACCATTGGTGAATAAAGAAACTGCCTTGACCTGTTGATAGGGTAGAACTTAGGTAGGCAGGGAAAACTAAACTGAATGCTGGGAGAAAGGAGGCAGAGTCAGGGAGAAGCCATATAGCCCCCGCCGGAGACAGACTCCAGATGGAACTTTAGCCGGTATGCCACAGCCACGTGATGATACACAGATTAATAGAGATGGGTTAGTTTAGGATATGAGTTAGCCAGAAATACACTTAAGCTATTGGCCAAACAGTATTGCAAATAATACGATTTCTGTGTGATTATTTCAGGGCTGGGCAGTTGGGGAAACAAACAAGCGACCTCCTTACAACATGTCACCATGCCTGGCTATTTTTTTTTAACAGGTTTGAGAAATCAAATACAACAACTCATGCTTCTAAGGTGTGCTAGTTAGTTTTATGTCAGCTTGACACAAGCCAGAATCATCTGAGAGGAGGGGACGTCAACTAATGATTTTATAAGATCAAGCTGTAGGCAAGCTTGTAGGACTTTTTTTTAAATTAGAGAGTGATTAGAGATTGTTAAAATTGTATTGCTTCAAATTGTAGGTGGTGCCATCTCTGGACTGGTGGCTCTGGGTTCTATAAGAAACCAGGATGAGCAAACTCTGAGGAGCAAGCCAGTAAGCAGCACCCCTCCATGGTCTCTGCATCAGCTCCTGCNTAAACTGAATGCTGGGAGAAAGGAGGCAGAGTCAGGGAGAAGCCATATAGCCCCCGCCGGAGACAGACTCCAGATGGAACTTTAGCCGGTATGCCACAGCCACGTGATGATACACAGATTAATAGAGATGGGTTAGTTTAGGATATGAGTTAGCCAGAAATACACTTAAGCTATTGGCCAAACAGTATTGCAAATAATACGATTTCTGTGTGATTATTTCAGGGCTGGGCAGTTGGGGAAACAAACAAGCGACCTCCTTACAACATGTCACCATGCCTGGCTATTTTTTTTTAACAGGTTTGAGAAATCAAATACAACAACTCATGCTTCTAAGGTGTGCTAGTTAGTTTTATGTCAGCTTGACACAAGCCAGAATCATCTGAGAGGAGGGGACGTCAACTAATGATTTTATAAGATCAAGCTGTAGGCAAGCTTGTAGGACTTTTTTTTAAATTAGAGAGTGATTAGAGATTGTTAAAATTGTATTGCTTCAAATTGTAGGTGGTGCCATCTCTGGACTGGTGGCTCTGGGTTCTATAAGAAACCAGGATGAGCAAACTCTGAGGAGCAAGCCAGTAAGCAGCACCCCTCCATGGTCTCTGCATCAGCTCCTGCCTCCAGGTTCCTGCCCTGTTTAAGTTCCTGTCCTGACTTCCTTTGATGATGGGCTACAGTGTGGAAGGGTAAGCTGAGTAATGCACCCCAATTGCTTTTGGTCATGGTGTTTCATCACAACCATAGAAACCCTAAATTGAGACATAAGGTGAGCAAGCACTTCATCCACTGAGCGACTCTCTACCTTACACAAGATGGGGAGTCGGGTATGGTGGTCCATATGTCTGGTGTATCTCTTCGTCGGAGATGGAGATGGTATACGGGCCAATGCAACAGGGACACGTGGCTCTGTGTGACTTCAGAGAACAGTGAGGGTTTCAGTTGTTTGCTCTGTCTGTTGTGCCCATCTGTAGAAAGCTGCAGGTCATGCTGAGCTGTGTGCCCCCACCAATATTGATTGTCTAATGAGGAGACAGAATGCATCCACCACAGCTGTCTTGTCAAAAAGGAAGCCGAGTCATTAAGTGTTAAAATTGTATTGCTTCATTGCCCCAAGCTGTGCTTGTTTCATGTAAACTGAATGACAATAAGAGGTCCCATGATGGCTTTATAAGTGGCCTGTCACCTCCCATGGGGCGGGAACTCCGTGGTCACCAAGACTTGCTGTACTTCAAATGACCAAGGTGACAAATGGACCATGCCTTCCTCCTTAATGACAGTCATCTATCTATACTGGTGGCAGAGGAGCAGGCTGGGGCTGTTTATCTGCCTGCTCAGCTGAAGACAGCTCCGTCAGCAGAGCCAGGGGCTCAAAGTGGTTCCAGGGACCTCCTGAGGTCAGAGAGCAGATCCCAGTGGGACAGCGTCTCCGTGTGTCCTCAACCTTCCCATCCCTAGATGTTTTCATTTCTGGTAGAATGATCAGTTGTCCCTTCTTGTGTAGCTTCCTAGGCTATGGGCTGTTGTCCTATTTAGGGATTAAAATAGAGACCATGGGCTCGAGAGATGGCTTAGCTGATGAAGGTGTTTGTCCCCAAACCTAACAACCAGCATTTGATCACTGCAACTCATGTGCTGAAAGGAGAGTACTGACTCCCACATGTTGTTGCCTGCCATCCACATGCATGTTGTGGCATGT
The DNA here is from genome assembly GCA_001685075.1 of Bramus lutescens. Classification (NCBI taxonomy): domain Eukaryota; kingdom Metazoa; phylum Chordata; class Mammalia; order Rodentia; family Cricetidae; genus Bramus; species Bramus lutescens. The sequence continues at coordinate 205,725 of LOEQ01001912.1, forward strand.
GTGCATCCTACACATGCATACACATATGCACACACCAAACTAAAATGAAAATATGTCATTGTTGTGGCATGTTGTCCTTAGGTAAGACACAATTTTGGCCTTCTTGAAGTCAGAGGAACTGTGATTGCCTGTGGAAGATCCCTGCAAGGGTCTGGCCCAATAATGGTTTCTGATGGAAAGCATAGGGGAATGTCGTCAGACCACCTGAGAGTCCAGTCACTTGCTCTCTCTGCCCCCAACCCTGCCTGCTTCTATTTCTGCCTAGGCTGCCCATGGTTTTTCAGGGTAGCTAGAGTATATAGAAAGTAGAAGGTTATATAAAATGGGGGTACTCCATTTCTGCAGCTTGAGGGATGTCTTTGTCCATGCTGGAGTGAGAGCTTTTGGTGATATACCTGTTCAGGGTCACCCACTGTGGTGACGTGAATGAAAATGGCCCCCATGGACTCATAGGTATTGGTGCTATTAGGAGGTGTGGCCTTGTTGTAGGACATGTGTTACTAGGGGTGAACTTTGAGGTTACAGAAGCTCAAGCCAGGCCCAGCGTCACTCTCCCTTCCTGTTACCTGCCATCTAGACATAGAACGCTCAGCTACTTCTCTGGTACCATGTCTGCCTGTGTGCCACCATGCTTCCTATCATGGTGAGAATGGACTAAACCTCTGAACTGTAAGCCAGCCCCCAGTGAAATGTTTTCCTTTATAAGAGTTGCCATGGCCATGGTGTCTCTTCACAGCAACAGAGTAATGAGTAAGACACCCACACCCCTATAAGGAAGCCTAACAAACACATTCATCCATCAAGCTGGATTTGGATAGAATAATTTTTGCTCGTTATCAGTGTCTGGGGAAAAGACATGCAACAATAACATAATATTTATCTTTGTAATCGCTCATGAGTACCATCTTCAGTGCCCTAAGGACATTCACAGGGGCACATAACTTCCTTACCACCTGGGCCAGAGAGCTCTCCACCATTTCCAACATTAAGTCTTCACGCATTCCACAGGAATCCCCTGATCGGGGATTCTCCATTTCCTGTTCTGCCTCAATGGACTCCCTTGCTTTCACTATGGTATATCGTTGGAATTCCTTGGCATCTGCCAAGTATCTGTTTCACAAATAGTTGTAATTCCAAGGTTCATCATAGATTAGGATTGTATTCTTTTTTTCCCAGCTGTGTGATATTTCATGCTGTGTACACGCCACCATGCTGGGTTTAGAGACACCAGACAGCCACTGTTGGCTGTAACTGCAGAGCTGGTGGAAGCTGAAGTCTTTGGTATAGGAGCATTTCTGGGAAGGAGGTTCCATTGCTCTCAGTCCACTGTGACCCTATCTTTGCCAGCCCAGGGAATGATGAGAGAATCTCAGGGCAAGGCTCTGGACAACACGGGAAAGCAAGAGCAAGCTGGCCCTGTGTTGGAGAGATGCCAGGCAAAACACAAGATGCCGATGCTGACAAGATTCGGCAAAGGCTGCTCTTACATACAGAAGAGCACCTAAGGCTGTTGCCATGGGGACAGTGGAGGCAACAAAGGCTCAGCTAATCAAGATCCCCAGTGACACGCAAGGCTGAGAATCACCACTGAATGCTTGCTTCCCTCTGTGAACTCCAACTTTGTGCTGAGTGACTTGTGGTGGCACTTGCCACTTCAGCTGGATTCATGCTGTCACTCAACATTGACCCTCAGAAGGACCCAAGACTCCTTGTCTTGACAAATGAGGAAACTGAGGCTCAGGAAGCAGTAGATGGATGTCCTTGCTCCCCTGGCTCCTAGGTTCTTCCACCTGCAAAATATTGCAGATACTCTGTCTAAATTGACAAGAACCTGAGTGGGTGTGGGAAGGGCCCTCTCAATGAGGGGACATAGTGAGATGGCAGTGTATGTGTGTGTGCGTACATGCATGCATGTACGCACACACACTCACGTGCAGGCATGTTCATGCACATAAAAACTGGAGGTCAATTTTAGGTATTAATCCTCAGACGTTGTTCACTGTTATTTTGAGACAAGATCTCTCACTGGCCGAGGGCTGACATATTAGGCTAATCTTAGCTGGCAGTGAACCCCAGGGTCCTGCCTGTCTCTGCCTCCCCTGTGCCAGGATTGAAAACACGTGCCACCATGCCTGGCTTTTTTACATGGGTTCTGGGGCTTGACCTCGGGTCCTCATGCCCATTTGATGAACACTTTATCAGCTGTGCTGTGTCTCCAGCCCGACTGCTGTTGTGCTCTTAGACACATCACTAATGTTGCACCTATTAAAACCGTTTTCTGTGGCTAAATTCAGAGGTGCTAATCCAGAGAGGCATGGTGGTCCTGCCTATCTGTATTTTCGGGCAGGGCTGTCTGAAGCCTTCAGGATGACATGGTGTTCTTTGGTTGGGCCGTGTGAATGCTGGACATGAGTTGGGGATTCCCCTCCCATTTCCCATGTCTTGTCTTTAATGATGACTGAGTTGAATGATGACTGCCTGCATACATATGCATAGGGCCTAGTTATTGAAGTTTGGGTAAGTTAGCATTTGAAGAAAAACAGCTTTGGCAGCAACCAGCAGCCAATGACTCCTCACAGGAGGGGGTGCTCATGAACCACTCCCTATCTACTAGAGATTTGATGGCTTGGTCTTGTGCAGGAAGAGAGTTCAGAGTGCCGTGGCCATGTGGTGTCCAGAAGATAGTTTTCCCAAGTACCCCCCCATCTTCAGGAGATAGCTTTCCCAAGAACCCCCTCCACATTCCATGATATTCCTTGAGTTCCAAGGGACCATTGGCTCTTTTTCAGAGGTCGTGTCTACTTATCTGTGCCCTTTGAATATGTCATAATCCTATTTTTCTGTCTTGTGATGATTTTGGTTACAGATTGGGTATTTGAGTCTTACAATGGGTGACAATTCTAGAGATTGTACTCTCTTCTTCCTAGGAGCTTAAAAAATCAAAAACCAATCTGGATGGTGGTGGCACATGCCTTTAATCCCAGCACTTGGGAGGCAGAGGCAGGTGAATTTCTGAATTGGAGGTCAGCTTGGTCTACAAAGAGAGTTCCAGATCGGCCAGGGCTACATATAGAGAAACCCTGTCTTGAAAAACCAACCAACCAATCAAATAATAAAAAGTAAAACAAAGTGTACATGTGTGTACATATATGTGGGTTTGTACATGTAAGAACTCATGCCCTCAGAGGTCAGAGATAACAAATCCCTGGAGATGGAGTGACAGGTGGTTGTGAGCCACTATGAGGGTACTGGGAACCTAACTTGGGTCCCCTTCAAAGAGCCTTCAGTGCCCTTAGCTGCTGAGCCAGCTACCCCTCCAGCCCCAGATGGTTACTCTTGCTCTTCTGTCTCGATGCTAAGGATCAGGTCCTTCTCTTCAAAGGACTGAGTCCCTCTGCCTGCCCTGGCTCCTGCAGGTGGTACACAAGGCACTGTATGTCCTCGCCTGCACAGTATACAGGTGGCTGCTTAGAGCTGAGAACTGAACTTGATTATCATTAACCACGCTTACCTTCCAAGTCTCCCCCTAAAAGCTCAGCTTTGTGGGACAGACTGCTGGAGCGATGGCTGTGTAGGCGGAGGACAGACGCCCATGCCTCCCATCCAGCCGGCCTCTATTTGTTTTTTTCTTTAGCACCATTATAATCTACTGGCTCAAACTGTCTGATGACCTTTACACCTCTGAAATCAAGAATCGCGTCGATGTTGAAGCTCAT
>LOEQ01001912.1:213350-225444 GCA_001685075.1 Bramus lutescens
GGATCCCCCCCCCCATAATTGCCTATTATTACTAAGAAGCGTCTTTAGAAATGTCTTGGGCTCTCTCTGCCAGCCCCAATCCCACGGCTGATGGGACACCTGAACCTCTCGGCACAGTCATCGGCATTTTTAGGGACTGTGGCAAATGCACATCCACTCTGCTGACCCGGATACACTGAGAACTCTGAAGAGGAGGAGGCTGGGTGCTTAGAAACCTCGCTCCAGCCTGCCTTGCAAGGGGCTCCCTAGGCTTACAGCCAGATGGCCTCAATTTAGCCTCAGGTTCCCCCATCAGTTTACTCTGTGTACTTGGGCAGATCACCTACCTTCTCATGTCCAACATTCTCATCTACTGGGAAAAAGTGTACACGGTCCTATCTCACAACAGAGCCAGCAGGGTGGCAGACAGAGCCCTCAGCACAGAGCTTGCCATGTGGTGATCATCTCCTGAATTGAAACCTGGGCCCATCTGGTTTGGGATAATGCCCCCACCTCCTCTGCAGTGGTTCCCATCGCCTCAGCATCCAGAGCAACAGCACCATGGAATTTTAGCCAACCCAAAGCCGATGCTCAGGATATACACTCAGTAACAATGGGCAGTCATGCCCTGTCCCCGCAGCACTGCGAGGAAGTGCTCTTGGATCTTATTAACGCATATCTGATTGTCATTTGGAAAAAGAGAAATATCAGTATTTTGAAGCGCCGACTTTCAAACAGAACTTGAGTATGTAGCCAGGTGTGATGGCACGTGCCTGTAATTCCAGCACTTAGCAGGCAAAGAAATAGGATTGCAAGTTCAAAGCCAGTTTGAGCTACATGGCAGAGCCTTGGACAAAGAGGTGAGGGAAAATTGCTAATAATACAGTGGATATGTCAATCAGCAGCTGGACGGGGAGGCCCCCCACTGTCTGTCGGAACTGCAGCGCTTCATGGGGAGTGATTGTTGCAGAGAAATGTCTCCATGACTCACACCGAACCTTCTCAGGGATCCAAGTTCAGATGGAGCATCACAGGACAGATGTCACCTCAGTGCTACCCTGGCCTTGCATGAGTGGGAGGTGCCACAAGCAAGCACACGACCATCTGCCTACATGCAGAAGGGTTCTCCAGCCAAACCCGCAGACTGCTAACCAATCCATGTCCCTTCTGCTTCAGCAGGTGGCCCTGGGCAGCCAAGTTCAGGTTCAGACTGCTCAGGGACTCTGGGCTTTCTGTGGTAAGATGGCCAAACCATGCGTGTAGGTCCCTGCTTCTGCTGGAACCTAGGAGAGAGTTGACAACCCTCTTTCAGCAGGTCCCAGCCAATGGAACCTGGGCCTGCTTGATGCTCTCCTGACAAGATGAAGGACCCATACCTGCTGGGGAGGGCTCTCACCAGTGCCTCCTTAGACACATACCAGCCGGTGTCCCTTTTAAAAGGTGGAGTTGGGGGCAGACCCTAGAGCACAGCACCTACAGCTGACTGAAGATACCAAGTGGCAACCTGAGGTGTGGTCCAGAAAGGGCTGGGGCCTGAGCAGGTCTCCTAGATACGTGGTCACCCCCCACCCCAGCTGTAAGGACTGTGGTCTGGGACCCAGGGCAGCAGGTAAAGGCAATGCTGACTGTATGGTAGTGTGGGCACATCGAGAGGTCACCCAGGGCATGGGGTCCTCTCACAGGCTTCCTCACACAGGCCAAGGCAGTGGGGTGGAGGGTTATGAATTCTGCAGATAAGCATCTGTGTTTGGAGGAGGGCTTCAGGGAAAAGTGGAGTGGACCAGGCAGAAGGGAGTGGTGGTGTCGGGGTGACCATTTAGGATATAGGGGAAATGAATGCAGAGGAGGAACAGCATGGAGACAGGGAAGCACAGCTGGGCTTGTGGCCAGGTGTGGGGAGCATGAGGCTGAGGTAGGATGAGAACTCAGGAAGCCAGAGCTGCTATCTGTGCTTGCTTTGCTTTCCCATCAGGGATGGGAACTGGGAGTGTTTCCCACAGGTTAAAAGAAGCTCTCCTAGGAGGAGTGGCCAACGTCCCTGGGTCTGGCACATATATATGCTCATTCACATATAGAGTGTTGTTCCCTAGTGACATTTCAAACGCAAAGTTCAGGAGACAGGATCCTATTCTGTGGCGCAGAGACAGAACTGGTTCCTTCCCTGCAAGTTAGAACTCTCACATTAAATTTGTTTGTAGATGGCACAGAAATCCAGCCTCTGGAACTCTGTTTTTAAGAGTTCCATCGATGTGCTGTTTTTTGTAGCACCAGGAGCTTCTGTCAGGTTTTGCAAGCTGTGATGTTCCAGATAAATCAATTCTGGTTCTGCCCTGGGATATGGAGGACAAATAGCCCAGAAATCTTCTCCGTGCTCCTTTCAATTTATGTTACATAACAAGTTCATCTGAGTGCCCATTGTGGGATGAATCAGAGCAGCAGAGCCCCCAGGGGGAGCACAAGGCAGGTTTTGAAATATGACTTTTTCACCAAATGAAACAAAGTGGGATTTCATTTTGGTGTAATCAGCTGCTCAGGCCTTGCCTGTCGTCATGGAGCAGCCGACTGCCTTTGTGGCCACAGTGCTGTTTGCAGTCAAGTCCCCGTTTCTAGTGACAGAAAATGAACTGGCATAATGGGGCCACCAGGATACCTGGGGTTGGGGAGACGGCTTAGTCGGTAAAGAACTTGCTTAGCACAAGGATCTGTTCTTGATCCCGAGAATCCATCTTTTAAAACTGGGCATGATGGTGCAGGCTCATAATCCCAGTACTGGGGAGAAGAGACAGGAGGATCCTGGGGGCTCACAACCAGAACTCTGGATCAACTTGGGGTAAACTGAGCCAATGAGTACCCTGTCTCAATAAAAAGAAAAAAAAAAGACAACAGCAACAACAGAAAAAAAAACCACCAAGGTGGAAACCACTGAGGGATCACAGCTGAGACTGACTTTGTGCTTAGACATGCACACATGCATACAGACACGCACACATGTACACACGTGTACATTGTCCACATGATAACATGTACACATGCAAATAAAAATAAATTTTAAAGGAGAGATTGCTTAGGAACAAGCCGATGGGTGGCTCCTTCATTCAAAGTCCTTTGGATCCTTTCTCCTGGCTGATGCTGTCTGTCTAGAAGTCCACTAAGCATCCCCAGTATAGTCAGAGGCTGTTCATTCGTTCCCTGCTTCTCACACCCGGGAATAATCACACAGAAACTGGTATCAATTAAATAATCACTGCTTGGCCTATTAGCTCTAGCTTTTTATCGGCTAGCTGTTACATCTTAAATTAACCTATATCTATTACTCTGTATCACCACGTGATTGTGGCTTACTGGCAAGGTTTTGGAGCATCTGTACAGGTGGCTACATGACTACTCATTGACTCTGTCTTCTTTCTCCCAGCATTCAGTTTAGTTTTCCCATCTAGCTCTGTTCTGCCAAGCCACTGGCTGAAATAGCTTTATTCATTAACCAATAAAAGCAACACACATACAGAAGGACCTCCCAGCCCTCCCCAGGGCTCAGGAATGGTCTTATTAAGTCACTCTGGCCTCATCCTCTTTTGCTGTGATTGATTTATATTCAGTATGTCAACAGCTCGGTCAAGAGAACTTTAGCCACACTGCAGTCATGGAGTAGCCTACTGCCAGGTCCTAACTGCTGAGAGGACCAAAGAGAACAAGAGAAAGAATTAGGGTCTTGGAAGATGCTGGCATGTCACCAGATTCGTGGATCATAGATCCACCTTATCCTTTTTATCTTAACATTTTTATTAAGCAGGGAGAATATTTTCTCTCCCTCAATTGACAGTCTTCCTTCATAGAGGGGTGTGGCATTCTCCAAGCCTTCCCCATCTCTTTTCTTGGATATTTACGTGCATGGCAATATCATCAGGTTACAGAGAAACGAGGACACCCAAGCAGTCTCATTCTCTAGCCTGATGCATTTCGGCTTCATTCACACATGCGTTCTTCATAATAGAGTGGTCCGACAGAGTCCTGGGCTGAGAGTCCAACAATGGATCTCGCCATTCCGTGACAGTGAGCTGGTGGAGGGCATGTGACTGTCTTTGTCCCTCCTTCCTCCTATTTGCATCTGCTGAGGTTGGCCTGGCATGTTATCCTTGGCTCTTCTGGTTGGTGGCCCCAGTACCCTTTGCTCTGTCTTTGCTATCCTACATTGCATGATATCTGTACTGCTGCCCTCTCTCCCAGGGAGACAGGCTTTTTCTCCTATTTCTATGCTAATGGAAGGGGCTAGCCTACACCCTCTGGACCTGGGCTAGCCTTTCATTTTAATCTCTGTTATTTAGGAGCTTAAGGTAGTGTTCACATGAGGAACTTTGTAGGGCTAAAAAGTGCATGGGTTCATAGGGCTACATCCATGAAGTCACCATGGAAACCACAGGTGCAGGCAGAGTGGTATCTGCATCCTATGTATTGTTGCAGCGCCTTTGAGGTATACACATGTATGCTGGCTAGTTTTATGTCAACTATGAGTCTTAGGGTCATAGTGGCTTCTCACTGTGGGCTCACTGCTGTCTGAGAAACGCGGGCACCTGAGTGATTTGATCCATCTGTCTCAGTTTTCAGTAATCTCCCATCTTCCTACCTCAGGGCAGCTGTGTGGGACGTGGTCTTTTTCCCTGGCTCCCTCTCCTTCCTGTTTCCCCCTTACCACCATGTTTCAGAACTGAGATATCCAGCTACTTAAAAATATATTGTGAATTTACAACAAGCAGAGCTCTCAGCCAGGGCTTGTGAGGCCTCTGCACCAGCCCCACCCCATCATAGACCCACCCTATTTTTTTCTCCCTCAGAGTTCACAATTTGGCAGAGTCTGTCAGATGCTGTGGAGAGGGCCCTCGAGCAGGCAATGCTCTCGGAGCAGAACTGCAAGCCAGTGTGTGATAAGGACCCAGTCAATATGTTTTGAATAAATGACTAGAGTGTTGGAGGGATTCTGCTGTAATCTAGCCAACCTCCAGGGCACGGGTTTGTCTTTCACAGGCGAATCAAGGCCTTGGGTGGGTGCCATGGTGCTAGCAGAGACTCTGGTCTGAAACACCAAGGACTTTGTATCTTTTAAGCTGTTTACAAATGTCAGAGCTTTGGAAAGGGTCTGTATATTCTCTGGGGGAGAGTGTGTGGTTGGCTTTGTTGAGTGAGTGGAGTTTCTGAAACCCGGAGGAGGAGATAGGCAGGTCTGCTATAGAATTCCTCACAGTGGGGACTTCTCTGTCACTGGGCTCCTCCGCTGGGAAGGATGAACAGAGCAAGATGTTGGTCACTTGCTTGAATGAGGTATCCAGAGCCTCTGGGAAGAAGCAGTTAGCAAGAAACTGTGTTGGGGGAGGAGCAGGATTTTAACAAATTAATAAATATAGACAGATATGATGGTCAAAAGCTCTCTCTGGAGAGTCCACAGACTTTCTGTTTCACAGGAATGCAACATCTTTCTGTGGCTTTGTCTTTTCGCTGTACTCACAGTGAGGAAGAGAAGAGTCCCCAGAAGGAGATGGCAGGATGGTGGGGGGGACGCCGGAAACAGAAGGAGATTCTGAGGAGTGACATTGAAAGAGGGAATCCTGGGATTGCTCAGCAGAGTGAGAGGTCTGGGAAACGCCCATCAGAGAGAGGGGGAGGGGGGGAAAGGAGGGAGAGAGGAAAGAGAGGGGAGAGGGGGGAGAGAGAGGTTGGGAACACAGAGAGAAGGGTCCTGGGGATAGGCCGTTGGGATATGTGGGGCTATGCAGTTGGGATTTTGTTGAGTGGGACAGGCCTTATCTCTTTTGTGCAAGGTCCTGGGTTCAATTCCCCAGCATGAACACACACACACACACACACGAAGAATGAGAATCTATATCTACACACACTGTAATAAACATGTATGTATGCACTAGAGAGAGGGGTCCTGAGAAAATATCAGAAGGAGATACTAGGAAAACCCTGAGAGGAATGCTAGATTGCCCATCAGAGAGTGACCTGGGGACATTCACTAAAGAGGGGGAACATTAGGAGTGTTTATTGGAGAAAAGTCGGGGGAGCAACTATAGAAGAATGCTGGGGGTGGCATGGGGGAGGATTTTGGGAATGCCCATTAGAGGATGCTCTCCTCCCTCTCTTCCCACTCCTCCCTCTCCCTCTCCTTCCTCCTCCCCCTGTTCCTCCCTCTCCNCTCTCCATGCCCCTCCACTCTCCCTGCTCCCCCTCTTTCTCCACTCCTCCCCTCCCCCGCTCCTCCCTCTCACCATGACCCTCCCTCTCTCCCTTCTCTCCCCTCATCTCCCCGCCTCCATCTCCTCCTATCCCTCCTTCCCACCTTTCCCTGCCATTTACTGCCGCCTCTTGATTTCTCATTTAGAAGTTTAAGATTTTTGAAATCTTTAAGACATTAAACACTACAGACAATGTGTTACTCATTTTCTGATAAATTTAAGGGTGATGGATGTTCACTATTACATATTTAATTAAAGTGCTCATCATTTACTAGCCTGGGAGAGTATTATGCTACTTCATCTAAATCTCAAATACACACTGGGGAACCTCCGCAGTCACACAGTGAACCAGTCTCCCTTCTGGGAACTCGACAAATACCGAATCCTTTTGCACAGGAGAGCACCCCACCATGCCTGTGGAGCCTTGGGTGTGTTTGAGCATTGTGTGGTAAAGTTGGGGAAGACACCTGTTGGTACCTTTAATGCTTTTCTCAGAACACCTCTAACCAAACAGGGACAACTAGATTTCCCAACTGGAACAATCTAAGTGGAATTAAACATTAAAACAAAACAAACAACAACAACAACAAAAACAATGTCTTGATGGTTGTTGAAATAGGGTCTTGGTTGTGACCGGACAGCTGATAATCGCTAATTTATTTCTATGTTAATTTAACAAGCTCCTCCTTGATAGTTTTATCTTGTCTAAGACTTGTGCTTTGAATATGTCTTCTCCTACCTACTCCTCCTCCAGAGGGCCAGCTCTGGGCCCCGCTGGCTTTCCCACAGTTGCAGGGTGCTCTGCAAACGCGCTGTGAGCGAAGCCATGAAGAGCAAATGCAGGAGCAGGTAGCATTCACCAGCAGCGGTGGCTGGCGGCTACGCCTCAGGAGAAAGAGCACAGACTTTGGAGTAAGATGGAGGTGGAGCCGCATCTTTGAGGTAACTAGCTGAGTGGCTTTGGGAAAGTCACTAATCCTTCCCTGGATGTGTCACTTCAGCTACAGATTGCAAACACTATGCCTTTGCTGGGGGTGAGGCGTGAATCTGGGGAAAAAAATACTGTCCCCAGGTTCACGCGGCGGCAAAGCCATGGCTCGTTGTGTCCACAGACACTGTTTTCAAAGTCTTCTTTTGAAGCGATCATATTCCCACTTCCAGCTGTTCTGTGGCCTCTCTTTCCTGTCCCACTGCCAGTCAGCTGGACTGTGTGAGCAGCTCACCCCTCCACCCCGCCCCAGCTCTTACCATGGACCCATGAGCAGATACACTGTTTCTCAAGGTCCAGGGGGCAGCAGACCAGAGTGGCGCTTGCTGGCGGGAGGTGCAGAGAAGACTTCTAATGGAGACCCTGTGTCCATGGCGCCTATACCGAGGCTGCCCACTGCCCCGCACACAAGGTCCTGCGTGTGGGAGGTAGCCAGGAAGCCCCAGTGGGCCTTCCACCCACCGAACACATTTCTAGGGTTATTCTAGAAATGAACCCGCTCAAGTCTAGAATCTTGATTCTGGGCCAGTTGCTGGCAGGAAACTGGCCCGTGCGCATGTGTCGGTGCCGAGATCTTTCTCCTCCACTTCAGCTTTCTCCTTTGCACAATAGCAGCTTAGCACATAAATCTGTCACACACTTGCAAAGCCGGCCTGTGTAGCAGATGCCCGACTCCAAGTCACTTCGTTTATATTTAGGCTTTCCATCCTTCTCTAGTGGCAGAAAACTTAAATTTGGTCACCTTGGAGTCCCCCTCTCTCTCCCTGGTTAATATCTAGGCACCATATGCTTGCGTCACACCAGGACACACGCAAGAACACGTGGTTGCTCCACTCCTTGTGCCCACAATGATGTTGCTGCCTGTCAGGCCAGCTCACTGCAGTTCATCCTGCTGGGAAGGGTCCAGAAGCCTGGGTCCCTTTGTTTATTTCATGCTGTGCTTGGGCCACGCCTCCCTTGTCATTTCCTCACAGAGACGATTGTCCCAGACCTTAGCATCCTGCACTACAGGTGTAGCTGATAGCCAGTCCCTCCGTGTGTCTTCTGTTTCCTGGACGTGTGTGCAGGAACCCAGCTTGGAGATCCCTCGTATCTGCATTGGGCTTTGCTTTTGGGTTATGCTTGGTTATACTTTGGGGTATCACCTGTGTTGAGGACTATTATGTAAAGATGTGTTCTTTTTGTTTATGCTGCATTTGCTTAACTCTGTGAAGCTGTGATTTATTTGTCTAAAACACCCAATGGGCTAATAAAGGGCTGAACGACCAATAGCGAGGCAGGAGAGAGAGGATAGGCGGAGCTGGCAGGCAGAGTATAAATAGAAGGAGACCTGAGGAAGAGGAGGAGCAAGGAGAGAACAAGCAGAAGAGGGCGTCAGGGGCCAGCCACGAACTAAGAGTAAAGTAAGTTATACCGCAGTAAGAAAAAAGCTCAGAGGCAAAAGGTAAACAGGGATAATTTAAGAAAAGCTGGCAAGAAACAAGCCAAGCGAAGGCTGGGCATTTATAACTAAGAATAAGCCTCCATGTGTGATTTATTTGGGAGCTGGGTGATGGGTCCCCCCACCAAAAAGCCAAAAGAGTAAAACATCACACAACCCATCATACTCGGGACAAAAGTACACCCTACCTCCACCCCATAAAGTCAGGCCCCAAATCCCCTTGGGAACAACAATGCAGAGAACACAGACTCATTGGTTCCAGGGCAGCAGGTACATAGCAGCACCAGACGGTGGACCTGCCTGAGGAGGTCCTTGCCGTAGGTGAGGTACTTTGGGGGGAAGGAGGCAGGGGAACAACCAACAGGTCCCATGGCCCTCTTGGCTCTAAAGCAGTACTCACGGCCTCCCCAATCTGTGTGTGTGCACGCACATGCACATGCATGTGTCCTCACAGGCTCATGCGTGCCATGCAGTGTGATAGAGTCAGAAGACAGCTTTCAGGAAACAGCTCTCTCTTCCTACCGTGGGGTCCAGGGATCAAACTCGGGCTGTTAGGATTTCTCCACATGCGTGCTTACCAAGCCTTGCCTTTAACAGAACTTTTAAAGGTCTGTTAAAATCCTGGGGGATGATTATGTTCTTAAGATGGAAACATCATCTTGACAGAACCTGGGATTGTTAGGACACATCCAGGAGACCTTGGCCCTCTCTGTCATTCCTGCTGAACATCTACCCCAGAGAGGAGGTGGGGTCTTCTAAGGGTGAGTCTCAGCATCACGCTCCCCCGCACGGCTATCTGTGTTCGCACTGGCTGCTGGCATCATAAACAGACAATGCTGATGTTTAGGGTTCTGGAGGCCGCAGTCCAAGACCAAGGTGCTGCCCACAGGGTCGCCTACATGACGACTCAGAACAGTTGCAAAATTACAGTTGTGAAGTAGCAACATAGTTTTATGGTTGGGGGTTACAGCATTAGGAAAGTTGAGAATCTGCTGCTCTAGACCGTTCCCAACAAGGCCACCTAGGACGCTCAGCTCATTTTCCTGCCATAGGCAGATCTCTGAAGCCTCAATTCTCAGAGTTGTCTGCTATGGGGCAGGCACAGGAAGAAAGGGAAGATGGACTACTGTTGTAGAGTGTGGGCAGGCAGCTCAACTCTATTAGCATATCTAGGCAGGTATACCTGCCATACCTGCTGGGAGCTGTGGCTAGCAGGAGGGCGGAACTTCCTGTTTAGGAAACAGGATGTCCAGACTGTAGTATTGAGTGGAGTGTAGAAAGGCAGACAGCTATATGGAAGGCGTGAAGCCTAGATTCACATTCCAAATAGTAACTGGTGATTGATTGTCCTTGTAGACAATAGACCAGAGAGCTGGAAGCTGGGGTCGTCGCCAAAGGTCCTGAGAGGCAGATTGGGCCTGGCAGCCCAGGCTGGAAGGGTGTAATGGGCTTAGTACGCAGAGACAAACCAGTGCTCATGGAGTGTGGGACTCAGCATTGCTGCTTGCATGCCTGCCATCTTCTGCNTGCAGAGACAAACCAGTGCTCATGGAGTGTGGGACTCAGCATTGCTGCTTGCACGCCTGCCATCTTCTGCTGGATGTGGCTGAGGCAGATGGTGCTGCCAGTGTAGTGGGCTGGAGCCGGGAGCTGAAGCGCTAGACCACCAGTGTGTGAACTTCCTCCTCTTTCCTGGTTGGGTGTGGAGCCCATACTATCTAGAACAGCACATGTAAGACAAATAGAAGACATGCCCTCCCCCCAACATGGACTGCAGGTAGTTGGGGGATACATTGGTTATAGAAATTACCAAATTTGGTTTGCTATGTGGCTAAGCCAGCATAATAATGAGTTTGTTTAATATGCGTAAGTAAAGCCCTGGGAAGTTTCTGATGCAATTTTTAACATTTCTCATTATGTACCTTGAACCCTCACCTTCATTTTATAAGTCTGAGAGGAGAACTCCTGATATCTAAAAGACTTTCTTGGCCCGAAAACTAGCTTCCAATTCTGGAGGGGAACACAGTCTCCAGGCAAGGTTAATGCTTGAGTGATGTCAATTCTATGGCAACTATTTCCCAGCAGGGCTGAGCTTGTGGGATAGCACTGTGGGGTGGAGATTTAAAAAAAAAATCAGTTTTCCATAATTAAAAATACTCCCTACTCAGTTTTCAAATGAGGAAAAAAGAGAAAGGTGTTTGTCTATTTTTTCCAGATCTGCTCTTAAAATCAGAAGGTATTATTAACACTGATTCATGTGTTCAGTCCTTTAACGGAACTTCTTCCAGAGAACTGTCCACATGTGGTGGCATCTCAGCTGTTCTGTGTCATGCTCTCTGCTGTGTCATGTCAGGAAGAAGGAACTGGATTCCAGCCTTGGAAGGTTGACATTGACACAGGGCAGATGATAAAAAGACGTAGGAGGAGCTGATTGGGGCACAAAGCAGGGAGCCCTCCACTTCTGTCTCTGATGAATCCCCAGGATGAGTCATTAGACAGGATCTTAGGCCTGAGCTCTAGTTTCAGAACAATGGGCTGACTGCGCCAACCACAGCCTCCAGGGCGGGGGACGAGAACCAGGAATACAAAATTAAATACGAAATATCTGAGAGCTGGCTGAATGCTTGCCTAGTCTGCGCTGAGCCTTGGCTTTAATCCTCAGCACACACAGTCCAGGCGCAGGGGTGAATGCCTGGAATCCCAGTGCTTGGGAGGGGCAAGCAGGTTGATCAAATAAAGGTCGTTCTTGGGTGCATAGAAAGTTTGAGGCCAGCCTGGGCATGAGGCTCTGGAGATGGGGGGAGGTGGTAGGAAGAAATGGAGAAAGAGGGGGAGAAAGATCATGGGGTGATACGGTGGATGGTTATTAGGAGATAAGAGATTTTCATGAATTTCAAGCTAATAGGTAGCAGAAGGGGAAGAACAGTAGAAATGGCTCGCTCTTCTCTCCTCCCAAAGCTGGGGAAGGGAAGGGGAGGTGTGAGGTACACACAGTGCTGATGCCAGCCACCATGTCAACCCAATTAAAAGCCGAGCAGCCCACCAGGATGTTGTGGTACCCTGAGTTCTGTTACAACTCGGAGCCCCACGGTGGGGAGCTGTCTAAACTTGCAGCTTCTCACTCTAGACTCAAGCAAAGACTGTGTCTGTATGCTGTGGCCCAAGGCTTGTCCATCCAGTTCCCCAGGGAAGCCCCGGAAGCAGAGACACATAGGAGAAGAGGCTCTTTGTGTTAATGGTTTCCGTTACTTAGCCAAGGCTTGCTTTTAAAAACATGAAAAGGCAACTAGACCTCAGCACACATTTAGAAAGCAAATGCGCATACAGTAAGAAACAGAAAGAGATGTGAGCAGGGTCAGTCCAAGAGAGCACAGTGGTCATCCCAGAGTGAAAACAAAACAGGAACCAGAGGCCACAAGGATGGAGAGAGAAGGAGGGAGGGAGGGAGGGAGGGAGAGA
>LOEQ01001912.1:229018-240421 GCA_001685075.1 Bramus lutescens
TTTGTGTGTTGTTATTTCGGGGTATAAGCTAGCCGTGCGCGAGCTGGGCTGGACGAAAAGCAGGGCCCGCTCCCCTTTCACTCTATCACTACACAGTCTAGCTGTCATTCAGCCCCAGGCCAATGAAAGACCTGTCTCAAAACAAAGCAGGAGGATGACTCCTGAGAGATGGCCCTTGAGATCCTTCTCTGGCCTCCACACCCATGCACAGACACACAGATGTGTGCGTACATGCTCGCACGCAAAGGCGAGGCACAAACTGCAGACAGCATTTTAAGCAGGTAGCTGACAAAGATAAACTACACAACAGAATAAAGAATGTGGAAGGCAAATAAGTGATGGGGAATGAAGGCTGTTTTAGTGTGCAACCATATTAGCAAAGAGAGCAGGGCAGCCCCTAACACTCCACCCACTGACACAAGTGGAAGTCTGGTGCGGTGTGGTGTCAGGGAGTATATGTGGGTGGTGGGGCAGCTCAGCCAGACACCCCTGGGACTGAGAATAACACAGCTGTTTAGAGAAAAATCAATGCCATTTAATCATCCAGAAGATTCAGCAATTCTCCCCCAAAGATGAAAGTCTTAGACATGAACACCATGAACTAGGAAAATCCATAATGACAGGGTGTGATTTATGAAAATCGTGTGTGGGGGGACCCTCTAAAATTCACTGACAAGAGAATGGGTAAATAAGTGGTGACTTGTCTATATAGTGGGACACTGCGTTAGCACAGTGAGCTAAATGGATTGGTCTAATTTAGAGAAGAGCATGCCACTCACAGAAGAAACAAAGCAGAATGTCATTTCTAGTTATAAACCTGCCTGGCCTGATAGTCAAGGCCTGCCATCTCAGTTACTCAGAAGGCTACAGCAGAAGGATTTCCACATTTAGGGCCAGTCTGGACTACGGAGTAAATTCAAGGCTGTCAAGACAACTCTGTCTCAAAATCAATCAATCAATCAATAAATAATGGCTAAGTGTGTAGGGTAAAGATAAAGTGTAATTTTTGTGAGGCTGTGTGTCCACTTCCCACATTGCAAGAAGGGGGGGAAATATCAGGAAAAAAATATACAAATCTGACCATTCCAGAACTATGGCTGAGTGAGGTTTACACTGGGTGGCTGGCGGATGGACCCTGGTATGTGGGTATGAAATGTTGGAAGGAGTCATCTGGGCTGTACATGTGACAGCCAAGTCCTGTGACCCACCGAGGAGGGGCAGAATCCTCTCACCTAGACAGACTCTGAGACCCAGAGTCAGGCCTGCTTTTTGTCTCCCTCGGAATGCCTCTCTGTTGTCTAGAACAGTTTCCTGGCAGGTTGCCTTGATGTGATTCTGAGAGTCATGTCCATAAGCTGGGTCTTGAGGATGGGCCTTCGCCCCACACCCCCTTGCTCCCAACAATGCTGTAAGGCCATGCGTCCACACATGGCATTTTCCCTAGTAAGTTAGGACAGTGATTTTCTCTCAAATACACAGATAAAAGAGATCTGTTGGCCAGTGGACAAAATTGTCCTTTGAGTACATTCGACTGGCCTCCAGGCTATCATGGAGCATGAGTTCTTCTATGCTCCGCTTTACAAATTTCAGGCTGTGACTGTAGCAGCCGAAAGCAAGCTACTGACTGGACGCATGAAGAAATTAAACAAAATGGTGACTGTAAGGACTGCTTCGTGTAGCATATTATTCAAGAACCTCCAGACAGAGGAGTGAGAAGCTAGAGATGGCTCATTTGGTAAAGTGCTTGCCGTACAAGCAAGAGGACCGGAGTTGGATCTTCAGAACCCACATAAAACCAGGGTGTGATGGGTCCTGTCCTATAATCCCATTTCCAGGTGTGGGGGATATGGAGACAGGCAGTAGATCCTACTTGAAGTGGGCCAGGCCAGTGGGAGCCGCATCCCCCAAAGTGGGTGGGGCCTGAGAAGAGACATTGGAGGCTGATCTCTGGCCTCCATATTCAGCCCCCCCAAGACGTGAACATGTATATACACACATAAAACAGGAGTTAGAGGAAGCAGCAGGAGCTATAGAAGAGGTGGGTCACCTGAGAGCACAAAACTGTTCTCAACACTGCAACACGAGGAAATCCAGAATGTCACAACGTGGCTTTCAGTCTTGAGAGGGTTCAGAAATCAACACGAGACCATCGGCTGCCACGGCAGAGTAATGGCTCTTAAAAGTCAGGTTCCACACTTGTACGTTCTCTGATTCTTTTCAGAAGATGGATAGAGACCTACACACACACTAAGAGACAGCAAACTTGAAATGTGGGATGGCAGAAACCCCCCCATCCCTCCCCACCCCCACCCTATGATGTCCCCCACTTGTTTAGGGGAAGTTGCTAATACCATGCAATTATGCATTCTTCCCCATGGAGCAAATTGCAATGCTTTGCATGAAAAGATACTTACAAATGATCATACAAACTCTATCGGCTTTCATTTAAAAAAATTAATCTTTGGGCAATTAGGCTGTTAATTTGGGATTTAATTAACATGAGTTCTGGATGCAAAACAAAGTTCTAAGGCCTGATGGATGCAGAGTAATGGTGGAGGGGGTGGCTGGGGAGAGTGCAGGGGTTTGCAGAGCTGGGGAAAAAGATTTCCTGTCTCTTGTGTAGTGGGAAGCAGGTATCTTGCATAGTCTGTGGGGGTAAGAGTCAGAGGTCTCAAAGATGTTCAAGTAAACACAAACAATTGTAACTAAAAAAGAGGCTCTAGGAGAAAAGAAGATGGCATGGGTTGGGTCTGGTGTCTAGGGCTCAACGTCAGAGGAGAAGAACAATTATAGGGTACACAGAGATTTGGGTGACCGTGGCTGGGGGCGGGGAGGAAGGTGAGAGACATGAAATTCTAAAAATATCACTCTTGGGCTGGGGAGATGGTTCTGTGGTTAAAGTGCTCATCCTGCATGCACAAGGACCTGAGCTTGGATGCCCTGCCCCACCCTCAGAAGCCAGGAGTGGGGCAAGGAGTAGGTAGTTCCTAGAGGTAGAGGTTAGCAGATCCCTGGAGCTAGCCAGTCAGGCCAGCCAGGCCAGTGAGAAACTCTGAAAGACAAAGAAGGCGGAGAGCAATTGAAGACAGCTGACAGCAACCTCTGACGTCCACATGTCTGTACGACTGCATGTGCTCATGCACACATAGACCACACGTATGTGCACATACAAGCCATCACACCCTTGATTGCCTAAGCTTTTCAAAATCATGTGTAAATCTGTCCTCCCTCCCTCCATCCCTCCCTCACCCTGTCCCTTCCACCCCTCTTCCCTCTGTCTTCCCCTCACGTATCAACTCCTTGTGAGTGTTAAAAAAAATAAAAAGCAGCTGGTTCTTTTCAAAACCTGGCCTCTCGAAGCTGAGGATGTGTGAACAGAGTGGCTGAGGGGAAATATGGCAGCATACCAGGTGTTTAAGCCAAGGGCCCTTCAGATGGCTCTGTGATCCCCAAAAAGGTGTCAAAAGGTCCCTTCTGCCCTGTTGCCAGCTCACGTGAAACTCCTGGGTCCAGAACCGTCTTCTGCCTCTGTGGTTCTGTGGTCCGTTTGGTGCATATGTTTCACGGCTTTGAGGATGACACTCGAGCTTGAGTCTGTTACTCAGACACTTGCATGTGAGCATGTCTGGATCCGTGTGATCTTTTCTAGAACCTTCCTCTCCATAGTCGGCTCACAGGGCAGAGGAGATGTGGAATGTAGTGTGCATGTGGCTGCACATTGACAGAGCTCTGGGGAAGGTGGTTTGGTTCAGCAGGTTGTAAGCTTTAAGCTAGATCAGTCTGCTGGGTGGTGGCACCTGCCTTTAATCTCAGTGCTCAGAAGGCAGAGGCAAGGGAGTCTCTGAGTTTGAGGCCAGCCTGGTCTACAGAGCAAATTCTAGGATAGTCAGGGCTACATAGAGAAACCCTGTTTCAAAGCCCCGTCTATCACCTCCCCAAATAGATCAGCCTTGGATGCTGATATAGCCGATCAATGGGTCTTTCTCCTGGACATCCGTGAGGCCTTTGTGGCAGAGAGCAGAGGGGAGAGGTAGGGGTACCTGAGATGAGCTCTTTAAGGCAGGAGGGGGGCCAAGGCCAGGGAGGACACCTTACAGGGTCCTGGAGCTGTGATGAAGGGAGCCCCCAGGGCCCAACCCTTGTTCTAGAGACTACAGCACCCCAGGGCAGTGGAGCTTGGCAGGGACATCTGGAAGCAGAAGGCCAGATTGCAAATGTTCCAGTGACCCAGCAGGAAGCCACAAGGTGGACAAGTGAACTGTGGTAGAAGCAGCAANTGTGAATGACAGAACATGCCTCTCTTCTCCGGGACCCCTCAGGCTGCCCCATGAGTGCCAGTCACAAGCTGTCTTGAGGGAGTCAGGTGTTCTTGTGGTCCTATTGCTGTCCCTGCAAGGCCGGGGTCCAGGCCTGCCATGTCAAGGCCTTCCCTCCTTTGCCTGGCTCATTGCCTGCCCCATCAGCTGAAGGTTTCAGAAGTTAAATTCAAAGTTGCTGGCGGGTTTGAGTCACCTTTTGTTCAATAGCGCCTCTTGAGTGAAGATTGAGTGGTTGTGTGGGCGGCTGTTAAGGGTACCTCATTTCCACATTGAGCTCTACCCACACAGCAGATTTTAGTGGTACTTGAAACGGGACCTGATTTTGCCTCTCAGCTGTTACATGAAAATAAGATGCCCTTCATCTGATGACGAAGACAGCGATTTAAAGGTATAGATACCATCTCCCCGAGGGGAGGAGCGTCTTTATCGGTCCTGAGACCTTGTGTCATTTCGTGTGACATGTCAGATGCACGCCACATTCACTTTCTAGCAGAGAATGGCCCAGGACAGATAGGAGGGGGTGGTCATTTGTGTCATGACTCCGTGGAGCTCCAGTGAGTCACCTCCCTTGTCTTAGTCTCTGTTCAGATAGGGACATTCACTCCTGCTTGTCCATTTGACCGTGGCATCCTGAGGATTAGATGAGCTGAGGGATGGAAGCTCTTAGCAGACCGGCTGTCCTGTGTCACAGTCTCTACCTTTGTGTAGTTTGGGCCGTCACCGCTCTTGACATTGTTTGTTCCATCCCTCCTCTTTTCTCCTCTTTGGACAACTCTCCTGCTGCCGTCTTTCCTCTTCCAGTCTATTGCAGCAGTAATTTAAGTGGTTTTGTTCCTCTTGCCCAAACCGTCAGCATCCAGGCCTGAGCAGGCTGGCCTGGGCTCAACACAAGATAAACATCGAGTGTGAGTTAGTGTTTTGTTGATTTGACTCAAACTAGAGTCGTCTGGGAAGAGGAAATGTCAGCTGAGGAATTGCCTCTACTGGACTGATCTACTATGGGGCGTTTTCTTAATGATTGATCAGGGAGGGTCCAGCCCATGGTAGGTGATGTCATCCCTGGGTTGATGGTCCTGGATTCTATAAGAAAGCAGTCTGAAAAAGCCATGGGGAACAAGACAGTAAGCAGCATTCCTCCATGGCTTCTACATCGGCTCCTGCCTCTTGGCTACTGCCTTGGCTTCCCTTAATGAACCTGAGATATGTAAGTGAAATACCCCCCACCACCACCACCAAGTTCCTTTGGGTCATCATGTTTTATGCCAGCAATAGAGGCCTAGCTAAAAAAATGAGAAATCCCTATTTGACTTAAAGGGCTCTGTTTCGGAGGCCACGCCACTGGGCATTTAGTCTTCCTCTAGCTTTGCTGTGGGAGTACCGTTGCTGGATAGGTTCTGACTCCATTTGCTGAGGTTCTTTTTGGGAACCCTAAGGCCTCTGGGCTGTACACACTGACCTACAGATGCTCCATGGGTGGATGGAATGGATGAACAGGCTTGGCATGCTTGCCTTCATTTTGGGTCACTCTGCTTAACTGAGGTAACCTTTGGGTCAGATTCTGCTGGACCCTGCATGTAGAATGCCGATTGCCCACTGAAGCTGATGTCTATTTTCTGCTGTATGTGCTCTTATTTTTTCAACACGTGTGTGTGTGTGTGTGTGTGTGTGTGTGTGTGTGTGTGAAAATTCATGCACAACAATCTGTATCTGTTTGAATTGGGGATGGGAATCCTGTGACAACTTGTAGCATTGGCTCCCTTCTGCCATCCTGTGAGACCAGGGGACAGAGCTCAGGCTCCAGATTTGGTGGCTGCACTGGTGTGATGGCTATTCTTGGCTGTCAACTTGGCTATTTCTGGACTACAATCCAGAAATGGAGAGTGCACCTGTGAGAGATTTTCTGCTTGGTTTGAAGTGGGTGAATCCACTTCCAGTTGGGAACTTAGAGGAAGACACAGGCCTTTGATTCGGATCTTGAGGCAGGAAGACACAGGCCTTTGATTCAGGTCTTGAGGTGGGAAGACACAGCTTTAACATGGGCCACAACTTCAGCTGGAAGTCTGGATAAGGATACAGGAGAAGGACGCTTTTGTTCTTTGCTTTGCTAGCCCTTATCTTGCTAGCTCATCCACACCTTCACTGGCATGGTAACCTAGTTCTTTGGGATTCCAGCACATACAGAGACCAGCTGAGACATCCAGCCTCGTGGGACTGAGCAACCACTAGGTTCTTGGTCTTTCTGTTCATAGCTAGCCACTGTTGGATTAGTTGGACTGCAGTCTGTAAATCCAACTTATCCTAATTAGTCGAATTAGTCAGTCTCCTATCTTAATCTTTTACCCCTGAAGCAGCTCACACAGTTAACACCCTCCAGTTGCTCACACTGACCATTTACCCAGGGTGATGGCTCCAGCCCTAGACGAACTCACAAGTTTCTGGGACAGGTTGGCCATGGGTCTGAGTGAGAAGAAAAGCATTTTTTGACACTGAAAGTACCAACTTTTACCCTACCCCTAGAAAAGCAACAAAAATTGTGCCTATTTGATGTAGGAGGGTCATCTGTCTATGTGTTACTTTCATTGGTTAATAAAGAAACTGCCTTNCATGTGGGAGCCGGGCAGGATGAAAAGCAGGGCCCGCTCCCCTTATCACTACACCTATTTATTTGGAGAGCAGCCTGGCTTCTCTTGGCCAGTGCTATGTCCCCTCTGCTGAGAGCTGAAGTCTCGTGGAAGCTTTGTTTATAGGTTTGTGATACTTGGCTTAATCTCGTGTCTATGATTTACATGTTTCCTGGTGTATTAGGTGGGGCTACCCTTGCTATGATAAAGCACAATGACCAGAGCAAGTTGGAGAAGAAAGGGTTGGTTTGGTGTTGCGGAATAATTGTTTACACCATGTGAAGATGTGTCACTGTGATTGGTTTAATGAAGAGCTGAATGGCCTATAGCTAGGCAGGAAAGAATAAGCAGAACTTCGGAGGGGAGGGGGAGGAGAGATAGAGAGAAAGAGAAAAATGGGGGATGAATCTGGTGTGTTGCAGGAGATGCCAGCGAGACACCAAAGAAGTCAGACATAAGGTACAGAGGAGTCGTAACTGAGCCACGTGACAGAATACAGATTAATAGAAACAGGTTAATTTGAGTTATAAGAGCTAGTGGCATAAGTTATAAGAGCTAAGGCCAAGCTTTCATAATTAATAATAAATTTCTGTATCGTTATTTGTGAGCTGGCGGCCCAAAAAAAAGTCCGAGTAAAATTTGGTTTATGCGTCAACATTTTCTAAGGAAGTCAGGACAGGAACTCGAACAGGGCAGGAACAGAGGCCATGGAGGGATGCTGCTTACTGATTTGCTCTTCATGGCTTGCTTAGCTCAGGTTCTTATAGAAGCCAAGACCACCAGCCCAGAAATGGCACCACCCACAATGGGCTACCCCTCCCCCATCAATCACTAATTAAAAAATGCCCTACAGGCTTGCCTACAGCCTGATTTTAATGGAGATATTTTCTCAGTTGAGGCTCCCCTTCTCTCAGATGACTTCAGCTTCAGTCAAGTTGACATAAAACTTGTTGGCATACCGGGGACCCCTGACCTCCTTTCGTTGTGACCTCTGGTGGTCCCCATCCCCACTGGACTCCAATCCCCACCTACAGGAGGCTGAGGGTACCATTCCTGAAGCAACTAATGATGATTCATCACCAAACCCCTCCTCCTGGGCACTCACGGCAGTCTGTTGCAGGAACGATGCCTGGACGCAAGCTACCTTTTTTTCTCTTTCTTTCCTTTTTATTCCTGGGAATGTTGTCTGTCTGCAGGCCTTTCCAGATTCAGCTAGCTGGAGCCACATCCTCTTAGAGGTTCTGGAGAACCTCTCTAAGATGTCTCTCTTTCCATTTGAGTCGGGTTAGGTTCTACCAAAGCACAGGATGGTGTTCACTCACCACTGGCTGCTTCCTTAACCTGCTCACTTCCACCCATGGTCTCCTGGAATCTGCAGGAGGCAGCTTTGATTTGGAGTCCTTTGCTCTCCAGATCCTGAGGTCAAATCAGGAGCCTGACAGAGTGCCTAGCTGCCACCTCTCACAGAAGATGAGTCTACATCAATCACAGAAGGTAGGCCCCTATGTCTTTTGCTGGGGTTCAAGGATGCCTCCCCGAGGTCCCCTGCCTTCCTACCATCACTTTTGCCATACCCGAATTCTTACACCTCAAGAGTGGGCCTGGCCTCCTTTCCAGTGACAGAGGCAAAAGGCAGGAATGTGACGGATTGTCTATGGTCTCTGCAGTGCCAGCGACCCAACTGTCCCTTCATGCCATCCCTAGTCCTTTATCAGGAGACTCCATGGTGTTGGGCCCTTCTCCCACTTAGCAGTCCAGTCATGAGTGGCTGGAGCAGTGACTTTAGGGCTCTACTTCTGGCCCCATCTCCTCTCCAGAGAAAGCAGCAGCTGACTTGCTTAACAAACCACTCAAGAAGTTGGCAGCGTGCTCCCTGCTCGCTTGGCAGGGAAGCTGTCACAGTTCTCTGAGGCACAGCGGGGCACGTCTCACATGGAGGCAAAGCTGGTTTTCCTGGAGATTCAGGGTTTGTGCTTGACTGCCTTGGCTACCATCCTAGAGAAACATGGTGGCCATTGGTCTTTCTCCTGCTTCTTGGAGAAATGCTCCCGTCTCTCCTACCTCTTTCCATGAATTTTCCTGGCTTCCTTTTCTCCCTCTCTTGATGGGAGGAAGTGATGGTGAGCAGCTGACTAGCTTGTTCTGCCATGTATTTTTTTGAAGGTGAAGCATCATGTATCAATTATTCTCTCCCAGGTCTCCACAGAGTAAGGGATCAGTAGGTGAGAAGAACCAAGAGTGAGCCTTGGGGGGTGAGGAAAGCAATTACAAGGGACATTAAAGTCTTCAAAGGTGGGGCATCCTGCCAAGCCCACCAACCTGAGACCCAGGGAGTGAGATGCACAGGGTGACCCTATGCAGCTTCTTAGCTGCATGCCACAGACTTTGCTGGCCACGGCCTCATCCTCTGATATTATTTCCCCAGGTATGGGGCAGAGGAGCTGACTGGGCTTGGGGTGGGGCTGTCCCTAGGCAGCCTGCCCAGCTGTCACAAGTCTGGAGCACAGATAGAACACAGATCTCTCACCACTAGCAAGGCTGTGGCCCTGCAGGGCCGGTGGGCAATGCTTCTTCTCTCAGTCTTCCTGACTTTCCAGTGGGCAGTTCTGTCCATAGAAGAAACAATAAGCGGGGCCTAGTGACGCACTTGTAATCCCAGCACCTGAGAGGCTGAGGCAGGAGGATCGTTTAAGCATAAACGTTTTGAAGCTGGCTTGGAGTTACATTGCAAAACTCTGTCTCCCAAAGGAAGACAAAAACTGTTGGCATGACTCAGTGAGCCAAGGTGCTTGCTATCAGGTCCAGTGGCCCGAGTTTGATCTCTGAAACTCAGTTGACAGAAGGAGAGAACTGAGTCCCAAAAGCTGTGCTCTGACCTGTGTATGTGTGTGCAGCCCACCCCTTCATTAGTAAATTCACATTTTTAAAAGTAAGGACAGAAAGAAACAAAACAGGTCTTGGAAATATCCTTTACAATTTTTATTTTTATTTATTGTGTATACAACATTCTGCCTCATGTATGCCCAAACGCCAAAAAGAGGGTGCCAGATCTCATTACAGATGGTTATGAGCCACCATGTGGTTGCTGGGAATTGAACTCATGACCTCTGGAAGAGCAGCTAGTGCTCTTAACCACTGAGCCATCTTTCCAGCCCTACAATTTTTATTTATCACTATGGCATGTGTATACGATGTGTGTGTGTGTCAGGGTGGGGCGGGGCAGTGTGTGCACGGATGTCAGGGGGCAGCATTGTGGAGGCCATTCTCTCCTTCCGCTTTAGGTAGGTTCCAGGAATTGGACTCACGTTACGGTACTGGCACAACATGAGCCCTTATTGGCTGAGCAGTATCACTGGCCCCTGGGAACCGTGTTTCAAGTCCTCTAAGAATAAATGTAAAGCTCCTGACTGTGAAAGGTTCTCATTAGAATACTGTCTCTAGCTTTGGAGACAGAGGCACTTGACTGCTCTGCCCCCATGAGGGGATGGGAGCAGGATGGGGCAGGGGGTGGATGCGTGCCCTGGGCAGCTGGACCACAGTCCTGAAGATTGCTGGAGCAGGCTTTAATTACAGCTCTTAAGACAGGAAAGTTGGCTTTTAAGAGCAGGATGCATGCCAGTCAATAGACGATAATTTGCTTTGAAGTTTCTATTTCCCAGCATTCAGTTTTGGGTTTACCACTGTGTGCTGGGGGATTTTTGAAGTCCCTGTTGGCCCCTTCTTCGAAGTCACAGCTTAGGATGCACATGACTTGCCTCTTTTTTTGCTTTTAATTTTGAACAGGGAGGCGCTGAAAGGGAACTAGCTCACCTGTCCACAGTGTGACCCTGGTCAGTCAGCCCTTCAGCTGTTTGGTCCCTTGCTGTCTCTCTCTCTAAGCAGCAGCAGCCGTGGTTTGTGCAGAGGCTGGGAGGCTTGGGCGCTGGAGCATATGGATACCACAAAGTGCTTGCTCGTCCACAGGGGCAGATTCCTTATGCTCATCAGTCTGTATTAACAGCTTGTCACAACTCAGAACTGCCCGGTGGGGAGAGCCTCGAGCTCATAATTGTCCTTAATCACTTTGGTCTACAGGCTTGTTCATGAGAGACTGGCTTAAGTGTTAATTGATGGAGCAAGGCCCAGCCCACGGCGGATAAGCGGGTACTAATCCTAGGAAGGGGTTCTTGAATACACAGAACAGGAGGAGGCAAGATGGGAGCAAGCAGGCAGCGTGGCTGCGGTCAGCTCTCTCTGCTCTTGATTGTGGATGTGGTTTTCTAACTTCCTGCTCTTATAGCCCGTTGATAATGCACTGGAACCTGGACACGTGCGCTAAGCGCTAGAGAAACCCTTTCCTCCTGAAGTTGCTTCCCATCAGAGCGTTTCATCATAGTGACAGAAATGAGGATAGGCCTTAATGCCCACTTCAATTCTATGTTTCTTGTTCTGGACTAAGGCTGTTGTTCATTCTCTCTCTCTCT
>LOEQ01001912.1:281465-291779 GCA_001685075.1 Bramus lutescens
TAATGTGGGAGCTAGGGATCTGAACTGGAGTCCTCAGGCTTGCACAAACGCTCTTACCCATCACACATGGGCTCATCTCCCCAGTCCTCCTCCTGACAGAGTCACCAAGATTCAACAATGAAAGATCCACGCTGGTGACCTTCACCAGTCACATTAGGCCCCTCTGTATTTGGTACCCCACAGTACATGAAGCTTTGGGGATATTCTAGCTATGCCCAAAACATAGCTGGTGTATGCACAGTGCGCAGGACCCCTCCATATTGTCCTGTTTTGGACTCAGACTATCCGACCTCACACACTGTTTTGCTACATCCAAGCCATGTGACCTTAAATAAGGTCACTCAATTGCTACTGCTCACCTTGAGGCCTGTGGGGGATGGGCTGATTTAATCTCCCAGAGTACACAACTGTTGGCTACGATGAATTCTTGGATGGTGCCAGCCCAGACCCCAGTGCTCCTCTCTCTCCCCTGAGCCTCGTGGCCCATGGGCTCCTTTCACCCTCAGTACCATCTGGTTGACTGCCAGCATCCTACACAAGTGTGATCAATCCCCTAAGGATGAGCTTCTGTAGGAAGCCAAGGTTCATTTGGATGGTTGCAGTGAGCAGGAACAAGTTTGCATCTTGCAGCCCCCTGGGCTGAGGGTGATGGCATGAGATCTTGGGTCTGCTTAAAGTACATACCAGGTGACCCTGGGGATGAATGACACCAGCGTATGGGACACCAGCCCAGCAGCTAACCTCCAGTAAGGTATGCAGTGTTTTTTTTCCCACATCTCTCCACACTCACTAGTATGAGGTAGGTTCTTTTTTTTTTTNCTCTTTTCTGGATTTTGGAATGCACTGGGCCACCCCTACAGCTCACTTTCCAGCAACAGATTCAGAATTCAGACCAAACGATCTGAGGATGCCGTGCTGTGCTCCCCATATGTGCAAGGGGAGTGGTAAGGATGGTCTAGCCACCACTGAAGAAACTCCCGAAACCCAATCACATGAGACTCCCCATCCCGTGACAGTCATACAGGTGGGCAGGTCAGAAGGAGAAAGTCCTAGAAGGCAGGTTCCAGCTCTGTATTAGTTTGGGATTCCCCCATAGGCAATCATGACACATAAGCACATAACTAAGTGGTTAGGGAAGAGGTCACCAGGTGAGTGAGAAGGGAAGACAGCCCTCCCTTGGGATGCCACTGAAAGCATTCGAAGAAGTCACAGCTATGAGCAGCAGTTGAAGCTTGTCTCTAACAGGGACACTGAGTGCCTCCTAGAACACACAAGGTCTCCCACCTGGCAGTGAGTGACTTGGGTCTCAAACCAGTTTCTGCCTTGGACCTTGGAGTTTAACCCTGACCAGAATGCTGCTAAGCTGCCTCTTCCTTCTTCCTTTGAAGTAGGACATGGCTGGAGGTGATTTCCCTGACATGAACAAAAAGACAGAGTTTCCAATTTCATAGGTTCTGTGGGAATACAACAGTGCTTGGGCCCCTGGATGGGAACCAGCTGGGGGTCTTTAATCTCATACCTTCATGCTCTGAGCCAAGCTGACCTCTCTGCAAGGCTCCACCAGTGTCAATCCCTTATTCTTATGCTTACCAGGAGCATCACAGGGGTTGGACCACAGTCTTACTCTATTTCAGAAAGGCTGGACTGCTCCAAAGGGTAAAATGTGTTGTGTTAGACTCAGGGAGAGAAAGCTATTTGTTCATCCGTGATCTGTATCCTGCCTGCTTCCAGAACTCTGCCTCCCATGGGGAGAGTCAGCCAGTGGCCCTTGATGATGAGTTCCTAAATGAACCCATGGCTGAGTGAGGCAAGGGGCTCTTTCCTTCCAAATGGGGATGATGTCTCAGAGTTATGCTAATTGATGGAGGCTTAATGACTACATTAAGAGTAGTCCCAGATAACCAGTGAGCCTTGGCAGCCTAGCCCAAAGAGACACACACGCCTAGATGGAGGGGGCAGTTAAACAGAGATGATTCATTCAGACTGTAGATTTGATTGGATCGGGAGACACTCGGGCCATTCATCCATGGAGGACACTTTCGAGTGTTTCTGTGAGAGGGGTACTAGGGAAGCTGAGAAGACCGACCCTGAGTGTGGGCGGCACAATGTGCAGGCTGAATAAGATGGTAAGAGAGAGGAAATCCAGCTGATCACCAGCTGTCCCCTCTCTTGGCTTTCAGGTCTATGCCATAAGCCAAGTCACTTCTGCTGCCACGCCTTCCCCACCATGACAAACTACAGGAAATGTCACTAATACCTAAGCCAAGTACCTAAAGGACAAGCCGGCTCCTTTGTGAAGTTGGTTGCATTTTTCTTAATGTATGGGAGGNNNAAAAAAAAAAAGTCTTGTTCAGGCTGGCCAACATCAAGGGTAGTCTGTTTGAGGCTCTGGGTGATGAAACGAAGGAGGTGGGATCTTGTATAAACTGAAATCAAGAGAGAGACCCCATTTTTTGAAAATGGCAAAAGGACTGTAGAGGTGGCTTAGCAGTTAAGAGTGCATACTGCTATTGTAGAAGACCCAAGGTCAGTTCCCAGCAACCATGTCACACAGCTCACAACTGCTTATACCTTCAAGTGATCCAACACACTCTTCTGGACTCTGAGGGTACCTGCATGTGCACATACACACATACAGACACGTGTGATTAAGAAAATAATATTTTTAAAATGGGCAGAAGACCTAAACAGACAATATCCCAAAGAGGATATACAAATGCCTAAATAGTTTAAGAAAATATTAACATGACATTTGTCTTTAGAAAACTGCAAACCAAGTTGAGCAGTGATGACACACACTCTTCATCCCAGCACTTTCAGACAGAGGCAGGTGGATCTCTGTGAGTTTGAGACCAGTCTTATCTACAGAGCAAGCTCCAGATCAGTCAGGGCTACACGGAGAAACCCTGTCTAGGAAAAAGAAGGAAGAAGAAAAAAAAAAAAAGCAAACCAAAACCATGGTGAGTGTCCAATTCACACCCATAAGGTATGAAGATGGCTTTAGTCCTAATAAGGGAATACAAATTTGGACAATAATGTGGGAAATCTGGGCCCTCCACACACTGCTGGTGGGCATGGACCATGATTCAGACATTGTGGAGAAACAATTTGGCAAGTCCTCCAAGATCTAAGCATAGATTCATGAGCTTACCCAGAAATTCCAGTCCTGGGTATAACTGAGGAGCGATGGGAGCATCAACACATAAAAAATACATATCTGTTCACGGCAGCCCTACTCATAATAGCAGGAAAAAACAAAGCAACCACCCCTATGTCTGTAAACTGCTGCATGACTAAACAACATGAGGCTTATCTACTGCAGGGATGTTATTAGTCAGGCATAAAAATGAATGAATATATAAATATATGCTACAGCGTGAACCTCAGAAGCATGCTAAAAATAAACCAAGCAAAAAAGGTCCCATATTATCTGTTTCTATTTATATGAAATGTCTAGACTATGCAAATCCCCAGAGATGGTGAACAGATGCGGGTGGGGGGCACTTTCAAGGGTGGTGGGAGAGGGAAGCAACTTGATAATGGAGGATCTTTGTGGGTGATAAAAATGTTCAAACAGGAGCTACAGTCAGCTGCAACTTGTGGGGCTCCCCATTGAAAACCTGGATCAGAAATCCTCATGAATTTCAGAATGATGGCCACAGAGCGTCCATGCAAAGGGTGGCCAAGAGCAGGAGCAATGGGGTCTTGTTCTGGGGCATACACAGCAGTAGTAGGGACCTGAGCTCCTCATAATGGGTCCCCCATGCTGCTGCTACCAGAGTTCTCCTGTCTTATGCCCCCATTCCACCTTGGTGTGAGCTGTCTCCTTGGCTCTTTCTAGCATTGTTTGCCCCTCGGAAGTGAAAGGGAGGCAGGCTCATCTAGCACGGAACCAGCCAGACACACTGGGTCAACAAGACACAGGAAGGAAGTGAGATTTGAAAGCCAGTGGGTCAGAGAGATGCTGCCTTGGGTGGCAGCTGGCATTCCTTCAGCCTTTCTCCACATATGTGGCCACGATGGCCCCTGGCAAGATCCCAGCTACAGCCCTGTTTCTCCTTAGATCCAGAGACACTGGCACAGTGAGCCCTACCGGCCAGGTCAGTTGTCACTCTCATGTTGAGCTTTATTCCCCTGCAGACCAAGGCTCCTCCCTCTTGGATTCCAGCCACTCGGCACGGTGCTCTGAACTGGCACCATGCAGGAAGGTTTGTTTCTGAAACACCCCTCTGAGCTGGGGATCCAGGCCCAGGCCCTCTGCCCATCCTCCCCGTCCAGGTCCACATTCAGCATTCAGTGCAGCTGCTGGGATCTTGAAGCTGTCATCAGATGAGGGGAGTGTGGTGTAGTGGGAAAGAAGCCAAGTCCTGCCTCCCCTGGGGTAGCAGCGGGAGTGGTGACAGCCCACGTTGTCTCCTTCATTTCCCTTTCAGGACCACTCTTGCCTTCCTGGCCCTAACATGACTCTCCACGTTGTAGCTTCGCACACTCCCCTCTGACCTGCCTATACTTCCTTGTAGCCACCAGGCATTTTACTCCATGACTACCTACCTGGAACAGCCCACAGCTGCCAGCGCCATGCTGGGTGACATCCATGTGAGGAGACCTGGAGAGCCTTGACCAAAGTGTACCTCTGGTTCTCTCAGCTTTACGTATGCAGAGTCTTGCTTCCTAGGCATAGACTGTCTTTCTGAGGGTTCATTTCTTTCTATGCTCTCAGCTCTCCCCTCTGCCAGTCTCCATGAAGAGGCAACCTCAGGACAGCAGTGAGCAGCCACTGAAGTGGAGCAAGCTCTTCTTCCCATCAGATTTTCTTAAAATAAAGTTGTGTCTTATTGCAAAAGCAATGCATATTCATTTTAGAAGAAAAAATAGAAAATATTGAAAATCAAACAGTAAAAAAAATCCTTTGTGATTACTGTGGTCACACATACATATCTGCATGCACATATGTGTTATATATACTGGGTTTATTTGTTAATTTTAAAAAATAATTGTTACTAATTAAAAACACATATTTTTTAATTAACAGCACATAGTACATTTCTTTGTATGCCCGAGTACCTCCTACTATATATATTTTAGCATAGTCAAAGCCATGTCCAATCGGTCCTGAGTCTGTTCATGTGTCTTTTTTGCTTTTGTGAACAAGGCTGCCTTGTATGTCCTTGTAGCTAAGTGCGTATGCATGAAAGATTGATTCCTTGGAGAAATTTTCTGAAAATTAAGGCTGCTTGCCAACCTTCCCTTCTTTCTCCTCCTCCCTCTCTGGACCTCTCTTTACTCCTTTTTGTTTTTAAATCGAAGTTCTCACCATGTTACCTAGGCTTTGAACTTCTAGGCTCAAGGGATGCCCCCATTTCAGTCTCCCAAGAATTGGAGGACAGATGTATTCCACCAGGCTGGACCCCAATGTAAACTTTCAAACGCTTTACCAAAATGCTTCCCGAAAACTCATATCCATTTTGGTACCTGAGTATTCTGTGAGAAAGCCACTTTATTTATGTCCTTGCCAACTGAATACTGATCTTTCTGATCACTGCCAATGGGAGAATAGGGCAAAATGATAGTTCAATAATCATGTATTGGTTATGCAGTTGAACTTTTGTTTGTATATTTATAGACTACAGCTCCTTCTTAAGAACTATTCTGGGGGCTGGAGAGATGGCTCAGTGGTTAAGAGCATTGGCTGCTCTTCCAAAGGACCTGGGTTCAATTCCCACCACCCACGTGGCAGTTCACAACTGTCTGTAACTCCAAGAACTGACACCCTCACACAGATATACATGCAGGCAAAACACCAATGCACATAAAAATAAAACTTTAAAAAAAAAACAACTATTCCTCCTCATGGAGTATTTGTCTCTTTCCCTTCCTCCCTTTCCCTACTTTCTTTGAGAACAGATCTCAGAATGGAGCTTGGGATGGCATAGAGTGTTCATTCTTCTTGTCTTGACCAAGTGCTGAATGAAGAACATGCATGGTGCTCGGCTCTTCCCTGCTTGTTTTTAGAGCTCTCTGCCCATCTGTCTCTCCCCCTATGACAGTCACATCCCTTACTAGCCACACACATGGAAGATATGTTTTCCAAGGTTATCAGATGCCTTTGTTTGTGGTGCTGGGGACCAAACCTCATAAATGGTAAGAACCCTACCACTTAGCTATATCTCTGCCCCGTTTGTTTATTTGTTTGTTCATTCATTTATTTATTTATTTGTTTGTTTGAGTAGGGTCTTATTTAGTTGCCCAGGTGGATCTTGGACTCGTCCTGTTCCCCATGTTCGCTCTGAACTCATTCTATACCCTGGCTGCCCCTGGACCCACTCTGCAACTGCTTCTGGCTTTAGCATCTTCAGGGCTCTTTGTGTAATAGACAGAACTCTGAACTCTCCTTGCCTTACAAAGGTAATGATCTCATCCAGAGACCTCCACTCTCACGACCTCAGCTAACACTGGTCCCCTGCTAAAGGTCCTCCCCCTGGCAGCTTCCTATGGGGCATCAGTGCTCATATGTATGAACTGTGGGCCATAAAGATTCAGAACACGTCAGAAGGCCTCCTGCCAGGAGTCCCCCAGCTCCACAGACACAGTAAAGGGTTCTACAACAGAGAGACGGGATGCTCTGAGGGATGAAACCTCACGGTGAGGACACATAGATTCTCAGACCAGACTTTCCCAGGCAGGAGAGAAGGATGTCTACAGATTCAGCCGTTGCCTGTGGCAGCGAGAAGTGGGATCTCAGTGGAGAGGCCATCTGTTTGCGGTTTCACATCTACACGTTTCCCTGGAGCTGGGACGTTCCTGCATCCACTCTGAGTTGGTGGCACTTTAAGCCAAGGGCACTTTCCAAAAGTGACGTGCCTGTGGTCCCCTGAGGGCTTGGTCATTGACTGCTTTCACCTACAGCACCTTTGTTGGGATGGGGGGGTGAGGGGCACAGTGCTGAGGTGGAGAGAGACCAAGAGGGGGTCAGCACAGCAGTTCTCAGTGGCTAAGAAGGTCCCCCAAGGGTCCCCCAAGACCTCTCAGCACCGTGGCTACTCACATACCCACGTTCTACTCACCATGGTGACAATGATAAGGAATACTTTAATCAGGAGTCATTTTGTCAAAGGAGGCTTGAGCAATTCATCTTGGTAGAAACTAACACATTTGCTTTCAGCTGTTCAATAAAAAAAAAGCCCACTGTGTGCAAAGCCATGACCAGAGACAATATATCCACAGGTCTTGGACCCTGAAACCTTGCAGGCCAATTGATAGTGAACACATCAAGGACCATGGTATGATGAAGCAGAGGCACTCACTGGGGAGAGGGACCCAAAGCACCTGTACTAGCTTGGGGCAATGCCCACAGAAACTACACTCAAGAGGCAACTGTCTGAGCCACCCTAGAATGTGTTGAGCCTGACTGCGGAAGAGGGCAGATGTGGCAGGCAGAACGCTGCAGGATGAGCAAAAACTAGGAGATGGAGACACTGAGCAAGCCAGGCCAGCAACCCCAGAAACCCCAGGCTGCCTGTCCAGCACCTTATGTCTGTCCTCAATACCCCACCCAAGTGGCTTCATCTCCCATCCAGGAGAAGAAATGTCTTGGTGAATGACTTCATGGTCACTCTCTGGCTTGGTTCCCAGCAACCCTGTCCCTCAGTCCTTCTGCAACTCCTGTGTGCCACAAGTTCCCCACATGGGGACAGTGCTCCTTACCTCAGATCCCAGTGTTTAGTGAATACAAGGGTGTTGAGAAATCCTTTTCTCTTTGCATCGTTTAGGAACAGTACATGCATGCATATATGTAAACACAGAGGTAGATACATGAAGGTTGACCCCTCCCAGATTTCTCTCCCAACATGGGCACTTGAGTAGCAATGGAAACACACTGTACCCTCAAGGAGTGTCTAGGCCACATGAGAAGGCAGGTGCAAAGAAGCTGTTGGGAAGAGCAGACAAAACATGACCAGAACAGCAGAGGGGACAGTGCTGAAGTCATTTGCCATGATCTGATCATGTGAAGGACACCAAATCTTAGTGCCATGGGAATGGATGCACCCCTCCCAGGAAAAGAAGGGAAAGGCTCAAGCAGTAGTGTGCTGCCTGGGGAAGCTTGGGAGGAGGGGATCATCAGGTGTCCATCATCCTCTTGGCAGTGAGTAAAAAGCAGGGGAGATGGAGAACGACTAGGTCTGGGGAAACTGAGGCTCAGGCCATAACGTATTCGTGGGTGGATGGGTGGGTGGGGGTGCTAAGCTGGAGCCGGTCGAAGGCACTCCGTGAGTTCTCCCAGAGTAGCTAGTGATAGTGGGAAAGGGTCGACAGAACCGGGTCCCTGTTGGAAATGCTCCACAGAGTGACAGCCGGAAGGACAGGCCATTCTTCAGCTGGAGCCAGGAGTTCAGTCTGTCCCTGCCTTTTGGTGGTAGGAAAGATATGACATTAGTGGGAACTCTCTGGAAATGCCAGGTGGCAGGAAAGAGGACTATAGCCATGACTGCTCTGAGGATTGAGATGACACCTATATGAGACTCTTCAGGGCTGAATACCAAGAACTAATATACTTGACAGCAGTGAACCTGATTGTTCTCTGGTAAGGGAGAAGTAGAATGACTGTGTACCACTTTACCCAAGCTTCCTGCACATGGCCACACCCTAGGTCCCAGCTTCCAGGACTTTCTCAGAGTCCTCCCAACTCCAGTGACAACAGAAATGTTCCAGCATTGGATCCTTTAGTTAATGCTGAGACTTTGTGCTTTGCCACATCCCTCCTGCTACTCCAAGGCCTTGGGGACTCTCATTCTGCCTCATAGAGGAGTTGCTAGCTGGCTTCCTGAGGTCCTAAGACTTAGGGTTTTCCAAGAGAAAAACCTGGAAGCAGGGAGCTAAAGGGAACTTAATATAGAAATCAGAAGCAAAACGTGGAACAGGACAGGGTGTGCCATTGTAGACAGAGACTGCTCATTCATTTCCTGGCTGCCCAGACCAAAATAATCACACAGAAACTATATTAATTACAACACTGGCTCAGGCTTCTTATTAACTAACTCTTACATTTTAAATTAACCCATTTCTATTAATCTGTGTGTCACCACAAGGCTGTGGCTTACCTGGTAAGGTTCTGTTCTGGTGTCTTTCTCCTTCGGCAGCTACATGGTGTCTCTTTGACTCTGCCTACTCTGTTTCTTTTTCTCTGTTCTGATTTTCCACCTGGCTTTACTCTGCTAAGCAACTGGTCGATACAGTGTCTTTATTAATCAATGGTAGTAAAACATAGTCATAGCATACAGAGGGGAAATCCTACATCATGCTATGAAGCTGGGACCTGTGTGGGATACGTGGGTCCTTACCTGCTGGAGAAACTCTACAAGTACCCCCCCAACTCAAAGTTGAGGGACTTGCGCTCCCAGTGGCTTGAAGATCTTCCTGAACATAGCCTCACTCTTGTCACCTTCCCCCATCACCTCTACTTAGTCTCCAACCGCAGTCTAAGGCCAACCCTACCGACCACACTGTAGGCATCTCAGGTCCTCAAAGTCCATATGAGGTCAGCATTTCCTTGTGCCCTTGTTACAACCTGCCACATCTTGTTGTGACACCACAGGAGCCCCCAAAAGTGCGTCGGGACTACCTAGCTGGCCCTGTGTCATCTGCGTTTGCTCTCTTCTGCCTCCCCCACCCAGGCTGTTGTCACTATGTCTTTGGAGTTTTCTTTTTAAGCATTCCTGTGTGATGACAGTTACCAGTGACTTCCAAACTAAGCTCACATGCTGGCCATCAGTTCCCCAGTCCTTCATGGTATATCCCATTGATGAACTTCTCTCTTCAGACATGCTTCCTCACTCCCCTGATTGACTGGTCCCTGTGGTTCATCCCCAATTTCCCCAAATCATAGCCTTCTGTGTGTTCCCAGTCAGCCTATGGGATTGCTTTTCCCAAGGCTGCCCAACTGTGATATGTGACCATGCAGGTGACATGGTTATTACTCTTTACCAGATGAAGGAAAGGACTCCCCAAGAGGGTGACAGCTGGGTCACACTGAGAGTAGGGGAACAAAGCCCTGGGCTTCAGTCTCCAGGATTTAAAATGTTGCCAAGACTCCCAGTTGTGGGTGTTTTTTACGTGTGCAGAAATAGCTGGAAGGCTGGTCACAGTGACTGCCGTTGCCTCTGCTCCCTGAAGGCTGCTATCTTTAGCAAACTAATTACTAATAATGTTTGCTCAACACCCAGGGTATGCACAAGAGAAAATGGTCTTTGGGGATTGATTCTTCCCAACTGGAGGTTTAGTGTCATAGCTGCAGCTGTGGGAGCCTCTGTGACAAGG
>LOEQ01001912.1:305772-319633 GCA_001685075.1 Bramus lutescens
AGTCACCAGCAGCTCTGCCCATGCCATCCCCTACTCTACCAAAGCCAGTCACCAGCAGCTCTGCCCATGCCATGCCCTAGTCTACCAAAGCCAGAGTCACCAGGAACTCTTTCCACACCATTCCCTCAAACCCAAAGGGGTTTTCCTTCTTCTTTTTTCATATTACAGATGGGGAAACTGAGGTTATTTGGTCTGTTCCATAGAGGAACTGGAGCTGTGAGGCCTCTTGGCCCAGAGTCTTGCCTTCTCCGTGCAGGGCACTATCTCAGATGCTGGAAGAACTCACCCATGCATACTGATATTCCAGGCTCAAACTTCACAAACCCATCATTGCAGAGCCGGGAGATTCTCAGTCAATAGGAGCAGAGTGCTCAGGGCACAAGCCTGAGTCTTTGAGTTTAGTGCCCGGCATCCATTTAAAAAGCTGGTCATGGTGGGGACGTTTGTAAGCAGAGACAAGGGAATCTCTGAGGCTTGCTGGCTTGCCAACCCAGCCAATTTGAGACAGTGAGAGACCCTGTGTCAAAATAACAATAACAAAAAGCTGGATGGAACCTGAGAGAGGATGGCCAAAGTTATTCTTTGAGCTTCACACATATTTTGTGTAGGGACACACAGACACACATCCAGACACACACAGACAGACACAGGTACACACACAGACACATGTATACACACATGCACACCATTGCTTCTGCTCCCTGGAATTCTACAGAAGGAACATTAGCCAGTGTGAATAAGGAACAATCAGAAAAACAAAGACTTCCTGGAAATTAGATGCCATAGTTCCAAAACAAATCAGATAATCAAGGAAAGAATAAAATGGACAGGACTGAACTCCAGTATTAAAGATGATAAAGTCAATGAAATTTCAAACACAGAGCAGAAGGGAAACCAAACACATACACACACAAAAAAAAATCTCAAAAGCATGCATGAAGTTAATTTACATGTACAACTGATCTTTGGTTTTTAGTAAGAATCCTTGAATTTAAAAAGAACAGAAGGAGAAGAAAAATGCAGGAGCGATAGGAACCCACCTTCCTGGGCTAAAGAAAGACTTACATGTTCAAAGTTCCTTCCAGACAGAGAATGGCAAAGGCTTACTTTCTAAGTAAAATTTTATGTTCAGAAAGAATTGCCAAATTCTACAGATACAGAGAATCCTAAAAAGCCTCTGGAGTGAAAGCACCAAATGATTTCACGAAATGTCCCCCTCAAGCTCCTGTGTTTGAACCCTCAGTCTCCACCGACTAGTGGTATTTTTGAAGCCTGTGACCTAAATAGCAGAAGTGGGTCACCAAGGGCAGCCCTCGAGAATGAGATGAGCTCTGCGTCCAGGCTCTCTGCTTGCAGATCTGCCAGGATATGGATGAGTTGTGTCACAAGCTCCTGCTGCTGTAGGACCAGCCACTCCTGCTACCATGACGTCCCCTCAAACCATAGCCAAAATAAACATCTCTTCCCTTAAGTTGCTTCTGTGAGCTATTTTGCCATAGGATCGAGAAAAGTAATGATACAGGCTTGCAGAGAGACAAGACATGGGTCAGATGACCTCGCTGACGGTGGGTCCTGTGTGAGAGTAAACCAAAGACTTAAACACAGGTACTGAATGTCTGCTGTGCACAGACCTGTTGTGAGAGGCACACTCAAGGACAGGTCTCCAGCAAAATGGTAATCCAAGAAAGAATCAAATGGACTAGCTGAGGAACTGCAAAGTTGCTCACCTCATCCAAGTGCAGGGTGAAAAGCTCTGGAACCTAAGAACATAGGATGCAAATCCATTCAGGAAC
Source organism: Bramus lutescens (assembly GCA_001685075.1). Lineage (NCBI taxonomy): Eukaryota > Metazoa > Chordata > Mammalia > Rodentia > Cricetidae > Bramus > Bramus lutescens. Next base: position 307,566 of record LOEQ01001912.1, read on the forward strand.
CTAGGAGATTCTGAAAAGAGCATCTTCCAGAGGAAACACTCATCATGTTTAACAATTACTATAGTAACTGGTGAGCCCTGGTGGCAAGGAGAAGGAAGGCATGCCCAAACTCTGGATTTATGGCATGTGCTCTGCCCTGCCACTCCGTGCCTAAGACTGTTTCCTTCCTATGTCTGAGATGAGGAATGGTTATATAATCAAAATATTTCAAATGCTAGTTAGTCACTTAAGTTTGTTTGCTCACGGCACAACTATAACTAGAGACCCAGAGTTTTACAACTTGGTAGGGCTGGGAGGGGCAGAGGGGCCTCTCACCTTACTTCCCAGCAGTGAAAGACAAGAGAGACCAATGAGAACGTATGTGTGGGAAAACAGAAGTGTAAGCCTGTTATATAAAGCAAGGGAGGAATTGGAGAAGTAAAATGTTATCCGTGCTTGTCAGAGCCTGGGGCTGCAGGCGATCTTTATTAGCATACTGTGCCAAAGTACCTCAGTCTCCATCTTCTTACAGAGTGCCTACTATGTGACAGACCTCTGGCAGGTGCTGGGGAGGAAACAGGAAGCCCCTCAACTGTTGCAGAGCACATCCCAGTGCCATGTGTGTCCAGAGCTGTGAGGCAAATGAGCCTGCTCTGTATAGATTACCCTAACTCAGGGACTTTGCTATAGTAGCAGAAAGCCGCCTAAGACATGACGTGATTCTTTCAGTGATTGTATGTTATAGAATGTTCTGGTTGTAGGAACTTGCTCCAGGGTTGACTAAGCTCTGGTAAAACACTGTCCCTCTCACCAAACCTCAGCTTACCACAGGTTTTTCACTCACCCAACAAGCACTCAGCCCCAGGCAAAGCTAGGTTTGGGGTTTCTTCCAGTCCACCCCATGGCATAGGGTGTCAGATACTTACCCTGCTCTATAGATGGTTACTTGGTCTGGTGGTTTTTGAAAGAGCATGACCCACATAGGCTCATAGATTCCAATATTTAGCCATCAGAGAGTGGCATTATTTGAGAAAGATTAGGAGGTGTGGCCTTGTAAAGTAGGTGTGGCCTTGCTGGAGGAAGTATATCACTGAGGGGTGAGCTTTGAGGTTTCTAAAGTATAAGCCAGGCCCAGTCTCACTCCCTCTTCCTTATGCCTGTGGATCCAGAAGAAGAACTCCAGCACCATGTCTGCCTGTGTGCTGCCATGCTCCCCATTATGATGATAATGGACTGTAAAGCCAGTCCCAACTAAAGGTTTTATTTCATAAGAGTTGCTGTAGTCATGGTGTCTCCTTATGGCAATAGAACACTACCTAAGACACTTAGGAACAGGTAGAGAGAGGCATCAACATATCAATGAAGCGGGTGCTTCAAGGGCACTCTGAGAATGAGTGCTCAGGAACCTTCCTGGAGAAGGTGACCCAGCATCTCTACCTGAAAGCATAGCTAGGTGAAGGAAGAGCATATACCACCTTTCTTCTCTCTAGCGGTGCCTGCCAAGAAGGAGTGGAAAGCAACTGCCTCCTCCAGAGCTCTCTGTGACACCAGTTTCCTCCTTGCCGTAACCCCTATTCCTGCAGTGAGTGCTCCAGAAGCCTGGGCCTGTCCCACATAGGACACAGTGCTCCCAAGCACAGGAATGAAGAGATTATATCCTGTAGAGGCAACAGGTATCTATGGGGNTCTTGACTAAAGCTGATGCTAGCAGTGGCGAGCCAAGAATAGTTATTCATGGTTCCCATCCCCCTTCCCCTCCCCCTCCTTCTTTTCCCACCTCGCAACCTTCCTCCCTTCTCTTCCAGGCCATGAGGTAAGTGGGTCCGCTCTCACTCGTATTTGATATGTCACCCCACGTCAAAGCAATGAGGGTAATCAACCATGGATGCCTCTGAAACTGAGAGCTGAAAATGAACCCTTTCTCTTCGTAAGCTGACTGTCTGGCGTTTGAGCCTTAATGACAGACAGCTGGTGACAGTGTCTAACAAAGACTGAAGCCACCAGAAGCCTGGTGACCCAACCTAGCTGATGTCGAGCTGGCAGCCTGGGAGGCAGTACTCTCAAATGCAGACTTGGGGGGACCCTTGCAGCCATACTGGAGTACCAGCACCAGCATCAGGGAGGAGTCCCAGAGAAAGGAACAGAGTTGGCAGAGACATTAAGGTTGGGACGATTTCCCTAACTGCAGCAGTGGAGGTTACCTGGCCATTTTCCCAAATAGCATCTCCTGACCAGAGGGCATAGGAAGTGCCCAGGCCAGGGATGACTTGATTGAATGTTTTCCAAATGGGAGCTCTTATCTGCTCTTTCTCTTAAAGGGGTACATGAGGGAGTGTGGGTTCATGGCCTACAAGTCTAAGAACTTGGTGTGGGAAGTTCTTCTGTCCATGTGTTGCTTTTATTGGTTAGTGAATAAAGAACTGCTTTGAGCCTATGGCAGGGAAGAACAGAACTAGGTGGGAAAAGCTAGGCTGTATGCTGGGAAAAAGAGGGCGGAGTCAGGAGAAGCCATTGAGCCGCCCAAGAAGACATTATGAACATTACCCGATAAGCCACAGGCACGTGGCAATATACAGATTAAGAAAAATGGGTTAAATTAATGTAAGAGTTAGCCAATAAGAAGCTAGAACTAATGAGCCAAGCAGTGACTTAATTAATACAGTTTCTGTGCGATGATTTTGGTTCTGGGCATCCAGAACGAACAAGCAGTGCTGTCCTACTATAAGAGCTCGGTGTTCAGACATGATGGATGATTCAGGGGTTCTTCATGAGGACTTCCACTAGACTCTGTGTCTGACACACAGAGAAATCAAATGGATGCTAGGGGGAGCACCCAAATGCCCACAAACTGAAGGTGGCAGTTCCTAGCATTTACTGTTCCCTGCTAGACCTTAGAACTAAGTGTCAGATGTGCATGCAGTCCCCTTGAGATTTCAGCGCCAATCTCCAACAACAAAGTGAGACGTTCTTTACCGCCACAATAGGATTTGGGCACCTGACAGTGTCCCCAGGACACTGGGCATGTCCAAGACTTTCCCTGCTCCTGCTAGGAGACCCTGCACTGATCAGTGGTAAGGGCCAGCAGACATCTAATAGTCATAACTGGCCATGAACTCTGCAATCTCTGGTCTTTCCGTCTGCAATCATCTGGCCTGGTTGCTCCCTTATGTTTTGTGGGGAGGGATGCCAGCTCCCACCCAGCACAGGCAGTGGACTCTGAGAATGTTCTTGTGGCTTTTCCTGGGCAGAGTGGTCCACAAAAGGCAGAGGAGGGGTCTGTGCACCAAAGGTGCAGATGACAGTGATGCTGCTTCTGCTTCTGGGGCAGCCTCACTTCAGAGTGAGGGGATTCACTCAGAGAAGGGAACACAGTGTGTGTGTGATCATATCTGGGAGCCAGGAGGGGACATTAACCTTTTCAGGCCTTTCCCTGTAGCCCCCTTTCTCCCTTCCCTGTGAGTCTGATTCCTTCAATGGAATGTTTTAAAATAGAATAGTAGGTGACTTCCTGCCTCTTGCACAAGCTCAGGTCATCATGCCCCAGAAACAAAAAATGTTGGGTCTACAGAGCAACCAGAAGGTTACAGTCTCACCATATGTAACCTGGATCATGTAACCTAGATAACCCCAAAGTCCAGTCACTGTCCCCTGCCTCAAGTCTCAGCCCTTTTCTGTGTATCAAAGGGATTCCTCAAAGTGCCAAAGGAGCAAGACATTGATTAGCTTAATCACTCAGTACTTTGGGATATGGTCCAAATTCCTTCACGCTTCTTGGAGGTCTCCAGGATGTTATTTGCTTTTCTCCCATCCATTCTCATTTGAGGGTGCTGAGTGTCTAATGTAGACATGGTGAGGGGTTTTTCTCTAGGTGGACATCTCTGTGTGAGGCCCACGGAACAGGAGCGAGCTACCCACAACCATCAGGAGCCCAACAGCCACTGGTGGAATTGAAGGGTAGGAAGGACAAGATCAATTCAGTGTGCAGTGATAACAGAGGTTCATCGCAGAAAGATCACTTGTGTACTGAACACATGCTAGTCACTGCCCTGGGTCCCAAGAGATGCACCTGGAATTCAGATACGTCCTTGTCTCCCCAGAGTCCATACCAAAGTCCAGGTCTCTGCCCCACAACCAGAAGAGTGGGAGGAAAGCAACATGAAACATGGCCATGAGGGAATAGGCTGGACCACACACTGAAGGAAAGCAAGACTAGGCAAGCCCTGTAAACCCCAAGCCCCAGCTTTCCTGGGAAACATCAGGCTTAATGTTGAGAGTCCACACCAGCATGCCACACTCCTGGGCTCCAACTGGTCAGTTCAGAAGGATCCTTGAGGTCTCCTGTCCTCAGGTTTTATGACCTGCTGGTCTTAGGAACAGAACCTTGTTTGCACTTCTCAGGACGGAGGACAGATCTGCCTGCAGCCCCGTGCTGGAAGCCAGGTTCTCTGGGAGAGGGGAGAGCTCTGAGTGGAGGCTACTGCTTCAGTAAACAGTAGACTTTCTCCTTTCCTTCTGTGGGAAGGGATGTGCACACACAGACACAGACACACACCTGGGTATGGACACACAGACAAACACAAAGACACAAATGCAGACACACACACACACACACAAAGATATGGACACACAGACACATATACAGACACACAGTGATACACACACATGCACAAGGTATTGCACACCTAGCATGTGCTCTCTGATAAGGCAGATCCCTCACACTGGCTGTGAACACCAAGCTCTAAAAGGCCAAGAGGTATCTGTGAAGGTTGGAGATGATCCAGCCACTGTGTGTGGAATACTGTGAGGCAAGGCTCCAGCCCTTGCTGAGCCCACACTGGGGGAAGCTGTTTCTTCAGGTGAATTTCCAAAACTGGCCTGACTTGGTCAGCCCCTTGCTGTGACCACCAGTGGGTGGGGTGGAGATGGACTGAGCAGGAAGTGAACACGGAGAAAGGATGGGGGGNTTCCCACAGCCATCACAACTTTGAGGTTCCAAGAAGTCATATTACTCTCCCACGGTCTGCCCCCTTCATGGAGAGGGAAGTGAGGAAACCTGCATTCTGTCCCACTCCACTGGGAGGGCACACAGGGGCAGTGCTGCCTCTGGCTGAGAAAGAGTGGTGGCTGGCAAGGGAGTGAAAGCAAGGGCAGAGTTCTGATTGGTGGATAACAAGCAGAGGGTGCAAAGGACAACAGGTACCTCCAGTGCACAGTGTGGTTGGTGTAAGCCCACAGGCCTAGGGCAGAGGAGATGGAGAGAAAAGGGGGGTGAAAGGAACTTTGGGGTCATGCCGCAGGAGGAACTACGATGGGCTCAGCAACCCCCTTTACACCTTGCACTCAGGGAGACACCAAAGACCAGTAGAGAGATCTGGCGTGCACCCCCATTCTCACACAAGAGCAGAGCAGACAGCAGCTGGCACTCTCAAGGGTCCAGTTTATGTGAAACCTAACAGAGTCTCCATCTGGGCCTTCCCTGGGGCCTATATTCAAGACTGGGGTACACTTATACAGCCAGGCCTAGCAAGGAACAAGACAGTTGGGGGGGGACAGGGCAGGGAGAGCGCTGCTCCTGATGGCTGAGCAACCATGCACCCACAGAAGCTGGGTGCGTGTGCAAATGTTTGCGCCTCCCTCAGTCTGGGCTCTTACTGTGGCAGGCCCAGCCTTTTGACAATCATGGTGATCCTGGCATGGTAGTGTGTGTCTGGAGAGAGATTCTTCCAAGGCATTGCTATCTGCTATAGTCAAGCCCTTACCGGGAAGGTACTGGTGGCTGTGCTAAGTGAGGGGTCAGGTGATGCCTGTAGGCCTTGGCTCCTGGGAAGGGATGACTTCCAAGGCCAACGCAGTTGTTTGGCCCACATGATTGACTTCTCTGTAACTATGTGACTGTAGACAATTTCCTGTCACTTCTGCCAGGAAGCAGGTGGTGGATAGTTGGGGGTCCACACCTTTCAGCTCAGGCACAGTACCTACTTCTGCCATCAGTACCAGCCTGTGGCTTCTGCCATTTGGACCCCAGTTTCCCCATCTGTAAAGCTAAAACTAAACCACTTCTTGGAGGAGTTGCAGACAGCCCTGCCCCCACAAGCCTGGATGGCCAAGAAGCTCACAAAGAAAAAACAATGGCCAAGCAGGGGATCCCTGGTTCTTCAGCAGTCTCTCCTTTTGGAAGCTCACATTATCCCTGCAGCTATACCTTGAACTGCTACAGGCACAGGGAAGAGTTTGTATATGTTTGTGTTTGTGGGGGTGGTAGATCCACCTTGGATGTACTGGATTCAGTCAAATCCTCACTCTGAAGATAAAATGTGCCACCAGGCACACCACGCACAGAGCTGTCTGCCTACAGGCGACAGTGGGAAGCCTCTGGAAGCAGTGTTTCTCATTCCCCCAGAGGAAACCTGTGACATCAAATCATGGAGGGGGGAAGGGGGGAGCAGGCAGCCTTTCCCACGGAGTGAGGGAAGGCAAGAGCTGGGTCTCGCAAGCACCGCCTCTCTAGCTAAAGCCCTAAGAGGTCTGGGAACCAGTGACTGTCACTGCAAGGCTATTGCTCCTGTCTTACCTGCCTCAACAGCTTTCCCCAGGGAACAAACCTTGTCTTTATCTCAGATCAGCCTACTTATCTTCTGAGATACTTCCAGACTGAGGATGTAGCCCCTGGCTAAGCAGCCAGGATGGACCCTGAATGCCACCACGCAGCCACACATCTGCCCAGAGTGGCTTACTGAAGAAAATATATTGAGCTCTTTTCTTACCTTACAAAACCCCACTACTAAAGTCAATTCACCACTGATGGAAGGATGCTTTCCAGAGACTGGATGGCAGCACCCTTCACCTTATTAGGAAGCTGGGGCAGCCCTGAGGTGGGGCCCGGGGATCTGGTCACAACTGATGGGTAGGGGTGGGGTGAGGATCGGGTTGTCCATCTTCAGATGAGTAAGTCAGCTGAAAGTTCCATCTGGTTCCTGCCACCACCACCAGCCCAGCCTATGGCTTCAGTGCTCTGAGCCTCAGGTTGCCCATCTGGAAGATGGACTGACCAGTTAACATCATGTAGTTGTTTAGAGTTGAAACGAAATGGTTTGTGAATATGTCAGTTAGAAATATTTTCTAACATGAGCTCTTTGCCGACACAAAATCCTAATCAAACAAATCAAATCAGACCAAATTAAAAGATATCCAGCTTTAATTGGACTCCTGTGCTCTTGGGTGGTCTCGAGGGGAACCAGAAAGCTGCCAATGTGACCAGAGGAAAAACCACATGTTTATTTTTGGGGAGCAGTTTAAATAGCCTGGGAGTGGTCTTGACCCTTCCTGGGGAGATGGGTCAAGGTTTGGTGGGCTACCTTGACCCTTTGGGGAGGGGTCAAGGTTCAAGGGGCACAGTGGTGGGGCCTCCAAAGATGGAGGTGGGAGACCGGGATTTACAGACACCACATGTCCTTTTCCTTGGGGGTTAGGAATCAATTTGTATTTACACACATACACAACTCTAGTCTAAATGGCAAGACCATTCACTCTCAATGTTAACAGAAACAAAACAAGATATCCCTATGACCCGAAGGTCTGTAATGAATGGCTCAAAGATTATGATTCAGGGCCATAGTTTCCCATCTAAGCAAGGAGGGTATTATACTCAATGATACCTCATTTTTCTGTCAACATAGACCTTCCGCAACCCCAAAACATTGTCTCACTCTTAACAGATGTGGGCAGGCTGCGGTATGGTGGTATGTGTATGTGGTATGCATGAGGAGATGCAGGTGAGACCACATCCCTAGGAGAGGTGAGGAAACAGCTCCTAGATGTGTCTAGGAGACCAAGTAGAGGGGACATGAGAGGCTGGACTGCAGGAAGCAGGCTAAAGCCAAGCCAGGCATTTTCAGGAGCAAAGGAAGTGGGAATCTGAGAGCCTATGACACCGTAAGGACAGAGAGAGAAGCCTTTGTCCTGCAGTTTCTATTCTACCCTGTGGTGTGACAGCAGTTACCTCCCTCTCTGGAGCCATCAGCACCCAGGTGTCCCTCCTATGATCCCTGACTCCTGGGACATTCTTGGTTGTTCTTCTGGAAGGGTTCTTGGGAATTCCTGAGGCTACCTTAGCTGTCTTTTCCAGCCCAAGATGGGCAGACTTCCTCTGTAAGGGCCATAGAAGAAGTCACTCAGGTTCTGGGGGCCATCTAGTCTACCCTGCTCTGTCTTGTACCGCCTTAGCCTTTACTAACAACCCCAAAACACACAAATAGGCAGGGTAGTTCCAATAACACTTTATTTATGGACAACAAAATTTGAATTTAAAGTACTATTCACGGGTCACAAAATGTTATTCCTTTGAGTTTTTTTAACCATTTAAAAATATAAAACCTATTCTAAAGTCACAGGTTGTGCAAAAACAGGTGGTCCGCCAGATCTGGCCACAGGCTAAAGTGTACAGGCTTATTCTGATCGTTCAAAACCAGTTCGTGGACCAGCAGCCCTAGCCTCCAGCTGCACCTGGGAGCTTGTTGAAAAATAGTTTTTTTTCCCCCCAGCTCTACAAATCCAAACCTGGGTTTAACACGATCACTGTCACTCATGTGCACTTTAAGTTATAAAAATACTGATGCCAGAGGGTCATTTCTGACATTCTCATTTCATAGGAATGGAGTGTAGCCTGGACACTGAGCTTTCAGAGCTGCCCCTGGTTGGTACAGCCAAGTTCAAGTACTTGAAACCCAGCGATCTCCCAGGGACTAGGGACTACTGACTCTCAGGACATCCAGGCCACTCCTCTCGGACAAAGCATATCACTGTGTAAGGACACTGCTAGTCACTGAGCCACCCCGGGACCAGTGTCCCCCTGGATCCTAGGTGTGGAGACCTCACGGGTGGTCTCCCACCCCAGAAGGCAGGGAACGCAGGAAGGTGGCCCTCTGCCCACTCTCTCTGTGAACCCTAGGCTTCCCCACCTCCCTGGAATGCTGAGTCCTCAGGATGATACCCAGGTCCTGCCTTCCCAAGGACTCTGGGGTAAAGGGTATAAACAAAGGCAAGCTAATCTTTCACCAAATCTATTGGGCCCCAAGAACTCACATAACCCAGTAGGCCCTGCCCTCCCCCACTTAGAGTCTCTACTTCCTCAGACCCCAACTCCTTCCTCTGCCTCTGATGGTCACAGAACCTGGTGTCATCCTGGAGAAACACGAAGAGGAGGCACACAGCACAGTTCAGAGCAACTGGTGTCTTAGCCAGCCTGACCAGAGGTGCTAATGACCTTCAGAGTCTTAAGTGAGAGGTCTGGGGTTGGGGGAGACATGGGGCAGTCCCTGTGTCCCCTTGGACAGGTACTGAAATCACTGCTACATGGCTATCTATGTCAGGTCTGATCCATCTCTACCTGAGTATCCTCTCACTGAAAGGCCTGGAGTGAGCCTGCACCCCACAGATATATTCTTGATTCTCGAGACTTCCCTGTCCAAACGACAACCTCCTACCTCCTGGAGATCCTGCCAGAAGAATTAGCAGCCCAACCCTTGGCAATTCTGGAAAGGCAGACCTAGAAGGTGCCCTGAGAAATCAGTCCTCCCCTTACTTCTGGGAAAAGTCTGAGCTCAGGGAAGAGAAAGGAGCAGCCCAGGGTGGAGGCAGATGGAAGCCAACCCCTCTCCCCCCATTTATACCCACCACCTCCTACTCCACCAAGGAAGGTTAGGCCCGCAGGCCCAGCACTTAGGCTTTGGCCAAGAACAGCGTTATAGTGCCCTGCTTTCGACTGCCCTCGGCCCAGTCCAGGCCTGTGGAGACCACAGTGGGCAGCTATGTAACTTACCCTCTTCCCAGCATAGAACAATAGAAACAGTTTTGATTGACAGAGCACATACCGATGCCAGGATCTGAACTAATAACTGTGGTTCTCTGACTCCCGCCCCCACACACACACGCAAAGCATGGAGGAACTCAGACCCTCCCTTATAAGGCCCGCAGAAGGCCTCTGGCCCAATACTGCCTGGTGTTGGAGACATCACATGAACTCAGGGACAATCAGAACCAGACCTGAATTCCTCTTCTTTATGACCATGAACCTCAGTTTCTTTACCTGTAAAATGGGGATATCTGTCTACCAGGGTAGCTGGAAAGGAAAAAAGGGGGAGTGGAGAGGACACTGCTCCACAGGTGACAGCAATGGGATAGCTGCCCCACAAGCAAGCTATGCAACCTCTCCTTCCTCCCCAAGCCCCAGGGAGGCAGCTTTTCCACAGAAGGAAGCAGGAGAGCAGTGTCTTGTGGAATGTGGAAGGCGCCTTGGAGCTGAACCCTGCCTTACAGCTCTTCTTTAATTAGCTCTCAACTAAAAATAGCTACCCCCCCTCCCTCTGGGGCTGCACACCTCCTTTCTGGCCTGGCACTAGGGTGTGCAGGAGCCACTCTTGGGGTGACAACCAGCCTGAGACAACCCACAACATGGAGGATATGCTGAACAGGAGGTTTTTATTATTATTGAAGGGGACATAGAAGCATCTGTGGGCTCCTGCCAGACCATTCCAAAAGCCCCAAGGGGCACGTGGCTCCTGTACTCCCTAGAGGGCTTCCACCTGAACAGCTGGCACCCAAGGAGTCTTACCCAGCCTTGGCAGGGTCTGCTGAGGGGAGGGCTGGGAGATACAGGCAGCTCCCTTGAACGGTATCTGTACGGATGACTGTACCCTGCCCAACGGTTTGTCCATCCATATCCCAGTCTGTCCCTGCCTGGGAGCCGAACCATCACTTGCAGCTCTGGAGCCGGGTCCTATGGTGCTTCTCTGTCAGCAGGGGGATGAAGGTATCACTGTGTGAGAGCTTCAGCCGGCTGCCCCAGCTTGGCCCCTCCCTGGCAGCAGGCTCCGGGGGCAGGGTGTCCAGGTCGCTGCGAGAGCCCCCAGGTTTGCCTTCTGCACTGCTGGAGTTGAGCTCCATCAGCTCCAGCTCATGTTTGGCTGCCGTCTCCAGGACACGCTGTTTGTTGTAGTACCTGACAAAGTTGTTGATGATGGGGTGAATGGGCAAGGCGATGGCAATTACCCCACACAAGAAACTGATGGCCGCGTTGAGCTTTCCCAGAGTGGTTTTGGGGTAGATGTCACCATAGCCCACTGTGGTCATGGTGATGATGGCCCACCAGAAGGACTGGGGAATGCTCTTAAACAGAGTTTCAGGGTGGCTCTGCTCCATGGTGTAGCCTAGTGCAGAGAAGACGAAGATGCCCACTGCCAGGTACATAAGCAACAGCCCCAGTTCCTTGAAACTGCGCTTGAGGGCGTAGGTGAGGGTCTGCAGGCCTGAGGAGTGGCGGGCCAGTTTAAAGATGCGTGCGATGCGCATGATCCGCAGGGCCTGCACAGCCTGCTGCACGTTGGTCAGCTCCATCATTCGCGCGCCCAGGTGCGTGAGTGTGAGGCTCACATAGAAGGGGAGGATGGCCAGCACATCCACGATGTTCATGAAGGAAAGGGCAAAGTGCAGCTTGTTGGGCGAGGAGAAGAGGCGTAGCAGGTACTCCAGCGTGAACCAACCGATGCAAGCAGTCTCCACGTTCTCCAGGGTCGGGTGCTCCACGCGGTTACCCTCAGGGTCTACCACCTGCAGCTCGGGTATGGTGCCCATGCACATGACCACAGAGGAGACAAGAATGAGCAAGAAGGATAGAACTGCCACCACCCGCGCAGGGCACGACGACTCCGGCTTCTCCAGGAACTTCCAGACGCACTTCTGGCAGCGGCGCCAGCGGCCCTCGGCCGCGTCCACACCCAGGTCGTCCAGGATGAGCTGCACCCTGCGGGCGATCTCCTCCAGCTCCTCGTGCTTCTCGCTCAAGTGGCTCTTGCAACAGTCATCCAGGAACTTGAGGTCCACCTTCCAGAAGTCCATCTCGTTCTTAAAGCAGATGGGACAGATGCCCTTCTTCATGTGGACCTCCCCAAAATAGTACACCTCAATAACACACTTAAATGCGTCCGGGTCCCGGTCAAAGTAGAATTCGCGCTTGCCTGGGTCGTAATCGTCGCACAGGGAGAAGATGGTGTCGTAGCCACCGGCCAAGCAGTCCATGAGCTCCGCCAGCCGGG
>LOEQ01001912.1:329143-341257 GCA_001685075.1 Bramus lutescens
CTTATTTGAAATGACCAATGAGAACCCTGTAACCATGCATCTGCTTCTGTAAGCCGCTTTTTGCTTCCCCAACCTTACATAAACAGCTCTGAACTTAGCCCAGCACACTCAGCTACCCAAAAGCTGCAGCGTCCGCAGGCACCTGTGTATACAATAAATCACCTCTTGCTCTTGCATCCAGTGTACTGAGCCTTGTTCTTGGGGAAGGGGATCCAGGGGTCTTTCAATTGCAGCTCACAGCTCCAAGTTACAGGCCATCATGGCAAGGGAATCAAAGTGCCAGGATCATGAAGCATCTGGCCACAGTACATCCAGTCACCAGACAAGAGCAATGAATGCACGCACGCTACTGCTTCGCTTCTAGTCATAACCCTCTGCGTGGAGATTGGTGCCACCCACAGTACACAGGTCTCCCACCTTGATTAATAAAATCAAGCTGATCTCCCACAGACATGTGCACAGGTCAGGCTAATTTAAACAACCCCTTGTTGAGGCTCCCTTCAGTGGTGATTCTAGGTGATTCTGTCAAGTTGATTGACAATTAATACTCAACTCATCGCACGTTACCTTTATCAATCCCGCTCTACTTTATTTATTGTGATTCAGTGTCTCGTTGAGTTCAGAGTTTGCCATACTGGACCGGGTCCACCCAGCCAGCTCGTTCCAGTGATCCCAGTTGTTTGGTGGAAAGTTCCAAGCCCCCTCCCCTGGGAGCTGCCACAGTCCAGACTCCACCTCCAAGAAAGCCCACCAAACAGGGACCCCTCCCCAGGGAGGGTCAAGACCACTCCCATAGACTATATACACTGCCCCTCAGAGAATCAACATGTGGTCTCCCCAGTTCTCCTTTTCCCCTCTCCGTTTCCTTAGAGGGCCACCCGGGGAAGCTGGCATTCATTAAACCTGGGCTTTTTTCTAATTCAGTTTGATTTTGTCTAATTTGGATTATTGTGTGAGTGGAGAGGTTTGTCGGGCCAGAAAAAAAACTTAACACCGGTCTCTCCCTCAGAAGTGCTGGGATTACAGAGAGGCTACCACGCTCATCCATAGTGTATGTGGGTGCTGGGATTACAGAGAGGGCTACCATGCTCGTCCACAGTGTATGTGGATGCTGGGATTACAGAGAGGCAGTGTATGTGGGACCTTGTAAGGCAAGGACTTTATTCATTGAGCCTTCTCCCCAGCCCCAGCCCCAGCCCCAGCCCCAGATCCTTAAACTGTGAGCAGTGGCTCTATCAGAGATGGAAGGACTGAATGTCAGAGGCCCTCCCCCCACAAAAGAAAGGTTTTCAAACATGCAGTTACCAAAAATTAAAAAATCACAGGTGTGATGAATCAGTGATGTTCCTGGCAGCAGGTCCCCTTATCTATCGTGTGACCTCCCTGCAAACAGTGATTCCACACATCGGCATGCACACTGTGCACTATGTGTGCCGTGAAGCCGCACCTGAACACAGCCTGAGACACCTTGTCTCGGCTGCCAGACTGTTGCAAGCTATGCATTGCAGTGTTTCCACCATCCATACAAAGCTTTCTACTCTTCCAGACACAGAAGGGCTTAATTACAGAAAACAAAGACAAAATGTTTCTCTAGCATCATCTCTCAGCATGAATCAAGCTGGTATATCTTTGGGCTATATTATGTTAGGATGCTTGATTTTAAAAAGTGCTGTTTGAGTAATTGAGATAAATTTTATTTTTAAAGAAAATTACTAAATGAATTTTGGCTTGGGATTAGGACAGGATTTCCAGCAATTCTTGTTATGGCCTAAACATACTTCTGCCCATTTTTATTCTGTATTGGCTGTGGGACAATGGTTTTACCCTGTAAACATTTGTTTCTTATATTTGTTTAATAAAATGCTGATTGGCCGGTAGCCAGGCAGTAAGTAGAGGCAGGGCAATGAGAACAGGAGAATTCTGGGAAGAGGATTCTGCAGTGTGCAGTAGTGACCCAGCCTCAGAGGAAGCAAGATGTGACTGCCTCGCCAAAAAAGGTACCANAAGTAGAGGCAGGGCAATGAGAACAGGAGAATTCTGGGAAGAGGATTCTGCAGTGTGCAGTAGTGACCCAGCCTCAGAGGAAGCAAGATGTGACTGCCTCGCCAAAAAAGGTACCAAGCCATGTGGCTAACTCAGACAAGAATTATGGGCTAATGTCAGTTATAAGAACTAGTAAATAAGAAGCCTGAGCTAATGGGCCAATTTGGTTTATAACTAATGTAGACCTCTGTGTGATTGTTTGGGACTTAACAGTTGCAGAACCAGGCAGGACAGAAACCTCAGACAACACTGTATTTATGTGAAGTGGTGTTCTTAGAATTGACAGTTATAAAATGAAAATATTGATCAACACAGAAAAACATTGAAGGCGCTCAGCATCCTACAGCATTGAATATGTAGCTAAGACTTAATTCTTCATGTAAATCCAAACAAGCACATCCACTTCAATAATATGCAAATTTGCTTTAATCTTTAGTAAATGGTAAAATTATAAATATGCCAAAGAATTGTTTCAAAATAAAATTCCTTGTGGTTTATTACCATATCTATTTTTATATATCTCTATTCCTGGGATTTTGCATTAAGCACTTGGGTATAAAGGGGTCTTTGGTGGAACTGGACTGAAACATCTCACATGAGTCTTGTCAGGGTTTCCGGGCTCAGAGGTACAGGTATGGCTCATCCTACTTCCTGGTCTCTGGTTTCACCGGCCGTTAAGTCATGACTGAGTCTCATCTGAGGCAGAGTCCTCTTCCTTACAGCTACAAAACTTACTGACTCTTCTTTTAGGCCAGCAATGGCATCTCTGATGGTGGGGAAGGTTCAGGCTTTCTAATAAGAATACCAGGCCCATACAAGAGTTTTTGTTTTTTACTTTACATTAGCTCAGGCTCATATGCTAAAAGATCATAATTGTGTCCTCAAGATGGCTTCACTTTTGCCAGGTAAGGCAGGCACAAGTCTGACATCTCATCTGTCTTGTTCACTGTCCTGTTGACACACTCAAGGATACAAGAGTCATGGGGCCATCGTGGAATTCTATTTACTTCATAAATTTTCTAGCATTCATGAAATATTTTCATCTACCCCCCTGTATCTGGATAGTAAGTTTCTTTCCAATTCTCATGAAAACAATGATGTAAGAAAGTGACTCGTTTGTTCCATGTGCTCTTGGACCTCTGCAGGATGGATGCTGAGAACTTGCTGTGCAAAAAAGCAGGTATTTTCAATTTTGACAAAATGACTCAAACACCTTGAAAACAAAGACCCTCGGTGACAGTCCCTACTTCCTCAAGACGTCATGATTTCTGAGTAAGATCTAAATTTGGTTGTAAAACTTGGATTCCAGCAAGGTGAAAATGATATCTCGTTTTCATTTGCATATGTAATTTGTCATTTGACTACCAATGAAAATTCTCTTCATTTAATGTTTTATTTTATCATCACTTTTCTTTGCCATCAAATTAATCATTCACCCAAGATGCTTTCACAGAGACTCTGACCAGCATTCTGACTATGTGCATCCCCTCTTTCAGACACACCCGTGTTGTCACTCATTCCCCGTACCCGCTGAGCTCTGGGCTAGACATGGGAAACAGTATGAAAATGGCATTGTTCTTGCCACCAAGATTGTCCACTCCAAAGGGCTTTATATGTCTAGCAAAGCCTAGTTTAAGCCACATAAGTTACCCTAAACGGGACAGCTAGATCAACCCTGCCACCACCACCAACGCTCAGGGGGCATTGTGGTAGAAGAGGCAGAAAGAATGCAAGAACCAGAGGTGTGGAGGGGATCTCTCAAATGCTCTCTCCTGCATTTGACACACAGGAACTCAGAGGTGTAGAGGGCTCCCTGAAGTGCTCTCTTCTGCTTTTGACACACAGGAGCCCAGAGCAACAGTGGCTGATTGCACAAGATCAAGCCAGCCAAAGCTCCAGCATAGGTGGGGCAGATCTCTGGTTCTGCCCCTTACTGAGAAGATGAGGCCGTTGATAGTTTCTGAGGGAAAGGGGCTCCTTTGGCAGGGAAGGATGGACACTGATGGGATCCCCATGTTCCAATGGATACCCCACATGCATATACAGGCAGCACTAACTGAACTTAGTGGGCTATTTTTAAAAAGATGAAGTCAGGTGAACTGTTGAGAGGGTGCGAGGTAGGGGTGGGAGGAAATGGGTATGTGTGGTTTTGTTTCGTTGTGTATGAATCAAGTTTACAGGTAAATACTGGTAATTCTTAAATGCCTTCAAAGACATAAACCACCAAACATCACTCAAAAATAATACAGACCTCATAAATGGTCCTTTGTCTACCAATTAAAACAGAGTTGTCACTATGGCCCTTCCCACAAGAGAACTCCTGACCAGGTACTTCTCTGAGGAATTCTCCCAATGTTTAAAGAAGACATAAATACAAATTTTGGTTTAAAAAAATCCAAAAACAGAAGAGCAAACACTCTGCAGTGCCACAAGGCAACATTGCCTCAGACCAGAACACAGTGCAAGAAAGCTAGACTGACATCTCCAGCAAGCAGGGCCGCAAAACCTGAGCAAAACTGCTAGCATGTCCTCAGGGCTTCCTCCCTGCAGGCCCGCAGCATTCACACAAGAGAGACACAAGGGCCAGTGAAGCAGAATGAGCACCCAGGAATAAAGCTATCTGATCTTCTCTACACCACAGAGACCAGGAAGCCATTGGAACGAATAATGAAGAGAGGCTTCATGAAAGAGAGTGAAGAACTGGAAGGCTGGATTAGGTTCTACAGAATGTGTGTAGGCAAATCAAGGATTTATTATGAAATGCTCATGGCTACACCGCTGCGGTCTTCCATTCTGCCCTGGGGGTAAACGGAACCAGCAGTCTGATCTCCGACCATCCCACAAGAGAGCACAACTACCCCTCTTTTTCCTTTAAAGGGTCACAGACAGACCAGAAGCTCCGCCTCTATTGGGTCAGATAGCCCAAGGTCATGGGTGAGGTGAATAACCACTACTAATGTCAATGTTTAGACCACAGCTAAGGATTTTTGTTGAACTGTCAGATTATTTTGAAGTAGAGTTTTTCATGTTTTATTTGTATTTGTAAAAAAAAAAAAAGAAAGAAAGAAAAAGAAAAGGAAAAAAAGGACAAAAATCCCCACAAGAAAACAAACCCCAAATCTGATAACAAAACCAAGCAAAATTGTGCCTTCTATTTGTCTTTGATTCCGGTCCTGGCAATTGTTTAAAGAAAAGTAATAAATATTCTAGATTTGTTTTCAGATTCAGACTATGTGGGGGAACTGTAGAATTTTTTGATCACATGTATGTGTCGTGTTAACATTGTTCTGCCTATCCTAAAATCATGCCTCAGACTGGACCGCTTTTGAGGAAGGTGCTTCTGTGAGGCCTCTGACCTCAGTGGCTGGTGGGCCATGCTCTACTCTGCTGTCTATCCGGGTTCCTATTGGGCCCATCAGGAGGATTTGGCTTGAGTCTTGGACTTGGCTATTGTGCTCCAGGGTCTGCATTTTTTTTCTTTAAATCATAGCCATATGGTAAATTTTCTATTTTGTTACGGTTCTCTTTTACTGATGGACATGCAGTGGGTGTTTCTTGGAAAAGGCCAATTTTTATTAAAATATTTCAGGAAGAAAACTTAAAATATGTATATTGCTTTATCATTTCTAATTAAAAAATCATGAATGAAATTATTATAAATTAGGGCCATCAAAGTTTATTGTACAATCTATTTGCTACACTAGCTTCATGAATCTTATGCTTATTGTGTCTTTTGGTTGCAACAAGAGGTCTTATGGAGAGACTGACTATACCCCTGGGTGTGTGCGATCACTCCACAATATTTCAGTAGCCAAAAACATTTGTCTAACAAAACTTTCCTCAGTACATCCCCATCAAGACACTTGTGACTTATGGTCATTACAATGGAATATTATTCGGCCATTAAGAGAAACAAAGTCATATTCACATGCAAAAGAAGAAAATCAGACCTCTTTCTACAATTAGGGACAGGAGAAAAGTCTCAAAATGGATTCAAGATTTGTGTAAGACCATGCAACTCTAAACATCCTAAAAGGAAATATAAGGGAAAGCAGCTCGATATCATCCTTTGTCTTGGCAATTCTTCTGTGGATTTAAAGAACACGAGGACAGAGTCACTGAGGACAGCTGACCTGTCAGAGGACAGTTACCATCTGACTTCACGACCTTACTACAAAGCTGCAACAGCCAGGCCAGGATGGAGCCAGAAAACATAAGGACAAGTAGGTCAAGGCAACAGATGAGAGAGCCCAGAAATAGACTTACCAAAATACAGTCCACTGATCTTTTACGGGGAATCAAAGGCAGCACAGTAGATCAAAGATCACCTCTCAACAAATGGTGTTGCAAGAGCCCAGCATCCACATATGAAAGAGCTGAATCTAGAAAGGAGTGTACTCACAGCACAATCTCTCATACTGGACCATAAAGGTGAGTGAGCAGTGCAGGCCTGTGGTCCTAGCACTCAGGAGGCTGAGGCAGGAGGATCTTGAGTCTGAGGCCAGCCTGAGCTACAGAGTGAGGTCCTGTCTCAGAAAGGAAGGGGGAGGAGTAGGAAGAGGGAGAGAGGGAGAGGGAGAGAGGGAGAGGGAGAGAGAAGGAGAGGGAGAGAGGGAGAGGGAGAGAGAAGGAGAGAGAGAAAGAGAGAGAGAGAGAGAGAGAGAGAGAGAGAAGGGGGTCATAGACATAACTATGAACCTATAAAGCACCTTGAAGATGCTACGGCAGAGAATTTAGGTAACCTTGGCTGACACCAGAGGTACAACCCACAAAAGAAAATGCATCAGTTCCCATTCATCTTAAACTTTTGCTCTGAGTACAATGTCAAGAGAGTGAGAAGGGGCTGGAGGGATGGCTCAGCAGTTAAGAGTACTTGCTTCTCTTGCAAAGAACCTGAGCTTAGTTCCCAGCACCCACATCAGGCGGCTCGCAGCCACCTGTAACTCCAGCTCCCTCCTCTGGCCTCCTCATACACCTGAACTCACATGCACCCCACACAGGCACATATACACAGAACTAAAGATACAATGTGTATATAAATACACATTGTCTTGGGAAAATAAGCCATAAATTATATCAAAGTGCTTATAGAAGATACATTTGATATTTATAAAAATACACTAAGCTCAACAATGACAGAACAAACAACAGTTAAAGGTGGGGAATACACCTGGTTAGACATCTCATTAAAGTCTATATCCAGGTGACAGGTAAGCCTGTGAGATGTTCAACTTTATGAGGCAATAGAGACATGCAAATTAAAACAACATTGGGTACTACTACCTACCACCTATCAGAGTATTCCAAAATTCAAAACAATGACACCACCAAGTACTGGCAAGGACATGGAGCAACAGGACTCTCACTCGCTGCTGGAGGTGGTTTGGTGGCTCTTCACCAAACCAAATTTCCTCTGGTCATGTGGCCCATAAGCAAGCTCTTTGTAATCTCATCAGCTGAGTGATGTATGCCCATAGAATGCAAGAATGTGGATGCAGTTGCTTGTTGTTCTTTCTGATTTTTTGTTTTTTTCAGACTAGGTTTCTCTGTGTAGCCCTAGCTGTCCTGGAACTCTCTCTGTAGACCAGACTTGAACTCATAGATATCTGCCTGCCTCTGCTTCCCTAGTGCTGGGATTAAAAGCGTGCACCGCCACCATCCAGCAACAGCTGCTTGTAGTTGTAAAAATTCAAAGTCATCCAAGATGCCTGTCAGTAGGTGAGTGGATAAAATTCAGTACGTCTGGACAATGGAATTGGTGCAGGTCAAAAAGAAAGGAGCTTTCAAGTCATGGAAAGAGATGGAGAAAACTTGAATGTGTGCTTGCCAAGCAAAAGAAGCCTGTCTGCAAGAGGCATGTTCTCTGTAATTCTACCTGTGACACTCTGGAGACTACAAAAGGATGAGTGGCTACTGAGCTTAGGGTGGAGGAGCGGGACATGAAACGTTTGCAGGCTGATAAAACTATTGGTGTGTGTGTGCAGGTGTGTGCAGGTACGTGTGCAGGTGTGGGGGTATGTGTACAGGTTGTGTGCAGGTATGTGTGCAGGCATGTGTGCAGGTGTGTGAAGATGTATGTGCAAGTATGTCCAGGTGTGTGTGCTGGTGTGGGTGTGTGTAGGTGTGTGTGCAGGTGGGGGTATACATGTACAGGTGTGTGTGCAGGTGTGGGGGTGTTAGGTATGTATGCATGTGTGCACAGGTGTGGGGGGTGTGCAGGTGTGTGCAGGTGCATGTGCAGGTATGTTTGTACCATGGCATTCTCATGGAGATCAGAAGAAAGCTTTCATTGGTTAGTTTTTTTCCTTCCACCTTACTTTAAGGCAGTTTCTGGCTGACTCCAGGTTAGCTGGCCCTCAGCTTCTGGCCGGTTCTAGCTTCTCTTCCATCTCTCTGAAGGAGCGCAGGGATTACAGATGTTCACCTCTATGTCTGGCTTTAGGAGAGAAAGTGCGTTCTGAGGACCAAACCAGGTTGTCAGTCAGCTGTGCCTGGATCTCTGACCCACTGAACCATCTCCCCAGCCCCATACAATAAAGCTTCTGTGACTGTTACTATACATGTGGGTACATTACATATCTGTCAGAAGTATAATACACGCACAAAGCGTGAAGCCATCTGGGTGACAGTGTGACAGTGAGTATTATCAGTTGTAACAAGGGTGCTGGTACCATGGGTGCTATATAGAGAGGGGAAGTGGGAGGAGGTGGGGTGTACGCAGGCGCACCTCCTGTGCGATGTGCCTGCGGAACTAAAAAAGCGATAAAAACACTTTATTATGTTTTGTTTGATTTTTGTTCAAATTGGCAAAGAATCATACATACTTATTGACTACAAAGTGTTGTTAGATCCCTTTATGCGCTTATGAAATGATCAAATTAGGCTAATTAACATATTCATCATCTTAATTATTTATCATTTCCTTGTGGTGGGAACATTAAAAACCCACTGTCCTACTTAGCTTTATGTGTCAGCACAGCCCAGAGTCACCTTTAGGAACTGCCCAGATCAGACTGGCCAGCGGACCTGTCTGGGAGATGTCATGTGGACTGGGCTACAGAAGAAAGCTACATAAGCATACACCCATTCTCCTCCATAGCTTCTGTTTCATGGTTTTGCTGGAGTTCTTTGCCCCGGACTTCTGCCGAGGATGACTGACCTGAGAGCGTAACTCAAATGAATCCTCGCCTCCCTTAAGGCATCTGACCAGTGTTTTATCTCAGGAACAAAAAGCTGCTCTGTCACTACCCCTTCAGCCACTCTGAAAGGCACGTGATGGTATTTACTAACCAAGGCTACTGTGCTAAGCAACAGGACCCCACTGAAACTGCCCACTCGCCAAGGCCCCAAGGCACTCCACTGTGCCCTATACTGCAATGAGTTTGTCCTTTAGGACTCCATGAGGAAGTGAAGGTCATGGGCTGTATGTCTTTACACAGCTTATTTCTCTTAGCATGAAGTCCCCTAGTTTGACCAACCATTTTGTCTAAGACTGGTTACTGAAGGAATATGGGGACATGACCACTCCTAGGTGTGGTGGAGGAGTAAGGTTTTACTGTAGATATGAGGGAGAGTCCAGACTGAGCTGGATGAGGAGGAGGGGTGGGGAGCAGAGAGGAAGGGAAGAGAGAGGAGAGGCCAAGAGAGGGTAAGAGGGTGCATGGACCAGGACAGTCTGCTGCCCAAATGGCTGAGTTATATAGGGAAGAGAAGCCGGAGGAAGGGAAGCCCAGACCCTGGGAGGAAGAGGTCTAGGGAGAGGGGTGGGACGGGAAATGACGGGAGGGGACCTGGGTATGGACTGAGACTTTTCTTAGGTTTCTTGGGAACTGACAGCTACCACATTGTGTATGTTTATACTATAGTGTATACATCCACTTAGCAGTCAGTGAGCACTTTGGTTATGATATTTTTCAAAGATGTTAGTATTTTTCTGGCATCACTCCTCAGTGTGTGTCCAATTAGTTTATCTTGTGCTCGCATGGTTGTTAGAATGTTGGTTTAAATGTTGGTTGAGTTGCTGCATTTCATTTTTTAAAAATTGAATTCATTCATATTACATTTTATTTATTTACTTATTTTAAGTCTTGTTTTTAACGTGTGTGGGTATTTTGCCCGCATGTATGTCTACACACCCTGTGTATTTGGGCCCCTTGGACCTTGGGTCACAGGTGGCTGTGACCACATATGGGTGCTGAGAATGGAACCTGGGTCTTCTGAACAGTTGGAAACAGTGTTCCTAACCCCTGCGTCATCTCTCTAGCCCACTTATGATTTTTTTTATTATGCAACTAAAGATTTGGGTGAGAAACCTGGCTGTGCGGGACTAAACAGGTCCAGCATTTACATGAACAGTAGCTGCCTATTAGGTAGGCACCTAGGTCCCCAGCAGGCAGTGCAGATGGGGAACCCGAGACCCAGAGACAGCAATGAAATTTGGGGAGGGTCTGGGAGGAGGCTTGGTTCCTGACACTGGGGGATTGTTCTTGGGAACCCTGCCCTGGGAAGCACTGGACTGAAGGCCCCCAGGTCCATCTCAGTCCCCAGATGGTGACAGCAGGAGAGTTGGTCAAAAGAAAAGAGGGAAGGCAGGGTACAGGGAGGGGGAGACAGTGTGGGCGGGAACCAAGATCAGAGTGGGGGGGGTGAGAGAGGGGCAGGAAGGCAGAGCGGAGTGGAGACAGGGAACTCTGAAACATCTTACAGCCTTTGGAAGAAAATGTCACATCGGGCAGGACTTGTTAATTACTGTCATCTGTGGGATGTTTCAGTCGGCAAAGAAGCAAATAATTATGATGTCACGAGCCTCCTAGTACAGTCCCCAAGCCAGCATGCAGTCATCAGAGGCAGTGGTTTGCCTTAGTCACAGCTCAGACCTCATGACAGAGCCCTCCGGGGAACAGGAGGAAGACACCCTGTGTGGGGACAAGAAGCCTGTGGGGAGCCTGGTTCCCATGGAGTGTGGACCACAGAAGTTGACCTTCCATTCAAAGCAGTCCCTGCCAGCGGACCTCAGTCTCAGCTTGGAGGTCTCTCTGGTCACACAAAATCCCTGACAGCAGCACGAGAGGCAAAAGTCTGGGAGGAAGAAAGCTCCCTTTCTACTTCCTAGTGGCCAAGCGGTTCCAACCCAGGCTCCTTTCGGTTGCATCATGCCAAGCAGGTATCTTACAAGGACATACTGTGGAGGCTGGCCTCTGCTGCATGCCAGCTGCCTGACCTCAAAACAAGCCAGTTGGTCTCTCTGAGTCTCCGTTACTTTCTGTTCCGGTTTGGTTTCTATGGTTGTAATAAAACACCAACCAAAGGCAACTTAGGGGAGGAAAGAGTTTCACCTGGAAAGCTAGAGTTCATCGGTGAAGAAAGTCAGGGCAGGACTTCAAAGAGGAGCTTATAGGAACACTGTGGAGGAGTACTGCTTGCTGACCAGCTCACAGGACTGCTCATCCGGACTGCTTAGAGAGCCCAGGACCACCTCCCAGGGAATGGCGCCACCCACAATGGGATGAGCCCTCCTACAGCAATGACCAATCAAGACGATCCCACACAGATGCTCACAGGTCAACCCGATCCAGGAAATTCCTTATGGAGACTCCCCCTGCCAGGTGGTTCTAATCTATTTCAAGGTAACAGTTAAAGCTAACGAGGACACCTCCCATGCAGAATATAGATAATTGTCACTAGACCTGTACCACACTGAAAAGGTGCACTGTGAGTGACGATGGGAAGATCTGTCCCCACACCTATTTGTCATAACATTGGGATGGGAAAGGACCTAAAAAGTCAGAAACAAACTTCTTTGTATTCCGGTCAACAATAATTACATGAATTTTTAACATCCTTGTCTATAAAATTATGCCATTGGACAGGAAAAAAAAACTAGACAAGGTTAGGTCTGGAGAGACCGATGTCTGTATTTTATCACGGAGTAGGACATATAATAACAAAGCTTGGCTCACCGCATTGACCTCCCCAACCTCAGGAAGTAGTAAGCAGACCGGGGAGTGGTGGCGCATGCCTTTAATCCCAGCACTGGGGAGGCAGAGGCAGGTTGATCTCTGTGAGTTTGAG
>LOEQ01001912.1:341332-359150 GCA_001685075.1 Bramus lutescens
AAAAAAAGTAGTAAGCATGGACTCTGAATAGGCTTTATCCTCATTCCTACTTCAGAACGGTTCCTGATCTGTCTGAGCCACTCCCATTATCCTACTGACACACCCATCTCCATTATCATTTTATACAAAGGTAAGCAGCAGGGTGTGGCCCCCCCTCCCGAACCACACACAGTATTCCATTGGCCGTGGTGATGAGGAACAGACCGAACTCTCAAACTGTTTCTGCCACAAACACAGCAAAAGCTTTTGTGATGGAGAGAACTGCCCTCTGCCTGTGTACCAAGAGACACGCTTCCCCGAAAGTAGTTAGCATTCATCTTATGACCAAGAGCAAAGAAGCTTTCAAATGAAGTATGTGCACCGAGAGGCGAGAGGCGGTGTGGAGGGACCCACCCAGATACTGTCCTGCTTTGGCTGAAACACTGGGAAGAGCCAGTGCTGAAGCTTAAGCCATTATCTGAGCTTTCTAACTGAGAGAACCAATCTACCTAACTATGGCTTACATCACTTTGGGTCACAGCCATCAGCATCCTCCACTTTAAACTGTGCCCAAGGAGACAGGAGCATGCATGGAACTGGAACTTAAAACTTGGGATTGGTTAAGGGACAAGTAGCCAAGGTGCCAGGTTGGTGTGCCTACAGTTACTCTGCAGCCATAAAGCAGGCGTGTCATTGCCACCTGCGGTTCCTTGGGAGAACAAACAAACATACTTGAACATAAGAGAACATCGGAGAGTTGGAATGGGCTGGTTGCAGTCTCTGGAGTGGTCCTGCAAAGGAAGGCTGGAGCAAAAGGAGACCATTTGAAAGCAGAAAACAAGAAAGAAGGCATGATGGGACAAACGCCTCTGCTCCTAGCAAAATTAGACTTAGCACAAGAGCCCAGGGGATCATGCTTTCCTGAGCCATGCCCTCTTTCTGAGCAGGCACTGGGAGTGGAAGCAGGGCCAGGATGCTTAGCAGGTGCCCAGAGGAGGCTTACGTTTCTTTTCTTGGATGCACGGGCAGTAGCCAAGGACAAAGGAAGTATCTGGACGTGGCCACTAGGTGTTTGGAGTCAGAGAAGTACCTTCTATGTCTCCTGGACATGCTCTTGGTTCTTTTTGTGGCTGACTATGTAGAGTGTAGCCAGAAGTGAAGGAAGATAGGACGGGAGTGAGCTAGGGTCTGGGATAAGAAAAAAACAGAAAGAGAAAGCCCACCTGAAGGACAGGGGGATGTGAATGGCTCCAAAGCACTGAAATCCAGAGCGAGGAATGGAACGGCCTTGACCCCTTCGCCTCACAGCGAGGCAATCTGCATGCTGACTGTGCTCACAGGAACCTCAGCCCTAGGGAGGGCCTCCAGGGTGTGCCCTATGGCTGGATCCTTCCAGACCTGCACCCCAAAGTCATGTACAGGAAGGAGAACTCAACTGAGCTGTGAAGAACTGGGTGGAGATTGAGTGCCAGCTGGGAAAGATGGGGTATGCCTGAGAGTGGGAAACACGGATGGGAAACGTGGATGGGAAGCGGGGAAGGTGGAGATGGAATGGACAAGGAGAGAGTGTGGAAGTCAAGGTTAGCAAAGGTCAGGGAAAAAATCACACCCAGTAGAAGGATGCTACTTCTTTGGGGCCAAGTCAGGACAGCCCCAACACTTTCCTCTGGGGTTTGAGTCATGCCAGGTCTGTGCTCTGGCAAAGACTTGTGCAGACTTGGCAGACATCGCTGATGCTAAACAGGAAGCAGGCCTCAGGACCAGCTCCCACCTCTGAGTTGCTTTTCCTGGGAGCTAGGCAGAAGGTCCCCCTGGTCAGAGAGTGTACATGGCAGCTCAGCTGTTTCATACAACTGGGATCAACATCCTTCATCCACAGGTCAACAGCAGGGAGGTGGTGGCCATCTGTATGATGGTGGAACCATGTCAAAGACAGTCAATCCCAGTTAGCACCATCAGGCTTGCCTGCCTCAGTTCTAGCTATTGGTAGAGCTCCAGCCAGAGTATGAACCTGCTCTGGGGTCCCCACCCCAAGGGCCTGCCTGGCAGAGAAGCAACCCAGATGGCCACCTGCAATGCTTAGCTTGCCAAGCCTGTGTCCGAGTGGCTCTCACACACTGCCGGTCTGATCCCTGCTCTTCTGATGGACTCTAACTCAGCAGCTGCCTGAGTCCACAGTGGGAGCTATAGGCCACCTTTGCTGCCAAATATGGCTGACTCTTCCTAACTCTGTGGGCTATGATGGGGTGTAGGGCATGCGTGGGTCTCCTAGTGGCTGCTCAAAGGGTCTCAATGACATGACCCAGGTCAATGGAGTTCACAACCACAAGCTTAATGGTTTTTTTTTAGGCAGATAGAGACTAGAGATCAGAACAGATGAATTCTTGCCTTTCCCAAACATCCCTCCAAGTAGATGTAACTGAAACCAGCTGCAGTGTTCTTAGGTTGCAGTGACCTACCTACACATGAATCTGCTCTATTCCCTTCTCTTCTCTCCCTGCCCCACTGTGTTTGGGCTTTAACTCTCGTTTGTCTGGAATTTCAACTCCCCCATCCTTCCCCAATAGTTCCCTGCACTCAGTTTTCTAGAGTATAAGCCAAGGCAGAGCTGATCCCAGAGAAAGTTTCCACACTCGACTCCTAAACACCCACAGCCCAAACACAGAAGCCCAATCGCCAATGACATCTTTACAACATCCTGTCTTTTACGATACAGTCTGAGAGAGCACAGGCATCTGCATCCTCAGGTTGTGCTGTAAGCTAGTGATGGCAGTAGTTATGCCCGACAGCTTGACAGCTTCCAGGATCATGGTGGCATCACCTACCTTGTTATTCAAGTTAGAGGGGTTTCATCATAGGGCTCCCAACCCAGAAAGCATGCTGAAGTCTTACCCTATTTGGACAGAGGTTCCATATTCTAGTTTCCTTGTTCTGATTAAAAAAAAATACCCTGGAAACCCGCCCCCCCTCAAAAAAACTTATAGGAGAAAGGACTTTATTTCATTACAGTTCCAGGTTACAGCCCATCATTATAGGAAAGTCCAAGCAGGAACTTCAAACGGCTAGCCACATCGTATGCAGTCAAGACCAGAGAGGAATTAATGTGAGCATCTCACTTGCTCTATTTCTCCACTTCTACAGAGTTTAGGACCCTCTACCAAAGTGCTACCCACAGGGAGCTGGGTCTTCCCAGATCAATTAACTTAAAGACCATCCACAGGGTTAGAGAGATAACTCAATGGTGAAGAGTAATTCACTGCTCTTTCAGAGAACCAGGAGTTAGCTCCTAGCACCCTCTTTGGAGCTCACAAATATCTGTATCTCTAGTTCAAAAGATAGTTCCATCTGTATCCAACGCCCCCTTCTGGCCTGTATGGGCACTGCACACGTGGTGCACTTATATACATGTAAGCAAAGTACCAATGCACATTTTAATAAAAGTCCTATAAAACACAGAGTGAGAATCCCCTACAGACAAGTCCACAGGCCAACCCAAGGAGGATGATAGCTCACTGAGACTCTCTTCCTAGGTGGCCCTAGGCTATGCCAAGTTGACAGTTAAACCAACCACCTCAGCAGGTATTAGCATGCTAAGATGACTTATGAACTACAGTAGACCCTGATCCAATAATTGACCCGTGGACAAATAAGTCTTATGCTCCTAACCAAACCTCCTAAGATAGAAGAATTAAGACTCATCCCTTGGAAAGTGGGTGGCTTCTAATGGTGATCCCCCTTATCCAAGTTGTCCCCCTACTGTTGAGTATTTATTGAAACCCACAGATTGGATATGTAATGGTGGATAGAAACTGAATCATAAGGATGCTGCGATGTGAAGATGTGAAAATTCTTCAAAATCTAAGATGTATGGCTTTACTGTTGCCTCTGTGACTGTTGCAGCCAATCAACCTGTGTGGATGGGAAACACAGAAAGGAGACAGACAGAGAGACAGAGAGACAGACAGAGAATACAAGATCAGCCTAGACTGTGAGACCCTGTCTCATGATACCAAAATCCCAAACAGAAATCACTAGCTGGGGAGGTGACTGGGTAGTAAAGCATTTTCCTAGCATGCATAGATGGCCTAGGTTCCATTCCCAGTATGTGTGCACCCCCATAAAAATAAGACCAGTTTTGCCAGCAAGTCATTTACCCTGGAAATTTAACAGACGGCAGAGTGCCCAAAGACCGCCTGTCATCGACAGGCTGTGAAGGCTCTTGTCCTTCTTTTACTTCGTATGAGCTAACCAGAGACAAGAGTGGCTGTGAGCAACCAATCCCCCTTCACCAGCAGAAAGGGATTATCCTTTAACTGTCAACTTGACACAGCCTAAAGTCACCTGAGAAGAAGGAATAACAGGCGAGGAGCTGCTCTAATGAGATTGGCCAGTCCGTGAAGGATTGCCCACTGAGTGGTCCCACCCCTAGGCTGATGCTCCTGAACCTCTAAGAGAGCAAGCTGAGCATGAGCCTGCTTGCAAGTCAGCAAGCAAGCAGCATCCTCAGAGGTTTCTGTTGCATTTCTGTGGTTGAGTGAGTTCCTTGGCCAGAGTCAATGCTGCATGGAATAGCAAGCAGGTCTGGCTTCAAGTTCCTGCTAAACCCTGTCCTGACTTCCCTCAACAATAGACTACAACCTCTAAGCTGGAATAAACCCTTCCCTTCCTCCACACTGAAGACTTTCTGAGGCTTTGGCAGGAGAGAGGGACCCTGTTCCTGTCCTAGACACCTATGTGGTAGATGTTAATTGTCATCTTGATCACAGACCAACATCTGTACTCTATCTCAGCAGGCAGGCAGTTTGCAGCTCAGTGGATGATGGGTGAGGACAGAAGACCTCTGAGATCTTCTGGGGCCATACATGGGGCAGGAGGAAGGGAGTACAAGCAGTCTTCCCCTTAAAAGGTAACGCTCATAGTGCTCCCTACCTTGGCAAGCAGCTGGGCTTCACTGCAGGTGGCTCTCACACTGGGCTATTTCCTCTTCTCAGCAATAGATTATTTTTCCCTCTGTGGTGGCTTGAATGAGAATTTCCCCCATAGGTGCGATTGTTTGAAAACTTGGTCCCCCATTGGCAGCCTTGTTTGGGGATGTCTAAAAGATGTGACTTTACTGGAGAAAATACACTATGGTAGGTGAGCTTTGAGGCATTCCCAAGTCACCCTCTGCTTTCCATTTGTGGTTTGAAAGGTGAGCCCTCAGCTTCTGCTCCAGCCACCATGCCTTCTGCTTTCCCGCCATCGTGGGCACTTATTCTTGGACCTAAACCTAAATAAACCCTTCTATAACTTGCCTTGGTCATGATGTTTCCTCACAGCAACAGAAAAATAACTAGGACATCCTCCTTCTCCCAAACAGCTATGCTTGCTGAGTTGTCGGGATGCAGGGTCCTCCTTCTCCCAAACGGCTATGTTTGCTGGGTTATTGGGATGCAGGATCCTCCTTCTCCCAAATGGCTATGCTTGCTGGGTTATTGGGATGCAGGATCCTCCTTCTCCCAGACAGCTATGTTTTCTGGGTTGTTGGGATGCAGGATCCTCCTTCTCCCAAAAAAAAACAGTTTGCTGGGTGGTTAGGATGCAGACTGTTAGACTCACTGAAGAGAGAAGTCTGTCCTTTGGAGGGCACTAGCCTGACCTGCCCCTGCTGCTGTGTCAATGTGCTTGGCTTTCTCGCAAGACAGCTTCCTTTTATAGGGTGTGGTCAGGACCTGGAACCGCTGTGTGTTATATAGAATTCAGGTTGGTTCCTTTTTTTTNTTTTAACTGGGGGGAGTTGGGTCTCCAAAATGCACCTGGCCCTGAGTGGCCCTGTCTTTAGCTGTCTCCATACAAACCCATATGAACAGCTCCCAGGCCACAGCAGAGCAGTCTGAGGATTTTTCTGGTACCTCTAAACACTGGCCATGTGTTTCTACCCTTTAGTAAGGCTGCCCAGAAGAACAGAACCAACAGAGGTGTGTGTCTGCTCATGCACATGTGGGGGAGGGGGCACTCGAACATCTGCAGGTGGTGTCTGTGTGTGTGTAGTTATTAAGGGGGATTTGTTAGACTGGATCACATGACCAGGGGCAACCTAGAGTATCCTATTTTCTTACAGCATCTCAAACTAATATGCTTCCTTTCTAAGGGAGACGATAACAAAACTAGAGAGAAGTCAGTTAAAACACAGCCAAGAAAATCAGCAGTTATGTTTCCAATATAAAGAACTAATCTAGGCCAGACACAATGGTACAAACCTATAATGCCAGCACTTGAGAGTCTGCGGCATGAGGCTTTCTGCAGGTTCGAGGCTTGTCTAGATTATCTAATGAGTCCCAGGCCAGCCCAGGCCACACAGTGAGATCTACTTTCAAAGGAGGTGAAAGGTAAAACGAATCTATACTCACTGGGTTGAGGAAAATAAAATTAAAAGCCCCAGGAAAGTCAGGGCTGGGGAGAGAGCTCAGTCTGGAAAGCATTTGTGCAACTGTGGGGACCTGGGTTTGATTCCTTAGAACCCACATAAAAGGCTAAGCGTGGTGGCACGGGCTTTGCCATCTCAGTTTTGGGGAGGCAGAGACAGACGGATCGCCTCAGCTCACTGGGCAGTCAGACTAGCCTAATGCATGAGCCCCAGTAAGAGACACTGTCTCAAGAATCAAGGTGGGCAGTTCCTAAGGAATGACACCTGAAGTTAACCTCTGACCTCCACATGTACAGACGTAAGCGCGTGCACGTGTGCACACATGTGCACACACATGCTTAGAAAAGAAGTTAGGCACTTGAATTAGATGATAGTTGGACCAGGGTCAACATATGCTGTCAGGTATGGGAGCTGCCCTCCCAACCGGTTGGAGAGGAAAACAAGGATGGGGAAGAAGGTAGGCAGGGACAGCGACACAGAGGGTACCTCCCATTGTGCATCAACCTGAACCCTGGGCCATGGGCCCCTGGATCTCTCTGAAATTAAGAAATAGGTTCTCAGTAAACTCAACAGTGATAGAAAGCAACGAGGACATGGATGCCGTGGCATCGAGGAGACTGAACTGAACAGTGAGCCTGAGTTTGCATCCTACAATGCTGGCCTCAGAAACTTTTCTCTCTGCTAACCACAGGTTGATCTTTGTAACAGCCTTGTCATTTTCTGTCCTTGAGTCCATACAGAAACAACCCTCCTCCCACACAGTGAGGCACCTGCATCCCTTAGGGCAGCCACAGACAGAATCTGGAATTTGGGGGTGAGAAGAAAATGCCATCTGAGCCAATTCCCTGAAAGATTCCCCATCACACAAAGTCCCTTCGAGGATAATTGCTGACTTTGTCCTGTTATCAGCCACTCCCACCACCCCCCAGCAGCTGGGCTTCCAAACTGCTGCCTTCCTGCCTGCCTGGGGTTCATTCCCTAGCTTTTCCACCGCCTAGTACATTGTACATACGTGGCTAAGAATGTTTACAAGGCACCCTAAGACCACAGACATCTTAAACTTGATGTGCAAGACACTGAGTGGAGGACTTGTGGAACCCTAAGTCATGATCCCTGTCCCCACACAGGACAGTCCTGATAGCAGGAGGATCTGTTAGAAACAGAAGAAATGACTTGACAAGGTGAGCTGCATCCTATCAAGGCCACTGCAAGAGGTTCGCTCAGAGGCAGCTTCATCTGCAAGAGTTCTCCCACACACACACCCACAAGCCTGTGGGGTGCTTACCATAGCTCCCTGGAGACTTCAGCAAAGGCTGTGCTATACAGGGCAGAGGAGGCAAAGCCACAGAAGAGAAACTGGCCCCTCAAAACAACTTGCCAGAACGCACAGCAAACTAAGCTCAGGCTTCGGCTCATTTGTAGTCTGTGGCAGTTGCCTGCACCAAATAAAGAGCCGAACAAAGAGACTTTGATTTTGATGACTGTAAAATGGGAGCAGACTGATTTCACTAGATGTTTGACTTCTGCAAAAAGCCGTGCCATTTGGGCTCTCAAGAACTCTGCCCCATCTCCTGGGGTAAATTGGCTTTTAAGTGGACAGAGCTATATCCTGAACTAGGACAGGTACTGAAGTGTGCTCCTCCTGCTGCCCAGGCCCTGTCACCATCTGAGAGAGACTTTTTGTGACTCCCAGTACATAGGTCTGAGTTTTTCAAAACCAACAAGCAAGGATAGCTCATGGGGGCAGGGTCCCAGGTGAGCAGGCCCCCAGGGTGGTTTCTGACCACACGAGAGGAGAGACACACAAGAAAACATCACACTGCCCCTCTGTCCTCCTCCTCTCCATACATGAAGGGAGAACTGAGGTGCTGAGAACACTGGTACCCATATCTGGGGACTCCCAGGATGTACTGGAGCCATGAGAGCATGCTGTTGGCAGGATCTCATCTGAGGATCACCCATCACTTGTTCTCTCATTCACCACCCACCCCCCTCCTCCATCACTCACCAGGCACTGGATCTCCTCCACCCCTGCCAAGCACACATGCCTGATGCTACTGAAGGCATACGGCTTGATGTGGATAAGGTCATCATGGTCACCACTATCCCTCTGCTTGCAGGTGACCAGGAACACATCCTCAACCCCACTAAGACAGTCCTTAAGAGTCTTCTGAGTAGATCATGACCGCAGCGCTTCCTAGCTGGTGGTGGGTATGGTGAGTATCTGTCAGAGGTCATCAAGAAAGGGTGATGGCCTCTGGTTGGCTCCGGTCAGTCTCAAGGTTAGCGTGTATACCTCTTCATGTTTTGGGTGCAGAGACGCACCTGTCTTTGCTGCTGTAAACCAGTCTTGGATTTGTGCAATGCTGGAGCCATCTGACGCTTTGGTCTTTTGGCACCTCTGCCTCTGGGAAGTTGGTTCCCACACACCAGGATATGGTTTGTCTGAAATAGATACTGCAATCTGAGTCCATCTGACAAGGTTCCCACCATCGAGCCCCATCCCTGTGTATCCACGTATATGCACAGGGAAGTAGAGCAGAGCCCCCAAGGATGGCCTGGTGAGAGTGTGTGGCAGCCTACTGGTTCCATCTACCATCACAAGAGACAGACCCAGGTTCATGTGTCCTCTGGAACAACAGAGGCCTTGGCTGCCTCTCCATCCCACTCCTGAGTCAGGTGAATCAAAGTAAAAAGGAAGGTGTGTGTGAAATCTCCAAGCACACAATGCTTTGTCCTGGCTCCTCTAGCTGAATGTGCACTGCACCCCTACACAAGCCTCCTCCATTTCTAGACGTGAACCCTCTGCAGACAGTGATGTTTCATTTAATATGCTTCTCCCAGCATGGCTCTCCACAGAGGAACTCTGCATCCTGTATTGCCCAGCTGCTCTTTCAACAGCCTGTGTCTGTGTGTTATTTAGGATCTTGGCTTATCTACTGCGCGCACACACACACACACACACACACACACACACACACACACTGTAAACTCTTACTATAGAGCCGATTCAGTGAAGGTAGCAGATTTAACCAATCTCTTTGTTTCTTCAAGGCCTATGTCCACTGTGTGCTGTGTCTAATTTAATCCTCCTAACAATTCCAAAAGGGAAAACAACGATCCTAGTTTTACAGAAAAGAAAAATAAGTCTGGAGAGGAGACATAACGACAGACCACCTGAACCAATGTTCCTTCTCAGTCCCACAGCTTCTTGGTCTGGCAGTTCAGGCTGCAAGCGGATCTTAGTGGTCATTTGTGGATCTAATCCGACATGATCCACATCCTTATACAGAAGAGAAAATAGGATGTGAAGTTAAGGAAGACAGTAGAGGATGTCTGGAAGATGCCACGGGGAGACAGACAGTTGGTGTCCCATAGGAAGAAGGTGAACATCTGTCCTACTGGCAGAAGGTATACAGATCAGCTGAGCACAGTGAAGGACCCAGAAACAGATGTGACATTTAATGGTCTACTGATAATTAAGGCTCAGGGCGATTAAGGGTAAGGCTATCCTCGTCAACAAGTGTAGTAACTAGATGTCTGTGCGCACATAAATAAATCCTAGCTTCATACCTTACACCACATACAAATATTAAATTATAGCAGAGGCCTAAGTACAAAATCTTAGGCTATAAACTTGAGCTCAAAACATAAGGGAGACTCTTTGGCATGAGACACAAAAAGCAGTGATCAAAGCAAGAAAAGAAATGGGAGCTCTGAATTCCTAAAAGTTAAACCTGATCTCGAAAGACACCTGTAAAAATAAGAAACAAAGCAAAAGCTACCAAAAAAAATGCCAACTGTGTTTAATGAAAAGAGTATGCCCAAATAATCTTTCATTTCAACATTCAAGAAAAGGTTGATTTTTAAACTTAAATTGAATTGCTTATATGTTTGGCGCGCTAAGGATCAAACCCAGGGCCTTCCATGTGGTAGGCAAGTGCTCTGTGCCCCATACAAGTGAAACTCAAACTCATTTTTAAGTTTGGCAGAGCGTTTAGCTGACTCTTCACTGAAGAAGACATGTGAGCGGTCAATAAAGAAACATGTGGCTTAGCATTGCTCGGCACCGGAAAACACAGGCTAAAACGGCAATCAGAGCTGACTACACCCTGGGAGGAGGGCCAAATCTAAAACAAAGTGATGGAGAGAAGTGTTCAGGGTGATTCAGAAGAGCTGAGACTCTTATGTAACTGGCCAGCAGCCATCTTGGAGAACAATTGGTCAGTCTATTAACAAGTATGGGCTGAGGAGAGAGCAGAGCCGCTACTCAAGGCCTGAGTTTGATTCTGGCCTCCTCACAAAAAGCCTGCTTTGCTGATGGCACTCTAATAAGCCCAGCACTGGGAGAGTGGAGTCAGGCAACACCTGGAGCTAACTGGCTGGCCAGCCAGCCTAGTCAATCTTTAGGTCCTGGTCAGAGACCCCGTCTCAAAAAACAAGGTAAATGGAAGCCTATGAGCCACCAGGGGTTCCCCTCTGGCCTCCACATGCAGCATACATTCACACACACAAACACACACACCCCTGAACATGCATAGACACTCAGATGCACACACACACACACACACAAAGCACTGTAATACATGATCTGGCCATTTCACTCTCAGAGCAGCGAAAACATACACCCATATTAAAAGTCGTATGTGAAGTCATAAAGCTGCATTTATAATATTCCAAACTGGAAACAAGCCACATGTCCTTCAGCGAGAGAATGAATAAACACACGTGTTTATGTCCCCAAACACTATGCAACAATAAAAGGGAGCAAGCAGAAAAGACAAACCCAATGAGGACAGATATCCAACTGATGACCGCCTTCAAGAGAGAGCTGCAGGATATTCCGTGTGGCCGATCTCAATAAACTAGGCCTGAGTCTTCCAGTATGTGAACTGCCCTTCGATAACGTTAATTTAAAACTTTCTATTATCGTCCTCTTACTCGTCAGTTGCTGCTGCTTCTTTTCTCTAGCAGAAGTTTATTGTTGGATGGAAAGAAAGGGGTGGGGGTGATTATTTATTCCACTCTCCTCTGATTAATACGTGGCTAAATACCATATTTTGTATAGCGGGAGCTATAAATACTGAGCCTCTCACAACCACATAGAGCACGGTACACGCTGTACCTGACAAGAGCTTTTAGAATCTCCGCTTCTATAATAATCCCTGGGGCAGAACAATGGTGAGAAAAGTGCCAGTTACGGTTATTATTCTGATCCTCACATGCATCCCTAACCCCTGCGACAGGAGGTGGGCAGGGCCAGAATCATGACTTCTTCTGATTTCGTATACATGAGGCTGAAGAGCACGCTACAGGAGTTGGAGATGGCTCAGCGGTTAAGAGCACTGGATGCTCTTTCAGAGGACCCAGGTTCTGTTCCCAGTGCCCACTTGGCTGCTCGTGACCAACCATAATTCCATTTCTAGGACGCCCAGCACTCTCACCTGGCCTCCATGAGCACTGCACACACACACATACAGGGCTCTCACATACATGCAGATGGACACTCATAGATACAAAATAAATCATTTTAAAAAAGTAATTTTAAAGAAAAAGAAAGAAAATTTTCTACAGGTACTAGTGAGACAGCTCAGAAGATAAAGGTACCTGCAGCCAAGCTTGATAACCTGAGTTCAATCCCCTCAAGTTCAATCTGAGGCAGAAGGAGAGAAATAACTAAATTGTCCTCTGGCTTCCATACCTGTACCATCACACATACATACACACACACATGCATGTGCGCGTGCACACACACACATAAAAAGTCCAACTGAGAAAACAGATGGGCAGGAGGAAAACTTGTTTTCAGATCTATGATCATTTTTCTTTTTTAGTGTTTTCTAGAAACTTCAAAAGGGTCTGAAAATAAATCTGAAAGGGCTGTCTATGCCTTGGCACTGGGAGCTTGAGTGGAGGTAGGGTGAGGTGTTCAGATGTGACCAAAACAGGACGTGACCTCCATGTGCCCGTGAGGTGGACAGAGCCCTTTGAAGTCACAAGCACAGAACACAAATCAGCACCATTCCCCCGCTTCCATCAGCAGGACCCTGGGAAGAGATGGGCCCTCAGGCAGAAGCCCCATCTCTGGGCAGGCAAGCACACCTTTTTCTACAGAAGCCAGCACCCTGTGGAGACACTGCCTTCCCTGGGTCATCCTTAACCCCTGAGGATTCCCCTGTGGCCACCTGCCCTGTGGCTGACTCCATCTTTATCATTCCCAGTGGATCCCCATTGAGGCCCAGCATGCTGCAGGGTAGGTAGTCAGCCCTTCCTGGTGGCTCCAGGGAATTGCCTACTTCATCACTCTGACAACACTCTGCTGGGCCTCCATGCCATCCCCTGGATTGTCATCGTCTCTCACAGCCTGCAAGCTGAGGGACCCAAGATGCTGAGCCCTGGGAGGTGTGTCTACAGAGTTCTGTGTTAGGACAGAGAGTACTTCCTGTTTCGAGTGTTCTCATCATCTGTAAAAACAAATCAGATGACCTAGAACCAGGCCCCACTGAGAAATACCTGGGAGTCCAGTGTGTTGAAAAGCTGCACTGATCACTCCAGGCTGCTTGCTGCTGTGGGGGAAAAGGCCCTTCCCTTGGTGTGCCAGAACTGCTTTAGTTTCTAAACCCACTGGGCCAGCTGACCTAAAGGACTGCTAGAAGCCACCCATGGAAATACGCATGCACGCTGAACAGATGCGGCACAGCTTCATGACTGGCTCTTCAGAGGGCTGAAACAGAAAAACAGAAAGCTCCTACAGAGCCAAGCATGGTGGCAGACACCCGTAATCCCAGTACGTGGAAGGCTGAAATGGGAAGGTCCCTAAGAGGTCAGTGTGGGTTAGTTAGAATGAGACCCTGTCTCCAGGGAACCCAAATCCACCACCACCCCAAAAGGCCTTACAGTTAAGAAATATACTGAAGTATAGCCAGGTGGTGGTGGCTCACACCTT
Source organism: Bramus lutescens (assembly GCA_001685075.1). Classification (NCBI taxonomy): domain Eukaryota; kingdom Metazoa; phylum Chordata; class Mammalia; order Rodentia; family Cricetidae; genus Bramus; species Bramus lutescens. Next base: position 354,664 of record LOEQ01001912.1, read on the forward strand.
TAATCCTAACACTCAGGAGGTAGAGGCAGGCGGATTTCTGTGAGTTCAAAGGAGACTGGTCTACAGAGCGAATTCCACAGCAGGCTCCAAAGCTACAGAGAAATTGTCTCGAAAAACAAATAAATAAAAAGATGTGTTCCACAAAGTCATTCCGGGAAGTCTGCTACTTCTTTTACAGTATATACTCATTATTACATACAAGTAAACTGCAAAGCCTTTACGGGCTAGCTCAGGAAATCTGTCTGTCCATCCGTCCATCCATCCATCATCCACCTACTTTTCCTTCCTCCCTCTGTTCTCTATTTTATTCTCTCTCTTTTGCATCCTCCCTTCTCTTCTTTCCTCCCTTTTTTCCTTCCTCCCATCTTCCTTCCTTCCTCCTTCCCTCCCTCCCNCCCTCCCTCCCCCTCTCTCGTTCTTCCTTCAGTTCCTTTCTCTCCTTCACCATGTCTAGCTAGATCAAGGCACTGCGCCTGCGTCTGCCCTCTGTCTTCCTGTCTTAGTGGTTTACCATTTCATACCTCGGTCATTCTTCACTTCTGTTATTGCCTCCACTTCAAGCCCATGAGAAATTTGAGAGAAGACACATGGTTACCTCCTAAACAGAAGGGCCTGGAGGTTGTGCACTATGTACTGCCTCATCCCATTGGCAACTCTTAGTCACATGACCACATGGGCTGCAGGGTATTGGGGAAAATCCCCTTAACTGGACACGGCAGGTACCTGAAGATCTCATGAGGCTCTATTGTAGGAGAAATGAGATGAGGATGAAAACCAGAACTACAAAGCTACCGAAGTCAGTCCCCAGCACCCACATCAGACAGCTCACAGTCACCAGAAAACTCCATCTATAGAGGACCCTGAGCATCTTGGGTAACCACACACACACGGCACACACATAAACATATAAGTTTAAAAATGAAATTTTAAAAGAATTCTATGTGTTGCTAACTGTTGATCATGAAGAGGGAAAAAGAAGAACATAAAAGCCTTCAGTAAACTCCCAGGCAGCATGTTCAATTTCTACTCCCTTAGACTCTCTCCTAAGTTCAGGATCAACTTCAGCAATTTACCAAGTTCACATAGTAATGATCCATTTGTCTTGTAAAGTCCCATCCTATATGTGACAGACAGAACACCAATGAGGCCCCATTGGGTTGGGTCTTATAACTGAATGAGTTATGGTTTCTTCAAGATGTTTTATTCCAAATCATTTAGTCATCCAATGAACACTTCCAGAACACCCTCTCTACCTGAATAAATATTGAACCACAGTGAGAAGAAAGGAAGGAAAGAAAGAAGGAAGGAAAAAAGGAAAAGAAAAGTTCTTGCTGACATAGAAAATGTAAATGTATCATTTACATTTGAGAGAAAGGGGCAGACATTATCCTGGTTTCATTTCTATCCCTATGATTAAAAACAAAACAAGAAAACTCTGACAAAAGCAACTTCCAGAAAGAAAGGGATGGAGGACTGAAGGATGACTCAGCAGTTAAGAGCATTTATTGCTCATGCAGAGACTGAGTTCAGTTCCCAGCACCCACATCACTCAAGACTAACTGTAACTCCAGTTTCAGTGGATCCAGCTGTGGAGGCCCAAAAATGTGAGCCTACTTCCTCCTTGCCTCCTTCCTGAGTTTGGAGGTTGCTCAAATTTGATGACAACAATCACGGCTACACAATCTGACTCAAGAAGCGGTTACTTGGTTCTTTTGACATTGAGATAGTGCTTACAGGAAGATCCACTCTACCCTGACAGATGGTCAGGACATGCAACCATACTTCTGCTCCTTCTTTTATATTAGGAGGTTACCTGGGGAGTGGCTGCCCACAGGATACTTGGTCTAGGGTGGCTTCGCTGCCTAAACAACAGAATGCTAATGACTTAATGTCTCAAAGTGTTGAAGCAATTAACTGTTCTAGTTGTCCTTTATATCATGTTAAAGAAGTCTTTTGTTGTCTTCTTCCCCCTCTTGTATTGGGGTAGAAAAGGTGTATAAAAAATTAAACACTGATTTCATTATTCGCTGGAACTCCCTCCCAGTACTATCCTATGTTTCTGTTTTATGATTTTATTTGTGTCTTTGTACTCTTTACTTATTCCTCTAATCTCCACACCCCTACCCTGGCAAGTTGTATTTTTGTCAAGGCTGGTCCCCGATATCCAACAACCTCTTCTGACCTATTTAGGCAATGTACACATGTGGTACAAATACATACATGCAGGTAAAACACTCACACATGATATAAAATATCTTTAAAGGTGGGGAGATAGTTAGGGCTGAAGAAATGGCTCATTGGTTAGAAGCAAGTATTGCCCTTGCAGAGACATGAATTTGGTTTCCAGCTCCCTGGTCTGGTAGCTCACAACCACCTATAACTCTAGCTCCAGAGTTACCGCTAGCCTCCATAGGTACCTACACACAGAGAAAGAAACACATAATTATAAATAAAATAAAACTAAGAGATAAAGGAGGGATGTTTGGCTTAAAATTCCAAATTACAATCTGTCATCTCAGATAAGTCAAGACAGAAATGTGAAGCAGCTGGTTATAGCCACAGTCAGAGAAGAAACAGACGGACGTGTGCACACTTAGTCATGCATAGCCTCTTCTCCACACTTATACATTCCAAGATCTCCGGCCTAGAGAATAGTGCCACCCACAGTGGACTGGGTCGTCTTATATCAACTAACACTAGTTACCGAGTCGATCCCCCACATACACGCTCCCAAGCCAACCCAGTCTAAACCATCCCTCATTGAGATTCTATTCTCAGATTAGTCTAAATTATGTCCAGTTGACAACTAAAACTAACCATTACTGATATTAACCCAAGAATCATACAAATCCACAGCTCTCCTGTTCTGAGAGGAAAGAACATGTTGCCTAGGAAGCAAGACAGAGAGCTGGAAAGAGGTGGGGATTGGTGAGGCCTCTTAGAGGACTAGTAAGTCGAGGAAGGATGTGCTGGTGTTTCAGCTCACAGGCTGCTGTCTGTGCAGGAGAGGGGCATGGTAACTATACTTTCCCTCCTCCCCCTCCGTGGAAACAGTCAAGACCCAGCCACCCTATCCACTGACTAGCAACAGCAACTAGGTGGGGAGAGCTCACCAAGGGACAGAGGTATTCATAAATGTTTGCTATTCTAGGAAGGGGAGAGGGGGCACATCAAATGACTCTTCAGATTCTGCAAGCCAAGGGACAGTCAGACTCACAAGTAGAACCTTTATGGCTTGGTTGGGCCACAGCCTTCTCCCAGTAACCTCTGAGCCTTGTATAGGAGAAAAGGGCTGCTTATGCTCCTGACTCCCAGATCACCCAAGTCGCCCTCTTGGGGGACAGGAAGCACTTTCAGCCTTGTGTCATGGCTGATGTATTCATTCTTCTCCTGTCTGGTATACAGGAAAAAGCTAAGTAAGCGCTGCCAACATTTAACCAAAGGAGGGTCAGCAAACTGGGCTGGTACACTGGGTACACCTGTGTAATGAGCCAAAGTCCAGGCCCCTGAGAGCTCATCTTTAGAACAACAGGAAGTCTCACAGCGAGGAGAATGTTGTCTTCCTTTAAAATGCCACACAAGGGTGACTAAGGTGGCTCAGTGGGTAATAGCGCCTCTCACCAAGCCTGACAACCTGAGTTCAATTCCATGACTCATGTGATATGAGTTCTGCAAGCTGTCCTCTAACCTATACACACACTATGACATGCACACACAAAATGAAATATTTTTAATATAATGCAAGTCCAACATCCTGATACTCCCTGGAAATCTACATGAATCCTCAACTCCCTAAACACCAAAAAGTTATTGAAAACCTACTTGCATATGTATCTGTGTATCATATATATGTGTGTGTGTGTGTGTATCCTATAAATATGCATATATATGACTCATATCACATCTAGATCTAGAATACTTAAGCTATTGGCATACGCCATCACATCTTCAAGTTCTGTAGCTGAAGGATACAGAGACAATCAAAGCCTTAAACAAGAATTTCTAAAAGAATATTCTACTGAGTGTGACTGTGCAAGGAGAGTGGGGACCTGCTTTCCCGTGACACTGGTGAAAATTAGTTTTTAAAAAAGAACATTTATCCCAGCACTCAGGCAGCCAAAGCAGGAGAATAGACAATTTGGTGCCAGCTTGGGCTATATAACGAATGAGAGACCATCTCAAAAAATAAAAAACAAAACCAGTTTATATTCTCTGGAAATGATCCTAAAGGCACAGAGAAAATAAAGAGGCATTTTAAAAAATCCATAGACCTCAGTAAGAGGGGTGAGAGTCTGTGACATTTGAAGCCCAAGTCCTATGTCCTCATCCCATCTCAGCTCAAGGTCACTGTGACTCTACTGCAAATGAAGACAAAGACTCAGCGCTCTGCCCCCCCCCCGTGTGTGTGTCTGTCTGTCTGTCTTTTTGTCTCTCTGCCTTCTGTTTCTGTCTGTCTGTCTGTCTGTCTGTCTGTCTCTCTCTCTCTC
>LOEQ01001912.1:401589-413244 GCA_001685075.1 Bramus lutescens
TTCTTGGCCGGCGGGGAGGGGGAGGCCCAGCTGGGCCCTCCGCAGGAGGCCCCGGAGAGTCGAGGACTCACTGCTTCTGCTCATCTCGAGCGCCGGCCAACACCGGTCCAGCTCAGTCTTCACTTTTAGACGCGGGTGACAGAGGTCTGACCTGAGATGCGGACTGAAGGTGGGCAGTGCCTTCCGAGGGAGGACTCACCGCGCTTAAGCACTTTAATGCCTTTGAACGTCCGCCTAGGTGCCCCGGAGTGATGGTTAGCGACCCAGTTGGTTAATTTTGGGGTCCCTTCCTTTCCCGGCTGGCTTTCTTCACGGCCCTAGAGTCTTTAGACAGTACTTAACGCAGCCTAGATCATGACTGGAAAGAAGGGAAGATAGGTCCCTACACTCCCTCCTGTTTCATTTACTGTTTTTGACCGGCAGCGTGTTTTCTCACCTCTCTGCCAGTGTTCTGTTTTTTCTTTCAACCGTGCTCACCCTATGAGCGGTAGGTACATGTTTAAGAAGTACTTGCTGGGTTACCGTAGAGAGCAGATGAGAGGGAAAAGATTTAATTTCTAGCTTTCCACGTGAGTGGCTGTGAAAGTGAGCCTATCAGTTAGCTCGTTATTTTAATCAGGTAGTCAGCCCTCTTTTGGACACCCTGCTGCAGGCGGGTGCCAGGCAGAAATATTACAGGCATGAATTTATAACACCCTTAACGGCTGCGGAGATTGAATAGGAAGCCACAGATGGCCTAACCATCTGCACGCGTGGTGTGGACCCCGGGAGTTCTGTTTCCCGGTGGTGCTCATCATCACTGTAGAGTGGCCCAGCGGAACTTGATGGGTCAGCATTGACCGACTCGCCCATCCCCCCACCATCCCCACCCGAGGAGGGGGGTGATGCTGGGAGAGCAGAGACGAGGGGACAGTGTGTTTGATCCTTCCTGACCCTGGTAGACCTTCTTGGAGCCATCAGTTGGTAGACTGAGGCAGAATTGGGAGGCTCTGCTTCTCTTGGCCATTTGGGCAGGCATCCACAGGGATGGGTGGTGACTCCATGCCTCAGGGAGGGAGGCATTTCTTTTGCATGGGCAATTTGTTTTTCCTAGACGTTGTGGTTCAGTCTTTTGTCTGTACACTTTTGCCTAGTTCTCTAAAGAGCTTCCCTTAACAGATGGCTACCCAGTTGAAACAACTTATCAAAGATCTAAGACCTAAACACCTTAAAAAAAACTTAGAGTGACCACCAGTCCGAAGTAGATTGCAACAAGGTTCTAGTGTGTTGGAGGTCATTGTCCATATGACTTTGTGTACAGAGTTTCCATAACTTCTGATTTTTTTCTCCAGCTCTGAAATTTTCATAAGATTAGTGTATCAAGCAAGTATGAATTCATAACAATTTCATAAACAAGATAAACTTCTTGTAAAGCAGTAGAACTCACTGGACACGTCTTTAATCCCAGCACTCTTGAGACAAGCTCTACTAGTCCCAGCACTATCCAATAGAAATACAATGACGCAAATGCTCTATGTAATGTAATCCTAAATTTCCTAGGTGCCACACTAAAGCAGAAGAGGTAATGGCACTTTGAGTTAATTTTACGTAATGACCTCATTTATGGTGGCAACCCCATTGGATTATACGCCCTAATGATGTCCTAGCTGTCCCTGTTTGTGGCTTTATCACAGTGGTGAGATCGTCTACATGCATGTTTTACCAGACGCATCCTGTCACTAAGCCCCGCTCATCTGTACCTAACCCATCATGATTTCAGCACATGCTCAGTATGAAAATATTAATAAAATTTGTTTCTATTTTCTCTCCAACTCTTTGGAATCCAGTGGGTTTTTTTGTTTTGTTTTGTTTTGTTTTACCCTTGGAGAACTTTTCAGTTTGGGGTAATGACATGTGGCTGATGGCTTCCATAGTGGATAGTAGCTTGAGGGACCAGCCCCACTGACTAAGCCAGCATTTAGAAATGTATTCATCCTGTCCTACTCTGTGAATTAGATGGAGTTCCCTGTCACCTACTCTGGATTCCCATCCTGACTTGGGGCATTTTGTTGAGATCTTCAGTGTCCTTCACCTCTCCCACTGGGCACATAGGTCCACACAGATTGGTCCTATCTCCACACCGAAGCTCCCCTCTATTCTACACGGCGCTTGCTCACCCCAGTTCCTCCTAATGAAACTCACTGAAAGAGCTGTCTGGACTTACTGCCTCCTCTCTCCAATCCTCTGCCCACTAGCTGCTGGTTATTTTTACTGTCACAGTTGCCCAGGTGCTCACAGACAACTTTGTCATTAAATGCAGTAGCGAGCTTCAGCCTATCTTGCTGTCCCCTGGTAGTATGTTGATTGTCTCTCAGTCCATACTTCTTGGTTCATGTGATATCACTCTTAGTAAAGGCCACTTTTATTTCATAAGTTTCTACAATATTGGCCCCATCTATAATTCAAATGCAATATATTTCTTAGACATTTATATTTGGATATATTAGCTGTACAGAATAGTGGGTTTCCTTGTGACTTTTCATGCATGTACATAATGTACTTTGGTCATATTCACACACATACACACCATTACCTTTCCTCTTTCCTGTCCCTCTGGTCCCATTCCTTTCTCTATAGTTCCCTTCTGTTGTGTGTTTGTGATGTGGGAGTGTGTGATGCGTTCTCTTGCGTGTAGAGATGTATACGCCTGTGCCTGCATACGCAAAGGCCAAAGGGCGTGTTGAGTGTCTTCCTCTATCACTCTCTACCTCATTCCCATGAGAGAGGGTCACTGACTAAGTCAAAGGCTCACCTTTCAGCTAGGCTGGCCAGCAAGCTTCCAGGATCCTTCTGCTCCTCCCCTCCTGTCCCCCCATGGTGGTGTTACAGGCATGTAAAGCCATGCTCACCCCTTAATGTGGACAGTAAGAGTGCAAACTTGGATTGTCATGCTTACATAGCAAGTGTTCTTAATCCACTGAGCCATCTCCCCTACTTTCACATCTTTAAAAAACAAATTGGATCCCATCAGATGCAGTGTTGTTGAATAATGTATCTGTGTATTCATGCCAAGGCTTACATAACCAACAGCTTGGAAACAGGAGATAGAGAGCCACTCTGCCACTGGCATGTTTGCATTGACCATACGTGTGGGTCTGCTTATTTACAAAATGAGGATGATTCCTAGATTCTAGCTGTGAAGAATCAGGCGCTTCATTTGACATTGGAAGCAGCAACTGGCATGATTTTGAGTGATCCATGCCCTTCATGCCCAGCACTGCAACAGGAAGGACCCAAGGGCACGGGCAGTCCCAGGCTGTCCTCTTCGGCAGGGTCCTTGGGTTGGGGAGGATCCTGTACTGTGGGCCGTGCTGTCACTGCTGTGTTTTGTCGTTTGTCCAGGTCTGGTGAGCTGTGCCTTCTTTCTGGCAGTCAATGGTCTGTATTCCTCTAGTGATGATGTCATCGAGTTAACACCATCAAATTTCAACAGAGAAGTTATTCAGAGCAATAGCCTGTGGCTAGTAGAGTTTTATGCTCCATGGTACGTATTATAAAATAGTTACGCCTTTTACCGGTTGATTTTGCTTTTATTTTGTCATAGCGTCACTTGCTCCAACAGACCTGTAATTATATAGACCAGGCTGGCCTTGAACTTGCTGAGATCTACCTGCCTCTGCCTCCCCAGTGCCAGGTTAAAAGTTGTATACCATCATGCCCAGCTATTTTTAATTGTGTTTATGTGCACATAAGTACAGGTGTCCTGTGTGGTCTAGGGTGATCTGGAACCCTGGAGTTGTGTAGCCCAGGCTGACCTTGAACGTATATGTTCTTGCCTCAGCATCCTCAGAACTGCGATTACGGATTTATGCCACCATGTCCAAATAGTTGTAGACTAGGAGACTGGATTGCACATGTCAGTCTCTTGAAAACCTCGGAGACTGAGTCACTTTTGGGGTGGTCTGGCAAGCCGTCTCAGTGAGAAAAGGTTCTTACAGCCAAGCATGATGACCCGAGTTCAGTCCTCAGGACCCACGGTGGAGCAAGGCCTGGGCTTTCATGCATGCGCAGAATGCAGTGCTGTACTACACACTGGGTAAAGCCTGTGCTGGAAAGGAAAGCAAAGGCGCAGCAGTGGGAACTGTGTGAAGTGTGCAGGGCTGTGGTGGCCGTAACCCCTGAGAGCAGCTGACCGCCAGCTGCTCCTCTGAAAACGAGCTAAGCTCAGAAGTGAGCAGCATCTTGTCAGCTTCGGAAGGGATATTCTTAGTCACTTTTCTAGTGCTGTGGTAAAACACCACAACCAAGGCAACTTTCAGAAGAGTTTATTTGGGCTTATGGTTGAAAAAGGAGAGTCCATAGTGGTGGAGCCGAGGTGGCCGAGCAAAGGCATGGTGCTGGAGTGACAGAGACAGCTAACTAGAGGTGGCATGAGTTGAAACATCAAGGCCCACCACGGTGATACACGTCCTTAAGCAAGGCTGCACCTTCTCAGCCTGCCCAGACAGCACCACCAACTGGGCACGGAGTAGCACAATAACCAGGACTACGGGAAGCATCACAGGATATGACACAAGGCAGGGTCTTAGCAAGTTGCCCAGGCTGGCCTCGAACTTGTTCCTTTGCCTTAGTCTTCCCAAATAGCCAGGATCACAGACCTGTACTGCCAGACCTGGGTTCATGGCATTCTTACCATCGGATCCCGAAGTCCTGAGTGGGTGCATTTTAGGGTGTGCCTGGCTGAAAGTTCTGTTGTGGATGCTGAGAGTGTTCTCGAAACTTAGCACTGCCTCTTGGGAAATTACCTAAGGGTCAGTCTTAACGTTCATGCCAGCATAATGCTTTGATTATCTTCTAAAGATTTTAAAATTTAATTGCTGGTTTCCATCGTTGGCCCATCTGAATTAGCCTGGCAAATAGTACTCGTACAGGCTGCTAAGTTATTAAATGGCTCTGGGAAGCATTTTGCACACTCAGCTTCTTATGTCGTGGGTAGTTCATTTGTTTTTGAGAGCTGCAGCACAAGAAAACGTCCCCAGGAAACCTTGCAGATGGTGTGATCTCAAAGGCAGGTTCTGGATGTGGTAAGCAACGACTATGCCGGCAGTTTTATGTGTAGTGTTCTGAGAAAATGTCTAATTAGAACAATCGCTCTCAGCCTTTTTATGCTTGGTTTCTAACATCCCAGAGACAACCGTGGGTTCCCTCACAAAGTAAAGGCTTTAGATGTTGAACAGAGCAGAGTAAGGCATAATAGCACATTCTGTTAGTTCTAGCGCTCCAGAAGCTGAGGCAGGAGGATTGTGATGAGTTCCGGGGCTACATAGCAAAAACTTTTCTTTAAAACGCTTGGGAGGATCTTAAGTTCAACGTCAACCTTTGGACTACATGAGACTCAAAAAGAAATGAAGGGGCAGAGTACAAATTGAGGATCTGTCTACAATGCTTGGGGCCAGAGGTATTTGGAGTTTTTCAGATTTTGAAGTATTTACACAGATTTTACCCACTGAACATCTCTAAAACTCAAAAACGCAGAACTGAGTGTCAAGTAGTGCTCCAAAGGTTTCCTGTCTGGATGGTTTTGCTTGTTTTTCACTTTTTGCAGTGCTAGGAGTTGAACCAGGACTATGCTCACACTGGGCCCTGAGCTGCATTTACAATATCAGGATTATGGATACTTATCTTGCATTACTTTTCTAAACTAATAAATACCAAGAAGCATCAGCAAGTCTAACAGCTATGTGATTCTAAAGGGTGTTGTACATATAAATGATGTTACAGTGTCTTCAGCAATTGTAATGATAAGAAAATAGCTGTGGCTTTTATTTATGGAAGCCATTAAGTAGTAGTAATCTCACCAGTTTTGTGTAACACCATGAATAAAAGCCTAGAGACAGAAATTGGGATTCAGCCTGAAGGTCAGAAAAGCAAAGCAGCCAGCCACTGGCTCTTACCCCTACCTCAGTCTGAAATGGTGAATCTGTCTCCTGGAATCTCATAATGAGACTGTGTGTGAAAGCTGTCTCCTCCCGTCTGTAGATGTTTACATTTATAATAGAAAGAACTTCTAAGTTTCTATTATAGGTTAGCAAAAATGAATTAATTTTTATGTGGTACTTTGGTCTGTGCATAGGGCCTAACATCAGATTGAAGCAGTGTGTGCTCTAACCATTTAATTTGAATCCTCCTGTCTTAGAGAAACCGAAACCTAAGCCTTGTGAATATTTGACTTCCGGATTTTAAGTGTCTCACCTAAGCAGCGAAGCATACATAAATGTGTGTATTAATATGTTAAAACACTGATTCAAGGCACTGCTGCAGAATAACCTTGCTTAAAATGTTGGGACTGAGTTCGGGTCCCTCTAGAGTATTAATTACGTGGTGTCTTCATGGGAGCACGGTGGAGCAGGCTCCTTCAGAAAGACAGTGGTCCAGGCAGGCTAGCACTGGAATCGAGTCATTTGCCAGTCTCTGTTTCTAGAGTGAAGATAGTAGTGAAGTTCTGTCCTCAGCTTTACACAGACCCAGTGATGTCCTTAGAGACCCAGGTAGAAGAGACGAGTAAAACCTTGTTAAAATATTTACCATACTGCCTGTTAGTAAACTACACTGTCTGCACACAGTGGGCATTGCACGGCCGTGAGATTGAGTGGTGCGGTTACCATGACCTTACTGGATAGTAGAAGTGGATTTCTGTTTCTGTCACACAGTATGCTGTATTGTTATTTGTTTTTGTTTGTTTGGCCTTTGAGAGAGGATCTCGCTGTGCTTGTCTTAGCTGTGCTGAAACTTACCGTGTAGACCAGGCTAGCCTTGAACTTGTGGTCCTGCCTCTGCCACCCAGGTACTTACTGTCCTGATAGGTTTGTCCCGTCCTGCCTGACTTACAGAAGGTTTTGGTTGGTTTAACGGAATTAGTGCCTGCAAAAGGTTTGCCTGTATGATTGTTTGTGGAGCGGTTATGGTTTGCTGGAGTTGTTAGATTTATGAAACGCTGAGTACCCTAAGTACAGTCACTGGGCCTCTTGGTCCTTGTCCACTTTACAAGCTCCCAGCCCTGTGGGATTCCCCACTGATGGCTGCTTTATGAACTGGAAGTCAAAAGGATTTAAGTGTCAACCTTATTTGTGTTTTGACTCTCGCAGGTGTGGTCATTGCCAGAGGTTAACACCGGAGTGGAAAAAAGCAGCCACCGCATTGAAAGTGAGTGTCTGAGGCGGCCCATTCGCTGTGTGTTTAGATTTGAAGATGGGTTAGTGTATGCTGGGAAGATAATTTGCATGGTGAAGTCCTGAGTGCTGGTTGTGCTGCCAAATACCATGTGGGGGAAGGGTGTGGGACAGATACTATTCTCATGTCATCTGGTTTTATCCCATCTGATTCCAAGCTAAATTATGTAATTATCTTAGCCATGCTGGTTCTGAAGTCTTTGGTGTCCAGTTGTCCCCAGAGACACTCCACATCGGCTGGACTTGCCCTTCACCCATTGTGCCACTTAAATACTCTTTTAAGGCTAACCTCCTCAGTGGTCCTTGTAACTTCACTGAGCTCTTTTTACCTTGTGTACTCGAGTCTGACAGGGCTGTAGGATAGGGAAAGGAGGTAACCTGTCTCTATTTCCTCAGGATGTTGTGAAAGTTGGTGCAGTGGACGCAGATAAGCATCAGTCCCTGGGCGGTCAGTACGGTGTCCAGGGATTTCCTACCATCAAGATATTTGGAGCGAACAAAAACAAACCAGAAGATTATCAGGGTAAGGGCTCTACTCCATTCCCCTGTAGGCGACACCATCAGTAACCAGTCAGCCTGGCTCCCGCAGGGACTTGCCCTTGCTATCTGTACAGCACTTAGTACCTCCTCCAGGTTTTGAGTATTAGCTTGTAGTAAGGGGGTGTGTCCAGGCACATGTGTGCGTGAATGTCAGTTCTTTAGGGTGGTTTTTGGGCCTACTTAGCTCCATGCTTTCCCATTACAGCTGTTTCATATTTGATGAAGATCAGTTTTCCTCCCTTTACTGTAAGACTAGAGACTGGCAAAACATACATAGTGTTTGCCTATAGTCTTTATGCCTTAACACATGTGCCATTGACTAGGAAACTATTATTAGTGTCATAAACTATTGATAATAGGTACTCCACGTTCTCCCAGTTCTAGAGATAAGAGAATTGTGTGTGTCTATTAGGAAGCAGCTAGAAAATTCTGGCCCTGAATTCCCAGGATTAAATGTTATCTTAGTCACACTGCTCTTAGAGCACCACTGGGGATAGGACTGGTGTGTCTCTTGGTGTTTGTACATGCAAGGTTAAAGATTTGCTAAATATGACATAAAGTAACTGATAATTGCGTATATGAACAGAAGTGCCTATGGGCTGAATCCCAGTCAGACTCGGCCTGGGGACGTCCCAGGGCTATGGAATCTAAAGAGTAAACTCAAGGCACAGCCTGCTATAACTGCCCCGCCTCTCCATGCTTGGGCCTCTGGTCCACACAGCACTTAACTGCTCTGGTCTTTCTGCTTTTCTGTAAAGGGGCAAGAAATCTGTCCAGGCTACCAAAATGTAATTGAAATAGTACATGCCAAGGGTAGGGGATACATACTTGGTAATAGTCTGCTTGGTAAATCTCTAGACTTGGGGATCAGAATCCTTGGAGACAAAGCCTTGAATGCTTGGTTTCTCCTTGATGATGAGTTTTGTTTTCCAGAGTAAGCATGTCTGTCTTCGCTTCAAAATGATAATTGGTTATAGTTTCACTGCTTGACGAAAACAGAATACTTAGAGCATTCTGCTATGGCTGTAGTTATGTGTAAATAAGGTTGTTATTATACTTATTTATTGGTGGCATGAACGGACTTCAGTGCTCATATGAAGTCATAGGACCATTTTCAGGAGTTCTCTCACCTTCTACCACGTGGATCTCAGAAATTGGATTCAGTGCCAAGCACTTTTACCTACTGAGTCATCTCACCTGCCCTAAGGGTGTTTGGGACATAGCCCCACCTGGGACTTTATGGATTGGCAAGGCTGCTTTTGTACCACAACAGCAGAATCAAGTGGTTACAAGAGGCAGATTGACCCCGGAGATAGATAGTACTTGTATGCGTATGGCCTGTTGTGGGAAGAGTGGGTCAACCCTCTTTCCCTAGATGGGTTCTCCTTGGGTATATTCTGTTCCTTGGGGTAGGACAAGGATGCTGGCTGGGTTATAGCGCTATCTGTGGTAGGGATGGAAGGCTGCTCTCATGTTGAGTCTGGCCGTTCGGTTAACTGAGCGCTTCCTAAGTGTTCTCTCCTTACAGTTTAGTAGGTGCGTGACCATAAATCAGCTTTCTTTCCCTATTCATGTGTCCTTTATAAACTAGGCAGTCGGAGACCAACAGTAACTGACGGTAAAGTAGAACTATGGAAGTTAGTGACTGCAGTCTCACTTCAGAGAGCTAAGACAAACCATATTCTTGGACTGTGGCTGAGTGGACCATAGAAGATAGGAGCCACAGGTCAGGTGGTTCCTCTAGTGATTCCCTTCTAATGTGATGCTGGAGCTCTATTAGAGCTTGGCCTTTCAACTTTGAGGGTGGCTTCAAGGCATGTATTCCATGTCCTGTGTCCTCTCTTCCCACACACTCTGTCTTTTCTCCGTGTCCCGCGTTCCTCTCTTCCCATACTCTCCTGTCTATTCTCCATGTCGTAGAAAAGGTGTGTTGACTTTCTCCCCGGTACTTGGGAAGTTTTCTCGTCTTCCTGACCAGCTGTAAAGTGTGTCTTCCATGTTCACATTGTCCATTCAGTAACATGAGATTCTCTCATTAGAAGATGTGATTTTTCCAGACAGTGGACAGGGAACTGAAGAAACTGGCATTCTGAGTGGGGAGTCTAGAGCAGAGTGCATTCTGGGAGAGTGCCACAATGAGTGCATGAGACCTAATCACCATCAGTTGCTGACAGATGTGTAGTTATGCAGCCGTTGTGCAGAAGGCCAGCCTGAGACTGCCTGTCCCTTGCTGTCCCACAGGTGGCAGAACTGGGGAAGCCATCGTAGACGCTGCCCTCAGTGCATTACGCCAGCTCGTGAAGGATCGCCTTGGTGGGCGGAGCGGTGGGTACAGTTCTGGAAAACAGGTAAGGCTGTGTGGTGCCTGACTTAGTGTGTCTTGGTTTTCTGCCTGAATGTGTGTGTTCCTTACAGAGGGTGCCATGTAGCCTAGGCTAGCCTTGGATTCTCTTTGTGGCCAAGGATGACCTTAAATTCTTCTATTTCTACCTCCCGAGTTATGGGATTACAGGAGTGTACACTCTCTACCCAGCTGTTCTTTGCCATCTTTAGAGTTACATGGCAAGACCTACTTAGTCCTAGTCAGAGAATGACCCTAGCCTGGAATGTAGTTGGAACTACAGAGTGAAGCTCCGTGCAGGGGGCGGAAGGCTCTGGGATCTCATGACCGTCCCAGTTTTGAGAGGAGAATAGAGTCCTGGACTCACTTTCCAGACTCTTTGCGAGAGCTCTTGACCTGTGTCTGCGGCAGTGAGTCTGGAGTGTTTGGGGAGTTCTGCAGGGTAAATAGGAAGAGGAAGAGAGACAAGTTCCTGTTCTAGGATTTGTGCTCGACATGCTTTTGTATAAACGCAAAGCTTGACTGTGATGCACCCTTAGAATGAAGCTGTTTATAAAACGGCTCTCTGCCCTAAGGGCCAGACCAACTTAGACAGTCTTAGCCCTACTCATAGGTGACATCGTTGCCTTGCCTCTGCCATGGCAATTAACCTGACAACAGGCAGTTACATAGCAGAGTGATCAGCACCGTAGGTCTGCCTGAAGAAAATTCAGGTCTAAGGGTGTAGATTCGTGGCCTAGTCCTTGTCATCAAGTCCTGGGAAGATGAAGCACTGGTGTGAGCTATTTGAAGGATCTGGACTGCAAATGTGAACATAGAGAAACAGTTGTGTCTGTACAAAGTGCTCTGCTGGAGCCTGCATTCAGCTTCAGCCATGTTGTGGGCATTGAGCTCTTCATAAACACAGCAGGTGGAAGAATTCCAGGCAGATCATACGTTGTTCTGAATGTAGCAAGAAGTGTTGAAAAGTTAAGACTGCTACCAAGCAAAAATCATAGTTAAGGAATGCTTCCCATTCAATCATTAGATAGTGGTTTTCTTTTATTTGCTAATGAGCAAATCGAAAACTTGATTACCTTGTAAAATGATTGTTTGGTCTAACTTGCAGTAGTGGTATTCGTTTTTGACCGGGTAGTAGTTTAACATTTCCTGTTGCTCTGACAGGGCAGAGGCGACAGTTCAAGTAAGAAGGACGTGATAGAGCTGACGGATGACACCTTTGATAAGAATGTCCTTGACAGTGAAGATGTTTGGATGGTTGAGTTTTATGCTCCATGGTGCGGACATTGCAAAAAGTAAGTGCCTTTGACCAAATAAGTGTATTCAGTCATGGTGCTTCCAGTAATAGTCATCCAGCTATGAGCTGTGCTATTCCCAGATTCAGCCAGGGCCTGGCTAGTGTCCAGATTGGGGACAGGTGCATCATCCCTTTGGTGAAGCCACCAAGATGTGTTTGAAGTGTGAAGGCCAGAATGTAGAGAGAGCTCAGTCAGTGTGAGGACCTGTGCTGTGGGCTCACTGTGCTTCTAAAATGGGTTTCTGTAGCCTGGAGCCAGAGTGGGCGGC
>LOEQ01001913.1:8043-18232 GCA_001685075.1 Bramus lutescens
CAACTGAAGAATGGATAAAGAAAGTGTGGCACATCTACACATTAGAGTACTACTTAGCAGTAAAAATCAATGACATCTTGAATTTTTCATGCAAATGAATGGAATTAGAAAACACTATCCTGAATGAGGTAACCCAGACCCAAAAAGATGAATATGGCATGAACTCACTCATAAATGGACTCTAGCCATAAACAAAGGACCATTTTCTTTCAAACCACCACACCCATTCTAGGCGTCCGCCCAGCTCACAGGCGGAACAGCTGCAGACAGGCTGCTGCTTTCCTGCCATCGGCTACAAGCTTTTCAAACTTGTCTCTCCGAGAACAGGAGTGGTACTCCCAGTCCGGAAGTGACAGTTCTGTGGTGGTGAGTGGTAACATGATCTTGTTCCTTCCTGTGTCGTTGTTCTGGAAAACCTTGGTGGTTCACGGCGCCATCTCCCATCCAGCAGTTCCATGGTGTCTATGGGAGTGCCAGTATGGGAAGCCAGGGCAGGAATCAGTGAAGAAGCCAGACCCACCTCTGGATTACTACTTGGTGCCTTTAGATTGATAAGGTAGTTGCCTATTCTCTCTACAATTTCCTGCCTGGACTAGTTAATTCTCTCTACTGTCCCCACCCCCTTACATCAACAACTGTTAGATGGAGCTGTATGTTATAATTTGGCTTTTGTTTTGGGGGGCTTTGTCTTGTTTTCTTTTCTCTCTCTTTGCCTTACTTCCCTTTCTTTCATCTGAGATGTGGTCTCAGCCTTGAACTCACTGTGTAGCCGAGAGTGACCTTGAACTAATCACTCTGCTTTCACCTTCTGCCTGTCCACCTGGAAGTTTGAGTTTGTATGGTGCTCGGGGCTTGAACCCAGGACTTTGAACATGCTGAGCAGGCGCTGTACCAATGGAGCTACACCTCCAGGCCAGGAGCTTGCTTTCAAGGCTTAGAGCACCATGTGTGAGCAAGGTCCATGACTCTCCCACACCATTTGACAGGGAATTGTAAAGTTTATAAAGAAATGTAGGAGGCAGAAAAGGGGTTTGGCCTTGCTGCTAAGGCTGATTGACCTGAGATGGAGCCCTGGGATCCACATGGCAGAAGAATTTTCTCTGGGAGACAATCCACAAATTGTCCTATGACCCCCACACGGGCTCTGTATCACCTGTACATGAGAGCATGCACCCACATATGTGATAAAATTCAAAAAGATTTCACCACAATACTATCTCTTAATGTACTAGATATGTATCAATCTGACTTTAATTTCCTGTAAACGTAGGACTTGAGTTATGGCTGAAGGCTTCCTACACCCTCATGAGCCAACTTGGAGAATTTGGGGTAATCATTTTGATGCCCTGACTGACTCCAATGAAGCATTCACACTGCTTGACTCGTGCGTTATAACAACCTGATGCATTCAGCTTTGACCCTGGAGTGGGTAGATACAGCTGCACACAATAGGGGCTCTTGTTACTACCAATCTCCCTGCAAACATTGACGGCTGGACGCAAGAGACAAACAGACTCCTTGTCTTTGATGGGGAGTCTCCTTTTCATCCTAAAGACCCCAGGGCCGAGTCATCTCTGCATGTTCAAGTCTCCTTACATGACTGGTTACTTCCAGTCAGGACCCTTAGTGTGACTGACTAAGGTCAGTAAACTTACCATTTCTTTCAGATTTTGCTAAGACCTGTGGGGGAGACTTCAACCTCCTACCATGACATCATTTGGGAAGGGACAGTAATTTAGACATGACCCTTTTCCTCTTTTTACACGGCCACTCCCAGCTGCTCCAAAGGCTCCCCTTCAACCCATTTGGATTACCACAGCACCCCAAAGCCCGCCCAGGACAGCAGCCTCTTTTTGGTGCAATCGTGTGGTCAGATGGATTTTCTGGGAAGAGACCCTTGCACAGGCTAACTCCCTTGGACTATACTAAAATTGCATTGTCTTTGGGAGGGAGCCCAAATCTTCACTGTAGCATTGAAATTCTGATGTAATTTGTCCTTAGCTTACCCAATTTTGACAATTACAACCTTACAAAAGGAAATTTCCGGTGCTCTCTCACTGCCCTGGCAATCTGGCTGCAATCCCAAAGTGACTACAGCCTGCTAATGAGTTGTCCTTTTCTTTTCTGGTTCTGTAAGCCCTATTGTTTTTTTCTGCAATGAGTCGCAAAACCTTTGTATTCCAAATAGGCCTTATATTTTATAGTGCTATGTAACGTGTACCCTGTTCTATTTTAGAGAATGGTATCAGATCTAGAACTGAAATCATGGATAGTTGTGAGCCACCATGGTAGGTACAGGGGACTGAACCTGGGTCCCGTAGAAGAGCAGCCAGTTCTCTTAACTGTTGAGCCATCTCAGAACTAATGAAAGAGCACCTACATGGTAGCCTACAATTACCTGTCAATCCAATGCCTTCTATTCTGTGTGGGTACCAGGCATGCACGTGATGGACAGACATACATGCAGTCATACATATTAGATAAATATGTTTCTTAGTAATTACTTTTATAATGTGCATATGTGCGCAGGTGCACGTGCATGCAAGTGTACTTGGGATTTCTTCCTCAGGAGCTGTCCCCTGTTTTTAGAGACAGGGTCTCCCATTGGCCTGGAGTTTGCTGGGTACTCTACACTGGCTGGTCATTGAACCATAGGAAGAATCTGCCTGTCTCTGACTCTCCAGTATTGGGATTACAGTCATATACAAGGCCCAGTGGTTGAAAACAAAACCAAAATAAAAAAAAAAAACAGATTCCAGGCTTTAACTTGGGTTCTTTTGATTAAAAAACAAGAGCTTCACTGAGTCATCTCCCTATCCCACAAATTTTGAATTTGAAGTAAAATCACAAGTATCCCTTTGGTATTCAAGGAGGGAGATTTGAAGAAGTAATTCAGCCAGAGAAGGGGAAAATCTCAAAGAGAGGTTGGCCATTCTCAGATGCCTTATTTCTCTTCCACCACTGTTCTCCTGGTGGGGAGGGATCATTAAAGAAAATGAACCCTGTGATCCCTGCATCCCATCTCCCTCCTCTGATCCCTGCATCCCTGCTCCCTCCTGTGATCCCTGCACCTCTTCTCCCTCCTGTGATCTCTGCATCCCTGCTCCCTCCTGTGATCCCTGCATCCCAGCTCCCTCCTGTGATCCCTGCATCCCAGCTCCCTCCTGTGATCCCTGCATCCCAGCTCCCTCCTGTGATCCCTGCATCCCAGCTCCCTCCTGTGATCCCTGCATCCCAGCTCCCTCCTGTGATCCCTGCACCCCTTCTCCCTCCTGTGATCCCTGCATCCCATCTCCCTCCTGTGATCCCTGCATCCCTTCTCCCTCCTGTGATCCCTGCACCCCTTCTCCCTCCTGTGATCCCTGCACCCCTTGAGGGAGGACACTAGGGACGTAGCCAGCTCCCTCCTGTGATCCCTGCATCCCTTCTCCCTCCTGTGATCCCTGCATCCCTTCTCCCTCCTGTGATCTCTGCATCCCTTGTCCCTCCTGTGATCTCTGCATCCCTTGTCCCTCCTGTGATCTCTGCACCCCTTCTCCCTCCTGTGATCCCTGCATCCCTTCTCCCTCCTGTGATCTCTGCATCCCTTCTCCCTCCTGTGATCTCTGCACCCCTTCTCCCTCCTGTGATCTCTGCACCCCTTCTCCCTCCTCTGATCCCTGCATCCCTGCTCCCTCCTGTGATCCCTACATCCCAGCTCCCTTTCTGTTCTCCTGTTACAGCATGCTTACCTCAGGACACTGTCATTACTTTAAAATTCAGTGTGTGTGTGTGTGTGTGTGTGCGTTTGTGTGTGTGTACAGCTACATGCTAATGTGTATGTGTGTGTGACCAGAGGACAACTTGTGAGAGTTGGTTCTTTCCTTCTATTATTCTTTTGAGAGGCTTAATACTTTTGGTCCTGGGGATTGAATTCAGTTCATCAGACTTGGCAGCAAGGGCCTTTATGCACTAAACCCTCTCACCATCCCACAGAAAGCATTTTGGAACCCTGTTTCTCAAAAGTGCCTTCATTTGATTTAGAGTAACCAAAACAGCAAACTGGATCTTGTTATTTTTCTGTTGACATGTTCCCAAACTGTTTCTCAGCCCAAGAGCTTCTAACTCAGTATACTTAATGCTATTGAATTCATTAATAAAATCCAAATCCAGCCTCAGAAGATGGGCTTCAAATCTTGAAGTTATTCAGTCCATACAACATCTCATATAGAAAGTATTAGATCTTTCAAGAAACTGTGATGTCACCCCAATTAATACTTACAAGGATTGTGAAGAAAGCTTTGTCTCCGTTAGGTTTCTCTTGCTGTGGTAAAATACCATGGCCAAAATCCACTCGGGGAGAAAAGGGTTTATCTCATCTTACAATTTGTAGTCCATCACCCAGGGAGGTCAATGTAGGAATTTAAGGCACCTGGAGGCGGGAGTTGATGCAGAGGTGGTGGGGTAACACTGTTTACTGGCTTGCACCCCATGGCATGCTCAGCCTGCTTTCTTAAATAGTCCAGGACCACTTTTCTAGTGACCTGGGCCTGCCCCCATCAATCATGAATCAAGAAAATGCCCCGCAGATTCTGCCTACAGGCAATCTGATGGAGGCATTTCCTCAATTGAGGTTTCCTCTTCCTAGGTAGGTCTAGGTTTGGGTCAAATTGACAATACCCAATCTGGAAGCTTTGTATAATTAGGTCACAGTTGGAGAGAGAGCTTACATGTTCTGGGAAGTCCTCTTCTTGGTTCTGTTGGTTCTCATGTGTTAATTAAAAAGTTACATGCTTCTTTACTCGTGGATACGATGTCTCACACGGATTCCTCAAAGAGCCTTCTGTGCGTACAGATTGCATTTTATAACTTCGCTGAAGACTAACACCCAAAGTTATATGGTGATTTCTAAAAGAAAAAGAGTACAAAACACTTTTATTCATTTATTTATTTATTATTATTTTTTTTTGTCAAAACTGAAGTCCAAGCCCCGAGCTTTTTCTGTCATCCCTGAAATTTGAAATGACTTCTTTCTAACAATAGGTGGCGCTTCAAGGAGTCTTTGTTCATTCCAGTGCTCTTCCCACTGACCTTCGCTTTCAGTTTTCAAAACCAACACAAAAATTCATGATCCTAAAATATTTCAACAATTGATGGACTGTACCTACTACTAACTCTGACATTTGTTATGGAGGACCAAAATTATTGTAAAAATCCACAACAAACTATGATAACAAGTAGAAGAAGCTTCAGGCTTTTCAAAAATATTTTTATTTTCACTTTTAAAGTTCTTCAATTTATTTTTTAATATTTATTTACTTTTTAAACTCTTAATAATAGAAGAGTTTAACATTTTATAGTAAGGATTTAAATATTTCTATTTTTCTATGTTTGTTTTCAAGACAGGGTTTCTCTGTGCAGCTTTGACTGGCCTGGAACTTGCTTTGTAGAACAGGCTGGTCTCGAACTCATAGAGATCCACCTGTCTCTGTACTCGCGAGGATTAAAGGCGTGTGCCACCACTGCCTGGCTAAATTTTAAATTTTATGTTTATGTGTATTTTTCTATGTGGGTTTGTGTAGGTGCAGGTGCCCAAGAGAGGCCAAAGGCTTCAGATCCCCTGAAGTTGGAGCTATATGTGGTTGTGAACCACCTAACATGGATGCTGGGAATCAAACCTGGATCCTCTGAAAGAAGAGTAAGATCTCATAACCACTGGACTGTTTTCTCAGCCCTTGTGAGGATTTTTAACGTTTACGATGTTCATTGTTTTAACTGGAAATAAAAGTTAAATCACTAAAAGCCTCTAGATAAATGTTAAAGTTACATGTCTTAACCTGAGCTTAATGGACAACTGTTGCAAAACCTCAGTCAAGATACACATGTGCATACGTGAACACACACATACATGTTCACATGTGAATATGGCAAAGCAATCAGTCAAACCTAAAAGTCTTAGAACGAAAATAAATCCTGACTGACCTGAAAAATAGTTATAAGGCAAATTAAGCTTATTATTTAGGGACGAAACTCCAGGAATGGGGGGGCTCTCATTTCTTCTTTATAAAGTATGTTGATACAACACCAACTAATTATTGATACAGGTTTTTCCCAGCTCACAAAGCACTTGTATGTGTCTGACTCCATCCAGAGCATCAGGACATCAGAATAGAGTTTCTGTTAGCTTCAGGAGAAACCAAAACTCACTTAGCTATGTGCGGCAGAGCTGGGACTTCTACTGGCTGGGTCTTCCATCCAGCTTGCTTCACTGACCTGTCTGCCTGTGACACTGGACACATGGGTAAACAGGACACACTTGAGATGTGCAACCATGGAGCAGGAGGACACAGTCAAAACTCAGACCTTTGTATGTGCTTGTATGTGATCACTCACCTTAGAGCATCTGAGATTTTTGTTGTTGTTGATGGGATTGCTTTAAATGCCCTGGCAATTAGGAAGTAAGGAAGCTAAATATACATTATTAATGCTCTTGTGACCTTTGCCTATAGTGACCTACAATATGGACAATATGTCCATAAATAAAGGACAAACTGTGGTTTCTTTCTATTTATTTATTTGTTTGTTTGTTTATTATGTAGACAACATTCTGCCTGCATGTATGCCCACACGCCAGAAGAGGGCGCCAGGTATCATTATAGATGGTTGTGAGCCACCATAGGGTTGCTGCGAATTGAACTCAGGACCTCTGGAAGAGCAGCCAGTGCTCTTAACCACTGAGCCATCTCTCCAGCCCCCAAACTGTGGTTTCTGATTGTTAGTTCATTCCATTAGGAAACAAACATTAAAGTAGACAAGCCCTAGGAGACATCTCAAGTCTTATTTGTTTTACTGAAAAGATAATTTAGTTTTCTGCTGTTCTGTCTTGAAGGGGGCAGAGTTCCAGGTTTGAAGCAGAGAAGGGTCTTATGCCCATCTGTAACGACAAAGGTGGGAGGAAGCGCTCAGATTAGGAATTGCTGTTGCCCAGAACTAAAGAAACAAGTTCATTACTTTAAGGGACTTCCTAGTCAGAAGTGCAGAAGAAATGACTCCTTTAGCTTTCTTAGGAAAATGAAAAGGGGGCCAGGGCCAGGGAGCAGGATTTAGCGTGATGTGGGCTAGGTTAAAAAGTGCCTGTTTTGTATTGAGGCAGATCCGCTTCCTCGTGTGGACATATGGTTCTCGTGAGTGGACAGCCGTGTTGTTGTGATTCACCTGCATCTAGGAAGGGAGGCTCTAGCTCAGAACAACCACATCACTGGAGGCCAGCAGTACACATTGGGGCTGAGTGAGAGTCCAGAACATTCGGCGTCATCTACTCAATGCAAGACTTCATCTCTCCCATTTGCAGAATTTAAGACCGTGCAGAATATGCGAGGGTGGGAACTAGGCTTCTGAAAACGAGGGGAACGTTTATGGAAATCTTAGCTACTAGGTTAGTCTATTTGTGTCTTCACAAAGGCTGGTCACCAAAAGAAACTGAAAATACATGGCCCATCCTTGCAGCGTCTCTGAGGATGCTCAGGAATACAGCGATTATTGCCCTAAAAGGAAAGGAGAGAAAATGCCCATTACTGGCTGCTTATCGATGGATTTGGGTCTGCTAATGCATCAACTTCTGTGATGTTTTGGTTTCCAGTTTGTTTCTCAACAGGATGCGAGGCTATGGATGATAATATAGTTAATTCCACCGCTAATAATGTAACTTATGACTAAATCCTCGGTAATGTAGAAGGTATTGCTTGTTAGCCTGGAAGCACACACACAATGGCTCTGATGTTTTTATTTGGCCAAATAAATAAATCAACAAGTCTTTGAGCACTTTAATTCCTTTTAAGTCACCAGCACTTCTGAAGCATCTGCCAGATGAGTTTGCCACTTTATTCTCTTTCAACAAAAGAGAAGGCTAATTGGGTTTCCCATGAAACTGAAGATGGAGTTGGGCCTGCCTTCCCACCCCACTATCTTTAGACAGATCTTAGCATGGGGAACAAGACATTTACTGCCATTTCCCCACTGACCCTTACATCCCCTCTTTTTCAAAAATGTTTCCTACATTGGCTGTCTATTGCTAGACTAAACTCACTGTAGTTAAGTTTACTAAATAAAAAGTAAGATGTGTTTCTAACTAAAAATTGGTGATTTCTCTCAAATCTTATGACTGCAGGGAATAAAAAAGTGAAGCAGACTTCATTAAATGTCTTCCAGATTCACGGCGGCAAGGAATGTGACATCTAAGAAAAAACAGAGGAGACATAGAAGCAGAATCAATTTTGCACAATATATTCAACTTTGAAATAGAACATGACCTATGATGATAATAGTTTTGACAAAATTTCATGAATTGTTATTATTGTTATTTTAAAACAGGATGTTTGTTTTAGCACATCTCTGACTGAAATACTTTGAAGTGCATTTTAACAGGAATCTTTGAAATTATATTTTTATAAGCGTTGTGTAATGAAAACTGTGCATTGCTCCCTGTTCGCGTTTCATCACTTTGGCGAACTGACCTCTGCCCCAGATTTGTGCAGACGACTGGGAAGAGCCAAGTCCAATACTCTGGGATGATGCTGTATTTCTGATTTGACCCTTCCAATCCAGTCACAAGAAACAGAGCCACTGCTGTCAAAGCTCATTGCAGTGCTGCATCTGTGGGAAACAGACAAGACACTAGGGCCCCACCAACTTTACACTTGAAAATGAGACTTTAGCACAGTCTCTAGCGTGAAGGGTGAGCAGTCTCTTGGCTTCCAGCATGTCCAGTCATGCTCTGGTGGACATGCTGACTGTTGATGCTCTCTGCAGGGAAATGTCCTGGATTTCTGGCACACAATTCTACACGCAACTGAATTCTAAAAGCTCGAAAATGAAATATGCAAACAACAACAACAACAACAATGTTTTTAAAACCCGCTGCTTTTGTTAAGGCTTTAAAAAATTCCTTGGAGCCCAAAAATATCTAAACTCACATTGGCGGATGATTTAGACCCTGGAGTTCTATTGTTTACCAAATACTGTTCCTGATAGAGTTCCCTGGGAAAATATTTCCTATTAACAATTTTTGGGGTCTTAGGTTATTTTTAAAACCTTCTATGGAATTTTTAGTTTTGTATACAGTTCTTTTCCCTGTATCCTGAGCTACATTGTTCTGATAGTAGATGCCCTAAATCCCATGGTTTCTGAAGAAACAAAAAGCATTCCCCTCTTTACTTAGAGTCCCCCACCCTGCCGCAGACAAGCAATTAAAACTAAAACTTCTGATGAGTTATGCTTATTTTACTTGATTTTTAGTTGATTAAAAAAAGTTGGTGTTTTTGACAAAATTTTCCAAACATTACGAAACAGGAAGGGCTTGGGATTTTTTTTTCCTGTGCAATTTTTGGGATCGTATCACGAACAGAAACAGAGCCATCACTAAAATCCCACAGCAGGAAATCCCACCCTGTGGTGTGCCATTATATTACATTTGCAAAAGTGAATGTTCTTTCTGGAACTTTCATATTTCACATGCTCTGAACTTCGCTATTATCTTTTTTCTCTATAAGCACACATTTTCCCTCTACCTGGGGCATGGTGGAGTGATGTACAAGGCTTTTTTGTTTTGTTGTTGTTATATTTTGATGTTCTCCATAACTCGTTTCTAGCTCATTTTTTTAAGGGCGAATCCACTGGTCCCCTTAAATTGGAGGCGGACAGCTCACAGACTAACAGGGGCCCTGGAACTTGTGTTCCTGCCTATAGTTGCGCTCGCAGGCAACTTTTTCAGAGTCCACATCCACCGTCGCTCAAATCCTGCTCCGGGTTTTCGCGCAGCCCGCGTGATTGACACATGATATCACCGGAGGCGGGTCCCAGCTTGGAGGTGGAGGTGGCGGCGACGCTGAAATGCTGCGGAGCCCGCGCGCGAGTGCTCAGCACGCAGGAGTTTGCGGCGGACCCGCAGCCAGAGCTCTGCGGAGTAAGGAGCGACTGCGGGCGGCGTGCATGTGCCGGGAAGGCCGGCCCCGGGCTCTGCGCTAGGCGAAAGACTTGCCCTCCCGCCGAGGACCTGGCGAGGTCAGGTAAGAATGGTGCTTTTCTTTTTCTTTCTTTCTTTCTTTTCTTTATTTTTTTTTAATTTTATTTTCAAGGAACTGGATGTTTTCGGAGCTGGCCGTAGCTCGGTGCCCGGCGCTCTGCGGTCGGCCCCGCAGCCAGAGAGCTGGCT
>LOEQ01001913.1:32618-43690 GCA_001685075.1 Bramus lutescens
ATCTCAAAGTGTGCCGGTCAGCACTGCCTCTCCACCCCAGACCGTGGCCAGTACCGTCCCTCCACACACACGGAGTGGGTGCATGGTCTCGGGTGGATGTTTTAGTGGGGGTAGGGATCCTCTTCAGGGGGATGTCCTTTGTTTGGATGGTAAAAGAAGGCAAATTCTGGAAAGAAGAAAAGCTGGCAGAGCTCTTGAAAAAATAAAGTCTGTTCCAACTTGCCTGTCTTGAAAAAAAAAAGCCCAACATTCCTTGAGAAGCAGTTTTTTCAAAGTATTTGCCCTGCAGCCGTCCTTCTTACTCAGCCAAGCCTACCTTTCAAAACAAACATTTCTTCCTTTCTACTACAGAGTGTGAGGAAGTTCCCCTGAGCTAGTGCCCTACAAACAGATCCCAGAGGCAACTGTCACCCCCACCCACAGGGCAGGACAAATGACTAATGCAACCACAGACCTGGGGAGCCCAGCAGAGATTTTGTTACGGGGCTGCTCCGATTTTACTGAGGGGTAAACACACGCAGGCCACCGGACTCCTGGGTGCAAGGAAAACCTCTGGTCCCCTCGGCCCCGTGGAAAATGTGCGCGCCGTGGAAAGAGATGAGTGGAGCTTGAAAAGCTTGTGTCATTTATCATAAGATGTTCCCGGCTCAAGGCATGACTGCAAGACAAATAACAGTATTAAAGCCAGTCTTTTCCAGTTCATCACGCCACCAGCTGTTTTCTCTGCCTCCCGCCCTGTCCTGTTCAGCCCTGCTCTGTGCTGGTGACCAGGCTCACAGGCTCCGCTCTCCGCGCTTTCTGTTTTCTCTCCTACTTCTCTGACACAAATCTTTTGGGATTGTTTCCCTCCTAACCCTATAACACACCTTCCAATCTAGCCCTGGGAGGCCACCTCTGCCTCTTTAATCTTATTAGTTTAGAAGTCTCCCTTCTCTCTCTGATGGAATCACGAGCAGGCAATTTCTCCCAGAAAGTCTTCATTAGCAGCTACTTTTTGTAAACTGTTCGTTGCTCTCGGTCTTTGCTTTTGAGTTTGAGAGTGGCACCTGTGCCCCAGTGCGTGTGGGCCCCTGTGAACTTGCCGAGGCTGGAGGTGTCCTGTTCTAGAACTCTCTGCCTTATTTCCTGGAGCCAGACTCTCTCAGTTATCCTCCAGTCTGCAGCTCTCACAGCGCTGGGGTTCCAGGTTCCTAGGACCACACCCAGCTTTTTGGGTGGGTGGTGGGCTCCAAGCTTACAGTGAGGTTTCTCCTGCGTGCACAGAAAATGCCCTTACCCACAGAGCCATCTCCCTATCCCCTTAATGCTTAAATTTTGCCTCTATCCTGCACTGGGACAATCTGGAATTACAGAGACAATCCTGCTATAACTACAGATGGTTCATGGTAGGTGTCCAATACATATTCATTGATATTTTTCTTACATTTTACAATTGAGTTATAAAAGATAAATTTGATTCCTGTTTTTTTCTGATCGCTACATTAATAAGTTCATATTCTGATATGATATATATCCAACTTAAAGTCAGCTTGATCTTTCAAACATAAACAGAACTCTAATGTTATCTAATTTCTACTGTAGAGAATTTTTGTCTTATCATTGGTCACATCAGCTGTTTCTAGAGGAGGACAATTAAGGGCTGTGGCAGTCGCTTTATGAATATCTTACCTGGGACCCTTCCGTGAGGCCTGCCTGCCTAGACCTGGCCTGGAACTACCTGAGACAATCTACTACTTCCTTTTCCAGGGACGAGCTATTCATAAAGCAAACCACTTGGTTTGTCCTGTGAAGGGTTGGGGTGACTTTGAGTGATGGACACTGAGCTGAAGTATCATGGGGGAACCAAGGAATCTTGGGAATGGCCAAGGCCACCGGAGCAGTTCAGCCACTGGTTTACTGTGGCTCTTGTTTCTGAATGCGGAGTAGAGCTCCTCAGATACCCATCTCAGCAATGAACTAGGGCTAAGCAACGCTTTGCTTTTTGGGTAGATCACCTTTCCCAGCGTCTGTGGTGGTCCTCCGCATCTGCCAGGCAGATAGCTCCTGTGATCTAGGATGGGATCGTCTCAGAATAAGGAGGACCTATGGTGCTGAACATAACTATTTTCTCTTAGTTTTAGCATTCCAACAGGCTTGCAAGTCAATGAGGGGCCACAAGCTTGGCATAGACCTAGAGATAAGGCACTTTCACAGGCATAAAACAGTTTTCACCTTGATGGAGAACACTGGGACTGGACTTGGCTTTCCTGTTGCTGGCAGACTGCTCCACTGTGGGGGAGAAGAGGTAGGATCCATCCCAGCTGCTGTGCCCTGAGGGACTATTCTGTGGGGAGAACAATCCCTGGGCTGGGAAGCTGGGTCAGCCAGCAGCAAGGCTTGCTCTACAAGCCGGAGGGCCTGGGTTCAGTCCCCCAGAACCCAGGTGTGACAGTATGCCCTTGCCCAGCATGGGGGAGGCAGGAGGATTCCTGGGGTTCCCTGACCTGGCAGGCTAGTTTACTTGGGGAGCTCCAGGCCAGTGGGAGAGCTTATCTCAGAAAAGGTGGTGTAGGTGGTGCCTAAAACAACACCAGATGTTGGCCTCTGGCCTCCATGTGTGTGCACATTTGTACGTACCCATGCACCTGCACAAACGTGATTCCTATTTGAATTTGGCAAAGGGTTCAAATTTTTTCTTAAATTCGAAAGAAAATCCGAGCAGTTTTTGTGTCACATTTCACTCCTGTGGCTCAGAATCAATGTTATTAATAGGGAGCATAACACAAATATACAAAAAGGGAAGAGTAAATCACCTTAGTTTTTTTTATTATTTTAGTTTATCGTAACTCAGCTAGCTCCAGTGAACAGCTGAAATCTGTCCCCTCCTGCTCTATCTCTGCCCGAATTATTACTAAGCCAGAAGAGTCTAATTATATAGTTATATAGTTTTATCACCTGGGGGTGGTGGTGGCCGGAACTGGGAAGTGCCAGAAGTCTAAGTGGCCTGGGCTGCACAGAGCCAGAGCTGAGAGAGCCACTCTAATGACGAACCTGCCTTCTGCGACTTTGTCCGGCAGTCTGGCACAGGTCATACAGGTCGGTGTGTTCTGCAGAAGTTTTTCTGCAGGAATGTGGGCTTTGTTTCTTTGAATAGTTGAGTGCAGATTAGTGCTCGACCAATTTCCTGTGCCTTTCACAGCTGCAATTTGAGCTCTATTTGCTCCTGGTCCTTGCACCAAGGAAAACAATGGGTAGCTTCTTTTGGGTTTCACTTCAGGGCTCTTAGGAACTGGGGAAGGGACTAAGGCCAACTTCACAGGTATTTAACAATAGATAATGTTTGCTCTGCGTATTTTTTGAAAAATAGCTGATAAAAGGTAGACGGCATTAGGCTCCCGATTAAGACATTGTGGGTTTTTTTTACATACAAGAACTGTCTTAACACAGTGACATTATGTGTCTGGGTCACATAGATGACAGAACTTTTAAGAAATAGAAAAAAATATGTGGTAACTAAGGAAGCTTATAAGATGCGCCAGAAAGGTGACTAAGAAATTGTCCCTTAGCCATGCGTTTTGGTTCAAGGTGCCTTGAATACCTTTGTTTCTGGTTTAGGTGGTGAACAATTGTCATAACCTGTTAAAATTTATTCAAGGTAACTTTGTGTTTTACGAATGTTTGGTCGTGGTGGCTTTAGTTTTTTAATAGCTCATCTCATTTAACTATCCAATATTGTCATCCTTTTTGTCTTTGTGGTAACTGGGTAGCAATGTTCTGAGTAAATAATATCTTGTAGACAATCTTCCCCCAAACATAATGTGGCTGCTTTTGGCAAGGTAAGTATAGGGTGTGTGATCACACTGGCGGTCCAACACATCCACCTAGCCTCCAGCATCACTGGGAGTCTGATCTACAGGGGTCTGCACTCATGGTCTCAGCACTGGGGGAGGAGAGGGAGCAGGCAGATGGCAGCCTGAGCCTTAGGGCAATACAGAAAATCGTCACCATTTAAAGCTAACCCCCATTTGAAAAGTGTAGGTGACCTTCTTGGTAAAATGTCAAGACTGGGTCATGTCTGCCTTGCTGCCATGATTTGTTTTTGTAGTTAACATAGTAAAAGTTAGCAGCCCTCTTGTTCCAGGCCCTCTCTCCNCTCTTCTGAGACAGGGTTTCTCTGCATAGCTTTGGCTGTTCTGTAACTCATTCTGTAGACCAGGCTGATCTCACAGAGATTGACTTGCTTCTGCCTCCTGAGTGCTAGGATTAAAGGTGTGTGCTGCCACTGCCAGCTTCCAGGCCGCTTCTAAGTGGCCTTACCCATCAGCTCTTGAGAGAAGACGGGCTCATGCAGGTGCTTCAGCAGAGAATTTATAGATTGTTTAGAGCCGGAGTGACTCCTTCCAAGTGTGTTTGGACACCACGGAGAGCAGTGTTTTAAGTGCAGCGGTGACCGGAGGTATGAAGTCAGTTTCTCTGTGGTCCACACTCACTGCCAGGCTGGGGAGCTCCTCAGGCAGCTGGCTCAGGAGGCTCACTCCACAACCTGCTGAGGAAAGCCACGTGATGTTGACTCTAATCACATTTTTGGGGAAATACAGAGAAACACAGAGAATGAAAAGAAGTCCTCATGGGGTGTGACTACAGTGTCTTTCCATGTGGCTCTCGTCAGTATGTGCCACGCCAGTCTGCTAGGGCCTTTATGTCCATGCATGGAAAATAATAAGCAGGATATTCTGTTCCTCTCTCCTTTCCTCTACTGTAGCCTACAGAACCTTCCGGAACAGAGGTAATACTCCTTGTTAGGTCTAAGGCCCTCCACTGCTGTGCAACCCTTGCATACATCCCCCAAATACAGAAACGGAGCAGGACAGACTTCACAGTCACTCTGGAAGTGTGGGTTTGTGTTTGTTTCTTCGCTGCTTGAATCAGTTGAGAAGGTGGAAACTCAGTGTGTCGCTCTTTCCAGTTCTCATGCAGCTAATCACAGGTATTGGTAGAGAGCTGGATGTGTATTGATGATAAATGATAACTCAGGCCATGTGGGCTGGGAGAGGGCGTGTAAGAGCACAGTGACGAGAATCTCCTTTTGGTCAGCCCCTAGGATGGAATTACATGTGTCCCAAGCTGGCCATGGACTTGCTACATAGCCAAGGATTGCCTTGAATTTCTGCTCCTCCTGCTTCCACCCCAAGTACTGAAATTACAGACATGAGCGGCCACTTCTGGTTTGTTCAGGGTGGGGGATCAAACTCAGGGCTTTTAGCTGGCTTTGAGTACTGTCTTCTGTCAACTGAGCTACAGCACCAGCTGCAATGTACAATTTTACTTAAAAAACAAAAAACCTATAACTATTTGGAGTTCCCATTGATTATCATGCAATAATCCCCCAAAGTCTTTGAAAAGCCAGGAATCCAGGTTTAGCTGTTTAGAGCCTAGGGGCTGTTCTGTCCTAACCCCCCACTTTATGCTAACCATGTTAGTACTCTTCCTTTGGAAACACTATCTCTGTTATTACTTTACCCAGGGCAACCAGCTTGGGATTACATAACCAGCTTTATCATCACTGTCATTAAAATCATCAGCCCATTCTAGTTGCACAGGAAGCAATTGCTGAAAGCCGTCATTTGAAATAGGGCTTAGATAGCGAACATGTGTCTATCACGGTAAAGCCTCAAGAGACAGTCTGCATGCCTTGACGTCTCTGACTGGTCTTGTGGTCGCACATACATCAAGTTATCAGTGTCAAACGACGTTCTCTCCTGTGGCGCTTCGAGATCAGACTCTGTTACTTCTGTTCATACAGAAGGAAAGGTTTTTAAACTGGAAGCAAAGCGACCTCTCCATGTGCTCATCAGTCTTGTACCGAAACAATGACATGGCTCCTCTTTCCCATTGAGGGGAAGCAACAGTAGACCTCATTTCCTAAATCAACAGAATCCCTTTGGAGGCAGGGGCAGCCCCATTCCAACTTTATCTAATGAACTTTTACTATTAGGTAGACAGGTTTTTGTTTGGCTAGAAATGAATGTATCGCAAAGTGGCAATGAGCTCACTCAGTTTCTGTTTTAAAACAGAGTGCCTGAGGGCGGACAGACAGAACATCACTTTCATGTTTCATACCCACATTAAACAAGTTGGAGAAAAACGGGGCTCATCAGTCCATGGTGGGGTTTTGAGGCTGTAAAAGAATTAAATCCACAATGGTGAGGAATCAAAGATACACCTCCTTTCTCCTCTTGAAGAAGGAGAAAAGCTAAAACAGGTGGAAAGAATGTGTAAGTCTGTCACTCAGAAGAGCTAGCAGGCCATCTAATGACCTTGCTTCCTAATCACAGCTAACTTGGCCTTTCCTGTCTGTCTTAGTTAAACTGTGTTTCATAGTCTCCCTAAGAAGGGAGACTTAAGGCTCCTTCAGGCTCGAAGACTGCTTGATCTCTTGCAGTTAGAGTCTAGTGGTGGTTGTCCCTATGGATTTCCAGTGTTTAACAGTGTGGCCAACTCTTTTCTTCAGTATGTGGGAAGTTTTAAAAATTAGCATTACACATCACTATTTGTGTGTGTGTGTGTGTGCACTTGCATCACAGTGTGCTTGTACAAGTCAGAAGGCAAGTGTGCGGACTCAGTTCTTGCCTTCACCTTGGTGAGGGCAGGGCTCTCTTGCTGTATCTGGAGCACCATTGTTTATGCTAGGCTAGCTGACCCTTGGCTTCCCTCTCGGCCTCCCATCTCACCTTAGGAGTTGCTGGCATTACAGATGTGCACCACTGGATCCAGCTTTTCATGTGGGTTTCAGGGATCAAACTGGACTCAAGTGGGTAGTACTTTTACCAGCCAAGCTGTCTCCCTGACCAACAAGTAACTCTTGTGTCTAAAAACAAACACAAACAAACAAAACAATGGCAACAGAAGCGCCTTCTTACAAAGCAACCAAATGACACACTGCTCTCCGGAAGCCCTCTCTGAGACCTTTATAATTAGACCTGATTAGATGAAAGTCACTAACTCAGTCATAGAGAGGAAGCACTCATATGTGATAACTGAATTAAAGTTGAAGGTTGCAATAATTTGGTTTTGGGGTGTGTGTGTGCATGCATGTGTGCATGCATGTGTGCATGTTTGTGTGTGTTCATGTAAAGGAATTAAGGCTTGGTTTCTTATGGTGCTAACTACTTTGCTTTTAAAAATGAATCCACTAACTGTACATTTATACATGTCTTTTGTTAATGTATGTAGTAGGTTCATGTGTGCAGTGTTGAGGTCAGAGGCAACTTGGAGGAGTTGGGTTTCTTCTACCATTTGGCCCCTGAGGATCACTCTTAGGGTCTTGGTGGCCTGTGCATCTTATCAGCCCTGCCCTGTTCTTCTGAGACAGGGCCTTGACCTGTTTTGGAATTTGGCACCTTAGGATCCTCTGCTTGCTTGTACTTCCTCCACCCTGGAGTTACACATGCAAGCCATTATGCCTGGCTTTTATTTTGTGATTCTGGAGGCTCGATCTCAGGCCTTCATGGTTGCAAGGCAAGCACTTACCAACAGGACTATCCCTCTGCCCTTTAAGTCTTTCATTGATACAAATGACTAAGATCCTGATATCAATACAAAACAACACTAAACAATGCCATATTTTTTTTTCCATTTCATAACACCAGAGGCAAAGGGCCTCAATCGTGCCCACTGAACTATATCCTCTCCTGTGATCTTTAATAAGGTTTGAATCTGAGAAACTGGTCTTGATGGCAATGAAGGCAATGCCTGATCTTTCCAGCCAGCAGTAATCAGGAAAGGGCTGGTACAGTTTCCTGGTGTACTTCCAGCTGCATGTTGGTATCTTGAATCAGGCCATATACATATATGTGTGCATATGCATTTGCATATCTATGTAAAATATGTACTTGTGTTTAGTCACCACACTGTATTAATCCTGGCACTGACTTTCACAAACACCTAACAAGCTAGATGCTGAACTTATTCATGGAACTTGGACCTGGCTTACTGGGTGCCCGGGGAATGGCAGCTGCAGGGGTAGGGCCTTTCTTCTTGTTGCATCTGGGTCAGAGTCCCTTGGTGTTCTTCACTGTGAGCCCCTGCTCAGGATGACCCAGGAGAGCTGTGAGCCCTCCCTCNTCCCTCCCTCCCTCTCTCTCTCCCAGGGCTGCTTCACAGGAGGCACTATAACTGTAGGTGGGATGCTGAACATATGAGCCGTGGCTTTTCCTCATTCTGTCTTTCATGTCATAACACACAGGGGAAATGTGGGAGCCGCTGAGAGGTCCTGGCTCTTCAATTTCCATAGCACTGACTTCCAGGTACCTCTCTTCCTGGGTGATGGGAATACAGGGGACCCTTGGATACTGTTTCTTCACTGATGCTCACAGGGTGTGTCTATCCAAACATACTTAATGTTTCCTTTGTAAAACTGACTGACTTCATTATTAAAGAACTTGCAAATAAAATCATTATGCAATAAAATTAACTCAAGTCTATACAACTTAGTGAACAGAATGGCTGATTTTTCTTGAAGTGATGAGATTCTGATAATCAACCCTGTTTTGTCTTTCATCGCACATCTGGAGTTACTCACAGGGGGCTCCTGTCCTCTGAGCCTCAGCCTTACTTCTCCACCCCCATTCCCCACAGCCTTATCTGAAAGCTCCTTTGCACACAAGGGCTCCAGCTGACCACTTACTGGGATGGAATTTTCATCTTCTTTTGCAGTGGGCTTTGTCAAGGTAATTTTACATCTTGAGGCTATGTTTGGTCTTATGGTCTCCATGTGTGACCGTAAGATTTGGATCCCAAACTGCCAACAGGGCAGGTCTGAGAAGATGTCTGGTTAGTGTGGAGGTTGCTCAGGAGATTAAGCCCTACTTTGATTTTGCAATGGAGCAGTCGTTACTGAATGGCAGTCATGAAAAAGCAAAGGCTGGCTTCAAAAGAAGTTTTATTTTCATATTTGCTATGGGATGACTAGGAATCTTCATTTTAGAGGAAACTCTAATTTCTATTTTACAGGTATCAGTTCACAGAACTAAATAGCTGACACTTGATTTTTAAATATCTGGTTTAATCCTGTGATGGACTTCTGTTTAGGAGTCACCTTGATTTACTTAATCACTGTCTTATAGAAGGTGTTTCTGAGTGGCTAAAACATTACAAACCACAACGAAGGCAGAGAGAGTGGAGCAGAAGGGCACGAGAAGCCAGTACACACACCTCTGGACAGATAACATATCTGCTGCGTTGGACTTCCAACGTGATCTAGAATTTCTGCCAGTCTAAAAGAAATAGTAAAAATATTGTAAGAATTTGAATAAAAAATCAGACTTAAAACCGAATGCATGAAGTCTGGCAAAATTTAGGCTAATTCAAGAATTCCAGAAGAAAAAACCCCACTAACCAGATGGATTAATGCACTTTAGACACTACTTTGGGACTCCGTGTCTCGTGTGGCTCTTAGTTTGCCTTATTGATTTTGAGACAGGGTCTTGGATGCAGTTCAAGCTATCATAAAATTTGCAATCTTCCTGCCTCTACCTTCTGTGTGTGATGGTAAACCTGTCAGAAAAATAAAAAATGAAATAAAAAAGAGGGAAAGTTGAATGGGTTAATAGGTAATTTAGTGTGAACTTACTCACATTAATAATAATTATAGTGATTAATAGAGTGAATACTTGTGACCTATTTATGGACAATTTACATTGGTATAGTTTCTTCTATACTGATACAAGTTTAAATTATATTTGTTATTTCTGTATACAATATTTGTATACCTATACAAAGTTATTTTGTCAGATTGCATGCATGCATGCATGTTTCTACCTCTGCTTAAGACATTTTGTATATTGATACAATTTTTAGGATATATTTATCATATTGTATTATACATTTCTACCTCTGATCAAGATACTTATACATTGTTTGCATTTTGAGGTCATTGTCCTCCTTTACTGCATTGTTTAAATATTGTTCATATTCTAGCATGAAGTCTTAGTCTTTAAATTATACAGGTATTAAATATTATAGGTCAATAGTCACTCATGTTTATTTTATATATAGTCAGATAAATTAAGTTCTTTAAATACATAGAAATTGTATTCTTTATAGATAGGTAATCTTCAACCACTTCAAAGATCTGTAGAACAAGGCATTTAAATAATTTAGGGTTATGTTGTTGTGAGACACGATTGCTCCTGATAGCACCCATCTATTCCTGAGAGAATGTTGAGCACCAAAGACATTCCATTTCTGGCGTTTGTTTTTTTCTTGGCACAACTGGCCTTTGTGCAAGGAACTGCCCATGCCTCGACCACTAACAATGTACATGGTGTCCAGACTAGATAAGCAGGACACAAGGAAAAAGGCTGCCAAAACTTGCCAAGACAGGGTGAGATTGTTCTAAAAGTTTTCCTGCCTCTAAAATGGTCTGTCAGTTATGCTAGGCCTTAGCAAAAGTTGGGTGCTTCAACATTGCAAATGAGATTTTGGGTGATTGTTCAGGTACAGTTGTCTCTGTCATATACTGCACATTTTGGAAACTGCTTGATTGCACTTCCTGCTTACTCAATTAATATCTCCCTTCTCAGGCCTTCAATGGGATTAAAGATTATATAGTCATAGTTACTTTCCTCTTACAATTTACCCAAGCCATTTCCAATGCAAGACTTAGACTCTTTAGGATAGAATGTTTATGAACATTTAACATGTGTTCCTTGCTTATATTGTTTATGCTGGTTGTAATCCTAATTTTATACTTGATATCTGTTCCTAGTGTATATGGTTTTGTATTGGGTTTGGAACTCTCTTATTTAGACAAAAGGGGGAGGTGATGGGGAACCTCTGTCAGCCAATGATCTTTAAGAGGCTGGACCAGGTTAGGGCATGACCTTTTGGGTACCCAGAGAAAACCTCTGGCCCGCCCAGGGTTTGCTCTCTGTGGTTCCCAGGCTACACAGCTGAGGTTGGACTTCTCGTTCCTGTTTCATGAGTCTGCCCCTTATAATAAAGAAAATATAATTGAAATATTTTGGAGTCAGCCTGGGATTTTTTTTAAAAATATTTATTTATTTATTATGTATACAATATTCTGTCTGTGT
>LOEQ01001913.1:53435-75992 GCA_001685075.1 Bramus lutescens
TCTGCCTGCCTCTGCCTCCCGAGTGCTGGGATTAAAGGCGTGCGTCACCACCGCCTGGCTTTTTTCTAATCGTAAACCATGTACCAAGTTTCTGGTCAAGATTGTGTAGGATAAATTAAGCATAATTGCATTCTATTAACCAATATTAGTGTATTTCTTATGCATATAGTTACATTGAAATAAAGTTCTAAAAAGCAAAAAAAAAATGGAAGAGAGGGAAAATCTAGAATCAGACGGGGTTGCTTCTGTAGCTCATTTGACTTAGTGGTGCCTTGATTTTATGTATTTTTATATAAATACATACTTCGGAGTTCCTTCTGGACAGCGAGGGAGTATCAACCTTTGAATTGGCCTTACTGCCAGGTGTGGTGGTGTCCCTGTCCAAGGAGGCAGAGGCGGGATGTGAGGTGTTCCAGGCCATTCCTGACTACATCCTTACAATTCGGAATGTTTACTTTAACTGCTTCAGGTAATATGAGCATCTAAAACTTGCAGCTCCTGCATGGTTAACATTGCGCCATTGCCATGCCTTCTACAGTGGTGGGTCTGTTGAGAGACGTCCATCTGAAGGTAATAGCAAAGTCATACTTTGATCTCAGAACATTTTAGGTGGCAGTTTGCACAAAATCTCTATCTTGATTGGTAGATTTCAATTGCAGAAGTGTTTTCCAAATTCAGTTTAATCTGGAGTCCACTTGGTACTGTCCAGGGTTTCCATGTGTTGAAATATATCAGTTCTGAAGATCATGTGGCCAAGCAAAAAGCGTCTGCTACTGCTAGGGTTGTGGGACTGGCCTCTCGTAAAAGCCATCTTTGTTGAGATCCTTATTCTTTACTCTCTAGGCCAGAATGTGAGAAAACGTGTTTCCAAATTGTCTTTTACCTACCTCTGTGGGGGTGCTCCAGCCTGTGGGTGCTCTTCTTGGTTAAGGAATTGGCTCCTGGGTTTTAACTAAGGTATTAATGACTGTTTTTCAATTGATTTGTATAATTTCAAATCATGTAGCAAAACCATCTGCTTTGCCACAGGCTGCTGGTTTTGTGTAATTTTTCCTTCCAGTTGAAACTCAAGATAATTTGCATACCCTATCCGCTGGTGTATTTGCATGGTGTGCTGACTAGTTTATGTCATCTTGACACAAGCTAGAGACACTGGAGAGGAGGGAGCCTCAGTTAAGAAGAGCATCCCTAAATCAGACTGTAGGCAGGCAAGTCTGTAAGGCACTTTCTTCACTAGTGATCGATGGTGGTGGTGCCATCCCTGAGCTGGTGGTTCTGGGTTCTATAAGAAAGCAGGTTGAATAAGCCAGTAAACAAGACTCCTCCATGGTCCCTGCATCAGCTCCTGCCTTTAGTTCAGAGGTTCTCAACACGTGGGTTGTGACTCCCAGGTCAAAAGACCCTTTCACAGAAATCGCCTAAGAGCATTAGAAAACACAGATATTTACATTACAATTCACAACAATATCAAAATTACAAATATGAAGTAGCAATGAAAATAGTTTTATGGTTGAGGTTACCATAACATGAGGAACTGTGTTAAAGGGTTGTAGCTTTAGGAGGGTTGAGAACCACAGCTTGAATTCAAGTCCTGTTTGAGTTTCTGTCCTGACTTCCCTCGGGGATGGACCATTACCTGGAAGTTTAGGCTGAAATACACCCTTTCTTCTCCAAGTTGCCTTGGTCATGGTATTTCATTCCAACAATAGTCACCCTAATTAAGAATTATGTCTTTGAATAAAAGACTATAGAGATTTCCTTTCAGCTTAACTGACAGTTTCAAGAGTGAGGTTTGAACACACTGAGCCCACCCCAACTCTGTGTCCCACTATGCCAAGTAGTTAGCATCCTTCAATAAGGGAATTTTGTTTTCTCTATGGTAGAATTGATTTTGCACCCCCACCCGGCCCTTCCAGCAGGGTCTTACTCTGTAGCCCAGGTTGATTTCATAACTCAGATTGGTCCCAAGCTCTTGAGTTTCTTGCCTCAGTCTTCCACATGCTAGGATTATAAAATGTGTGCCACCATGCCAAACTAGACATGTTTTTCCACAGTCAAGAACTTTAGTAAATTATGAATATAGAATGTGTATCTCATATATTCTTAGTGTTTTCAAATCTGAACCTATGAACATACATTTGGTTGAGACTTTCAAGTGACTGTTTATATAGGTCTCTAGAATATCCCCACACCTTCTGGAATTCTTCACATTAGAGACAAGCCTCTGTTGGTCTGGTGTGCTTAGGCACAGTGCTAATGGGCACCCACCTCAGTCAAACTGGTGAAGAGACTCGTGTCTGCAAGTGGAAGTCTTGAGAATTCTCAGAACTGGCTGCAAACTTCAGTGGCTGACCTCCTGTTTTCAGTCAGTTGGGGACCCAGTATTCCTTCCCCATGGATTTTGAAGCCACAGAAATGGGTTCCTCTTCTGGGTGCCTCCCAACTTTACTTGACCTGGACCCTCAGTCCACTGCCTTTGAAAAGGACACAGATCAGGAGACCCAGAACCTTTCTGTCACCTGTCATAGAGAGGCAGATGGAAAATGTGTGCAGGAAGAGGCAGGGTTTACAGCGAGACAGACCAAGTTTTAAAAATAATTTAAGAGTGTGCATAAGACACAGAGTTTCCTTTATATCTTTGGGTCTTCCCCAACCAACCCCTCCTATAGAAAGATAAGAAATAATAGCAAAAGGACTTTCTCAAGTGATGACTCGGGCTTGTTTCCAATAGCTGCTTTCTTGAGCGTTTAAGGAGAGGGTTCATTGGAATTTATCATTTTTTTTTTAAATCAATGAGGCAGGGGCAGGGGTGTGAGATTCCCCAGGTTCAGTTCTGTCTGCATTGGCATTTCCACTGGAAATTCAGAGTGTGGCCTTTCTGTTTGGGTGTCTAATCCCATTTTAAAGTTTCGTCATACTCCTGCTGAGGGTCAGCACTCTGGGACCAGACCCTTCTGCACCTGCTCACCTTTTCTCTCTCATTCCCCTCGGAGGAGAACCAGAGGAGAACCAGAGAGCAAACAATACCACGCTTCACCAGCTTCAGTGGCAGAAAGCCACCCTGAACCTGGGGATTTGGTATACTTTAAAGGCTCTGAGACGATAAACACAAAAACAAGCAAGTCTGAAGAGGGCTGGTGGGGTGGTGTGAAAACATTGTATTGGAAGGCTAAGATACCAGAGTGAGCATGCCCTTGAATTTGTTAGCTGACAGGGCTCAGGCCCTGAAGAAATTGCTGCATGGAAACACGAGATGCCTGCATCCACAGGCACCTCACTGAGAAGGTCTTAACATGAGGTAGCGGCGGAAACAGCTCGAAGTCCTCCAAAGGACCACACTGACTGGATATGGTTGCCCTGTTTCCCAGAGTAAAATTCAAAATTGTTAGATGTCCTGGATCTGAATAAGCATGCCGCTGAGCACAGTGAACATGGGAGTGACCTAGAATTGAGTGAGTGAACCCCAAAACGAGCCTCATAGGCTTGCCCACATTTGGCCAGGAGAGAGGTGTCACGGCAGCTGACAACAAAGCATTATCTGGTAACATAGTTGGGCACACGGCCAGCGCGGCAGTGTGATTGGCAAGCAGGGTCGGGGTGAGAACTGTGACTGTGAGCTATCAGCTCCAGATCCTTGTCCCTCAGGTCTGGAGAGTCAAAGCTGTTTGGGCAGGGGAGAGGTATTATCCAACAAGACTTGCTCCTTGGAGATGCACAGGGCAGATTGGGTGGAGATTCCTCAGCGGGGGCAGAGAAACTGGTTAGAAGTCAGGAGTTCAATCTAGGTCTTGATTAGGGTGAAGGGAAGGAGGAGACGATGGTGTCAAGGAGATACTGAAAAGGAAGGACATGTGAGATTTGGAAACCAACTGGCTAGCCACCAGACAGGATTAATGAGTCACCCTTGGAGGGCTGTGAGAAGCTGGAGAGCAGATGCAGGTTTTAGATGCATGTTGCGGGCTTGGGTTTATCTCACTGAAAATGTCCCACAGTGTGGGCTAGGATGGTTATTTGTCTAAACTAGACATGCACATTTGAAATTGTAACAGTGCTGGTGGAAGCCATAGACATGGTAAGGCTGCCAAATGGTGCAGATTCAGGAAGTTCGTGGATTTATTAGTTAAGGAGAGTGGGAAGAAAAAACAAGGCTAGGAAGCAGAGGAAAAGAAGGTAAGGTAGGATCCCAGGGATGGCTGCCTTTGAGGTGGGGGCTGGGGGTTGGGGTGAGAGAGAGGAGGAGGGCAGAAGCGAAGACAGAACCAATCATGAAGCCAACAAGGAAGGGAGGCTGTGCTTGGGCCAGAAGATGGTTGTGCAAGTGTGGGGAAAGAAGTCATATCACAGGTGACAGGAGAAAATGAGTTTTACAAAGGTAAAGCCACCAGTGTTTACAGGAGGCAGAAAATGGGGTGTATGTGCTGGGGGTGTACGTAAGGTCATAGTCTCAGAAGGCCGGAGACCAGAGGAAGCCTGGAGTTGCAAAGCAGAAGGGAGGGAACCTGGGGATGAGTCATAGGGAGGGCTCTGGCCTGAGCTTAGGAAGGCCCAGGGGCTGTGTGGTCAGAGGGGCCAGACACAGGGCAGAGCAGCCCCTGCCTCCCCCCAGGGTTGGCTTTTGTTCTGCCGCTTCTGCAACTTGTGTTGCTCATCCTGCCTCTGGCCCCTCACTTTCCCTCCAGGTACAACTGCATCAAATGTCCCTGGCCCACTAGAAACAACTGATAAATTCAGGAGGGTGCAGAGGGTTCTCTAGATGGGAGGGGACAGAGTGTTCTTGCCAGGTAGGAAGAGAAGGGAGAAGCAGAGAAATCAGAGGAAGTCTGCTGTTGTGAAACAATTTCCATCAC
Source organism: Bramus lutescens (assembly GCA_001685075.1). Classification (NCBI taxonomy): domain Eukaryota; kingdom Metazoa; phylum Chordata; class Mammalia; order Rodentia; family Cricetidae; genus Bramus; species Bramus lutescens. The sequence continues at coordinate 58,283 of LOEQ01001913.1, forward strand.
CGTAGGAATGTGGCTGGCCTCTGAGAGAGCTTTCCGCAGACAGAGCAGTGGCTGGGCCTGGGGGATGCGAGTGTTTTTTGTGAGTGAGTTTACCCAGCAGCCAGTTCAGCCACACCTCCTTTAAGTTCCTGGTAGCACCAGGGGCCGTTGCCATTCTGACTGAAATAGATGTGAACACAGAAAACCATAGCACAAATTCAGATCTCTTTACTGAGAAACAGGGCAGTCTCTTCCATGTTCTTTTGCTAGAGGAGTCTCAGAGGAAAACATTGACCAGAGTCAAGAGTCCAAACAGGGTGAATGAACGTGAACTTGTCCAATATCCAGGCAGTAAGCTTCTGTGATTTCTAGAGGCTCAGAGAAAGGCCCTGTGGAAATCCAGGCTTTGCCTCGCTTTAGCGAGGTGAAAAAAGTTTTAGGAGGGAGAGTGAGATCAAAAAGATGTTGGCCAACTTAGTCATTACCTTTTAGGAAGCTAGATTTAGTCTCCCATGAGGCTTTGCCGCTCTCAAACCTTTCCCTTGCTGAAGCCTCACAGATTGATCAGGTTGGGGCCAGCTCTGCCGGCGTAGCCTTTCTGCTGGATGGCCCCTGCAGCGTCCTTGGGTTTGTAGAGGAATGTGACTGAGGCTCCCCACCAGGCCCACAGTTCATCTTCACTCAGGAAACACCTCTTTCACTCCACACCTGTGCTGCCCCTGGTGTTTGGAAGGAAATCCTTTTTCTTACTCAAGCGTGTGATGTTTGTATCTCAGCGGCTGGCTCCTTGGGGAAAACGTTCAAAACCTCACAGACTGTTTTCCTGTCTTCCCATAAACACCTGAGAAACGGAGCCATTCTGATGCCCCTGGTGAAGTAATTCTTTATGAGAAGAACAATGAAGTTTATCGCACTGACTGGGAACACAAGTTATAGGGGAGACTTCACTGTGTGGATGTACCCCAGGCTCGAGGGGGCCATTCAAGGGAGGGAGCCTGTCTCCTGTGATCACACCAAGAGCTAGATACTAATGACTTCTTCCTGTCCTGAATATTTCACTCAGAGTCAACTAAGAGAAAAACAGATTCTGTTTTGAAATAAGTCATGCTTGGATTCTGAAAGTCTGTTCTTCCAGGCATGTCCAACTGTGGCCTGCATGCGCCTCAAGACAAGCGTGAATCAAGCATTAAATCATACACATATGAGGATGCTGCCGAGAGCTGCCAACTGACGTGCTGAAGGGGCCAACATCGCCTCACCAGGACCCATATGTAGGACAAATAAAGGAATAAACAGCATTGTGTGGGAGCTGTGTTTTTTTTTTTGAAAATTTTGTGATTCTCAAATATGACCTTGGCAGACGGCAATAATTTGTGGTATCAAAAGGTCAGACACCTGGAAAAGGCATAACTAATCAAGCCTGATATGGAAGACTGCTTCTCGAGGGCTTTTTAAAGCTAGAGTGCAAATTCTTGCCACTAGCTCAGCCAGCTCTAAAGATCCGGGTTATTCTCATCTAAGAAATGAATTGCTCAAACTATAGCACAGAACGACCAACACACACCGTGAACTCATCTCTAGTGGGAATTCCTTTACTGAGTGTCCAGAACAGAATATCATGTCTGCCATCTTTCAGGATCTGTTTAGCTGTTATCCAGGTAAGAATCTGCAGTATATACACCACACAGCCAGCTCAACTGGCATCTAATAGAAAAACACGGTTCACCAAGATAGTGTAAAATTCCTCCTGTGTTTGCTTTGCTCGCCTAGGGTTTTTCCTTCTAGAGGAATCAGCTCAGATAGAGCTTCATGACAAAATACCCCACACCTGTATGCCCGTGTGTGCCTGTGGCCATGCTTCCACAGGGCTGTGTGCACAGGCATTAACTCATATTTTGACATTGATAACACATCCTCTTTGCCTGGGTCCTGACAGTCTCGAAGTATGACCGGCTGGTACCCCCTGCCTGTTGCAGTATTGTAATGTGCACTTTCAGGTTTAATGTGTAATTAAAACTTTTGTTCTAAAATGTCTAAAGCCCAAATGTTTGACAAATGGCACCAAGTACTATGCGAATAAAGTAAACATTGGCTCGCCCGACAAGTGGGAGTTCCCAAAACGAACTTTCTATAAAAACCACACTGGCCCTTCAGCTGGATTTTCTTCTATTGCTTATAGATAAATTGAAAACAAATATTTTAAAGAAAAAAAAACCCTAGTGAACTGAAACAGACTTCCAGGGTGCACACTTTTCTCTAGAATTAATCTATACAGAAGCGTGGTGACCAGAGTCGCTAAAGTCATGCCCTTCCTAATTAATGGTGGCTTTCACAATGCAGAAAGCCAGCAACAGCCTTGATTTCATCCAGTGGTGGCTCAGATTGAAACAGGAGCCACATCATTTTTAGGATGACACTGCATTGCAAATGTATTTTACATGCAAGAAAACTTTGGGAAAGTCATTTAAGTGTTTTAATGAATATTATACATGGGTTTGTGGATATTTCATTCATCTACCCGAGCCTGGAGTGAATGCTTGACCAAAACACAAGATCACAGACAATATAATTAGTAGAGAACCTCAGAACACATGCACAGATTTTTTTTTCTTTTCTTTTTTCAAGATAGGGTTTCACCATGTAGTTCTGGCTGTCCTGGAACTGGCCTTGAACTCAGAGAGATTCACCTACCTCTGCCTCGAGAGCTGGGATTAAAGGCCTGTGCCACCACCGCCCATCACACCTCCACAGGTTATTGGATGGCTTAGTTGTTCTAAAAACATATTTAACAAAAAGCCAGACAGTGGCGACTCACACCTTTAATCTCAGCACTCAGGAGGCAGAGGCAGGCAGATTTCTGAGTTTGAGGACAGTCTTGTCTCCAGAGTGAATTCTAGAACAGCCAGGGTTAAACAGAAACCCTGACTCAAAACCAAAACAAAACACAACAAAACACATGCACACACAAACTGAAAACAAAAAAACATCAAAACACAAATTTAACAAAAATACTTAATTTAGAAAAGGCATATTAAGTTGTCAGGAGCTTATGTTGAAGTCAAACATTCAGATTACTAAAACATCCTGTTTTTTTTTTTTTCTTTTATCTTGGGCTGGAGAGATGTTCAGCAGTTAAGAGCGTGGGCTGCTTCTGCGAAGGACCTGAGTTCTGACCCTGGTATCCGCATAGTAGTAGCTCACAACTGCTGCAACTCCAATTCCTGGGTATCTGATGTCCTTACCTGGCCCCTATGGACTCTTAACTGCACATGACACACATAAACTCACACCGGCCACATACATACACATAAATAATAAACCAGTTACTAACAAACAGATCTCTTGTTCAGATGTCGTTCCCTAGGAAGGATGCAACACACTGAGTTCCTGCCAGGCATGCATAATCTGAGCTCAAACATGAGGAAGCCTTGGACAACTGTAATGAAGCATGTTTAAGAGTGAATGAATATACGTATTTTTTCATGTTATTATCATAAGAGACAAAGCAAAGCTAAGGAAACATTTCAGAATGACAGATTACTGAAGACCCACAGAGGCTGACGACGGGAACCTGAAGAAAGGGTCATGTGAGTCAAGAGAGGCCTGGGACACAAGTGGCACATTTGATGAAAGTACTGCCCCACTGCTAGTGACAGATCAGACACGATGCTGTTGTGATGTGTATCGGCAGGTGACAACAGTATGAAATGTCAACCCCGAGCGCCCAGATAAGGACACATGGGTGCACTCTGAATCTCTCTCACTTTTTATAAGTCTGATTGTTTTTCCCGAGTAGCAATGAAATCTTAACTTATTTTCAAACTGATCTATTCATTTTTTCAAACTAATTATTATTTCTAAAATCATCTTACTAGGAAAATCATGCTTTTCTGAGGACTAGGGTCACTTCTCAATAAGAACCGTTATCGGGGTCCTGTGACAGCAGCTCCTGGGTGACATTGAATGCTGTCTCAGTGACTCTTTAACTAGGTGAAAGACAAAGCTGAACAGCTGGATGACTTTGGATTTTGTTTCACACTCAGTGGTCTCTGATATGAGGCCCTGTGTAGAATATTTTGGTCTTGTCCTTATGTATTTTACACCTCGTTCTGTTATTCTAGAAGGGTCAGAGGAGTTGGCTTTTTTCTTGCTTAGTCGGCCATCAGTCTCAGAGGGCTTTAGTAGCCTTACATTTCTCTCCAAGAGAAATACTAATGTAGTGTGTGTGTGTGTGGTGTTTGTACACATGTGTGTATGTGTGTGTTGTGTTTGTACACCTGAGTATGTGTATATTATTTGTACACCTGTGTGTATGTGTGTAATATTTGTACACCTGTGTGTAGTATTTTACACATGTGTTTATGTGTGTAGTATTTTTACACATGTGTGTATGTGTGTAGTATTTGTACACCTGTGTGTATGTGTGTAGTATTTGTACACCTGTGTGCATGTGTGTAGTATTTGTACACATGTGTGTATGTGTATGGTATTTGTACACCTGTGTGTAGTATTTGTACACCTGTGTGCATGTGTGTAGTATTTGTACACATGTGTGTATGTGTGTAGTATTTGTCCACCTGTGCGTGTATGTGTGTAGTATTTGTCCACCTGTATGTGTATATGTAGTATTTATACACATGTGTGTGTATGTGTGTAGTATTTGTCCACCTGTATGTGTATATGTAGTATTTTTACATATGTGTGTATGTGTGTAGTATTTGTCCACCTGTGTGTGTAGTATTTGTACACATGAGTGTATGTGTATAGTATTTGTACACCTGTGTGTATAGTATTTGTACATATGTGTGTATGTGTATAGTATTTGTACACATGAGTGTATGTGTATAGTATTTGTACACCTGTGTGTAGTATTTGTACACATGTGTGTATGTGTATAGTATTTGTACACACGTGTGTGTCTAGTATTTGTACACCTGTGTGTAGTATTTGTACACTTGTGTGTAGTATTTGTACACCTGTGTGTAGTATTTGTACACATGTGTATGTATGTGTATAGTATTTGTACACCTGTGTGTATGTGTAGTATTTGTACACCTGTGTGTAGTATTTGTACACATGTGTGTGTAGCATTTGTACACGTGTGTAGTATTTGTGCACCTGTGTGTGTATGTATGTAATATTTGTACACCTGTGTGTGTAGTATTTTTACACATGTGTGTAGTATTTGTACACCTGTGTGTGCGGGGGGAGGGGAGTTCATGACATGGCTGTGTGGATGACATTGGGTATCCTACTTTATCTCTCTCCCCCTTATTCCTTTGAAACAGGGTCTCTCCTGAACCTGGAGCTAGTCTGGTTGCCAGCAAACCCCAGGGGTTCTCTTGTCACCAAGCACTTAGTGCTAGGGTTACACATGCATGACCACACCCAGCTTTTTATGTGGGTGCTGGGATCCGAACTCAGGTCCTCAACCATGAAGAGCAAATGCCCTTACCCACAGGGCCATCTTTCCAGCCTCATACCTTCTCCTTCTTCAAGACAGGATTTCTCTGTGTAGCCCTGGCTGACCTGGAACTCACTATGCAGACCAGGCTGGCCTCCAACTCAGAGATCTGTCACCTGCCTCTACCTTCCAAGTACTGGGATGATAGGGGTACGCCACCACTGCCCATCTGTGTGCTGTCTTCAGGTTTGTACATATTTAGGATTGTTGTCTTTCTCATAGATTTTTCATTTATTTTTATAAAATGTTTATTTTTTTATAGACGTTTACTTGTCTGATATTAATAAAGCCACTATTTGCCCAGGATGTTTTCACTCTTTTTGTTTCTGATTCTTTGTTTTTTCTTTTCTTTCCTTCTTTGTTTCTTTGTTTCTTTCTTTCTTTCTTTGTTTCTTTCTTCTTCTTTTTTTTTGGTTGCCTGTGAGCTGGGGTTTCTAGTCTCCTTACATTGGGTTATGCTGGATAGGGTTCTATGCGTCACTTTCCCGTTTGCTCTGTTTGCCTGTCTCTGTCCTCTGATCCTCCTTTTCTGCTGTGGAGCTCATTAAATCCCATCCTTTTGCTTCCTCCCACTTACATAAATTGTCATTATTCATGCACTATAAAGCTGGCCTTACACGCTTCAAATGTTTGCCTTCTCAGGAAACCGCGAGCAGAGCAGCCTTGTTAAAGGGACAGTCATTTGCCTTTCTGACCACTTCCTCCTTGCAGCTCAACCTTCCATCATGCATTGCTACTTGGTCTGAAGGGGGCCGGAAGGGTGACTGAGTCTCTTTGCTTGTTTTTGTTTTGCACACCATGTCACCCTTACCTGATGTCCACTTCATCTTGGTTTTTGATGCACACTAGTTTCTGTTGGATACAAGTCCTGCGTCTGTACATGTGAGCAGGCACGTGTGCACGTGTGTACATGTGTGTGGAAGCCAAGAGATCCTTCAGGGCTGTCTACTTTTTCTTGGAGACAGGATCTCTCTTGGTTTGAACTCACAGAGTAGCTAGGATGTTTGGCCATGGAGCAGCAGGCAACTGAGTGTCTCCAGCTTCCCAGCACTGGGCTTACAAGTGTGTGCCACCACATCTGGCATTTTTACATGATGAGATGTAAGTGACAATCGCGTGCATGTGTGTTTCTCTGCAGCCTTGGTTTGTGACATTTTGATAAGGTGTGTTTATGTATTTACATTGCTTGGATTTATTGGACCCTTCGTAGATCACTATCTTTCTGTTTAGAATCATCGTTTTTCAACTTTTTAAAACTAAAACTTTATTGTAAAGAACTTGAAACTAAAAACAGCGCACAGTGAGATTAGCCAGACCCAAAGTCTATACATTTCCATGAATTTCAGTACAGTCAGAAGAGCCCTTATGAAGCTCTGGAACTTCACATTGAATTTACACTTGCACTGTCAGCTCTATTTCTATGCATGAATCCACCTCAGCCACCCTTCCCCAAAATTCTATGACAGAACTGAAGCTGGAGAGACAATTAACCATATCCTATGACTCCTGTGTCCATCACTTCCATCCAGTTCTTCATCACCTACTATTTACTCATTCTCATTCTCTTTGCTACATATGCTGTATCCGTGTATATATCCATATTGTGTACTCATTTGGCTGGGATCAATGTATGAAGGAGAACGGCAGTTAATTTTCTTTCTGAGATTGTGTGACATTGCTTGATGTTTCTATACATTCTATCAATTTTCTGGTAAATCTTGCAATTTCATTTTTTTCTTCAGAGTTAAATAGTATTCCATTTTTTCTAGATATGTGCCGGATTTACATTATCTGGGGCCAGTGGGACCCAATGCTTTGTGTCTGAAGCATAATGCCATAGTGGGAGGAGTGTGGGATGGAAGAGGCCGCTCACATCTTCACAGCCAGGAAACAGAATGACAGGGGCCCCGGGCCCTGGACAGGATATGCCCTTCCGTAGCATATATCGGTGACTTACTTCAAGCTAGGACCCGCCACCTGGTTTCTGCCACTTCTCAGTAATGACATCAAATTATAACTCCATCAGAGGACAAACCCATCGATTAGGTCAGAGCCCTCATGATGCAATTTCCTGTCACTTATTAGATCTCCAGGCTGAGGACCAAGCCTTTAAAACAAGAGGCTTTAGGGGGTACTTTGTGTCCAACTCACACATGAAGATTATTTTATTTCTTTGAACATGCTTATGAAATTTGATTTTAAATTTTGTGTGCTAAATATATTGTCCAGGTCCTCTCATAGACCGTGGTAAAATTTCTGGGCTCCTACCTTCCTGCAAGAAATGATTTAGCAGACAGTTCAGTTAGACCATCTCTCAAGCTCTGTCTTCCCACAAATCCTGTCCGGGCAGGTTCTAGGTGAGCTAGGGCAGGCTTTCAGCAGAGACACCACTTCAGCGCTTCACGTGTGTTACTAGGGCGATAATGGGCTGCTAACAACGAGCTTCTCTGGCAGGGCATCCTCCATCAGTGCAAGGCTTACTGAGAAACTGTTCTCACGTTCTAGCTGCTTCTGGGGCTTACCACTCCTGTGTCCAGCGCTGCCTTTATCCACAGACAGGGCCAGGCTTCCACACAGGCCTCCGGCTCTCTTTCTGGGCAGTTGTTGGCTTGCCCTGCAGGCTCCCGCCACTTCCGTTGTCCTTAGTTCTGACCTCAGCTTGCTTAGCACTGGTTGGTTTTCCTGTTTGTCTTGAGCTGGTGTTGGAATCTGATCTACCTCCCATGAAATCCTGTTTTGTGCATTTGGTCCCCAGCTCGTGGGGCCATTTGGGAAGCTGAGGAAATTTTGAGAGGTGGCAACAAAGAAGAATCTTTAAGAATGTTACCCATGCTGGGTGGTGGCGGCCCATACCTTTAATCCCAGCACTCAGAAGGCAGAGGCAGGTGGATCTCTGTGATTTTGAGGCCAGCCTGGTCTACAAGAGCTAGCTCCAGGGCAGGAAGTTTCCCCAGGGCCAGACAGCTGGACATCCTCAGAGTCTAATGCTGAGTTTCCATTGTAGGCTTGGCTGCCTGTTCTCCTTTCCTGGAAACAACCATTTTGTTCAATTTCATGATAAATTTAGAAGAAAGAGGGCTACTTTGGTCCAGTTATACCATCATAGCTGGATGCTCCTGTGGGTTTTACATTGAGGATGAAGAAAAGAGGGGAGGAGTGGGGAAGAGAGAGTGGGGAAGGAGGCAGAGACAAACAGACAAGTAGAAAAAGCATCTACTTTGATGCCTTATAAAGGTTGAGTGACCTAAAAAGTGTCTGATGTTTGCCCAGTAGAGCTTGTATCTAACGTTTACAGTTTAATAATCTTAGTAATGATTATTTCCTGTTATTGAACATTTGTAGTTCATTTAAGATTTAAACTTTTCAAAAACAATTACTTTATTAGGATGCTGTTTAAATTTAAATAATGTATTCTCTAGGCTATTTTGGCTGTTGTCCTCATTAATTGGTTTAGACATATTTTAAAACAAAAGTAACTATTTTTGATTAAACAGTTTGTTTCAATTTATCCATACCAAGAAAACTCCCACACTTTTATGTAATTTCATAGGACATTGTCAGAGGATAAAAAGAGTGGTTTGCAATTTGCACGCGTTTTCCCTGGAAGCTGCCAGTGACTGTGGGCAGTCCAAGGCTGCTACAGTCTTTCTGTTATGAATAAAAAAGTGCTTGGGGTTGGGGAGGTGTCTCCGTGAGCAAAGGGCTTGCTCTGCAAACATGGAAACCTGACTTCGGATCTTGAGCACCTGGCGGGATAAGCCTGTAACCCCAGTACCAGGGAAGCAGAGGCCAGCATAGCTGAATCTGTGGGCTCCAGGTTCAGTGAGAGAGTCTGCCTCAGAAAATCAGGTGGATAATGATGGAGGAAGACACTCAATACTGACCTCTGGCCTGGACACACACACACACACACACACACACACACACACACACAGTGGCAGTGTATATAAGTGCTGTATGTTGAAACTGAGTAAGTTGAAGTTCTCTCATTGGATAAGGTTTCCATTGCCTAGGGGAACACGAGATGCTCAGCTTTCCCTGACTACTTCCTTTAGTTTCCCCTTTTAAAAAAGAACTGAAGACCTGGTGTAACTTCCTGTTATGGATTTAGTGTGAAATATTTTTAATTGTAATAATAAAAGCTGCTGCCTAACTTTGATGTCAAACACAATTGCTCCCAAGTCTCTTTAGAAGGCTTGCTCGGAAATGACAGCTTGTCTGTATATTTTCCCAAGGTAAACCAGCACCTCGGGTGCATCTGACTTCAGCTCGTGAATAATCCAGACTTGCCCATGAGGATCAGAATGGAATATATCATCCCTGCTAACCCGGGGCAGGAAGAGTTTGCCTTCAAATGTCCAGGCTGCTCAGGTAGGAGTGGTGTCTGTTTCCTGCCAAAGAAGACTCCCTGAAGCACTTTTGCCTCTCTGTGTAAAGACAAGCCCCAGAATGAGGGACTCCTATATTTTCAGACAACTGCACAGGAAAATGGTTTGGATACAATGATGAGGACGGAAAGTAAAATCTCCAGAGGACACATTTGGAATTAGAAATTCACAGGTGACAGGCTTGTCACCAAACCTGCTTATCTGAGTTCTGAGGCAAGTGTCTAAGACTGAACATCCCTCATCTGAAATGGTTGGCAGAACAGTATTCTGAATTTTAGGTTCCCTCTACCTGAGATTTAGGCATCTTCGAATATGTATCATGAGGTGTCTTGGGAACAGGACCCGAACCTAAGCAGTCCTGTGTGCTCTCCATTCCTCCTGCACACGCAGCCTGCACACATTCTGACAGAAGGTATTCCTTGTGTATTTCCACTTCAGTCTACCACAAAGACCGATGAGGAATCTGGCCCCAAAAGACCTCACACAAGTACTCAGGAAATGTCCGATTTTGCTGATATCTTATAAGACTTCAGTTTCAGATCTGGACTGTGCAATTTGCATAATCGTTCCTACTTTGCCCATAAGGAAACTGGCGCTTCAAAGATGGAGCGGAGCCATCCTTCCAAACGTCCAGGGGAGCCGTGAGCAAGCTGGGATTCTGACTCAAGATGAGCTTGAAGACAAAGCTCATGATTTCCAAACGCTTCCGCAGCATCTAGTGTAGCTCCAGTGGGGGCACCCTGTCTGTCTGTCCATCTCTTTCGCTTACTTCTATAAAGTGCTGACTTGGGGCATATCTGGTCACTGGACAGGAAAACCCCTCTCCAGGCTGAACTAAATGTTACCAGAAGATGAGTGACCACCGTGCATGTCTACAGTCCAGAGAAAAGAAAGACATACGGATCCCTGGACAGACACCCCAGAAATACAGTGTCTGTTGACCAAAGAAAAGCGTAAAGTCTGTTGCTTGCTTTGGGAACTGAGATTTGCTAATGACGGCCACAGTCGCCGCGCAGAGGGAAAGACTGACGTGTCACTCAGAAGCTGGGGACATGCCTCATCCGCAAGGAAGCGAGGGTAAAAAGTGTAGGCGGCACCAGTGAGCGGTGACCTAGTGTGCCCTTGCTCACTATTGCTGCTGTTCTCAGTGGCTACAGTCCCCAGATGGAAAAAGCAATAGCCACCGAGGAGAAGGTAGGAACGTCACTGAGCAACCCTCCCCGCTTGGTGGTGGAGGATCTGAGATCACTTTAAGCTCGCCCTTAAATGACGCTGGGATGGTATAGGTGGCTATCAGTCTTCACTGACTTCAGACTGTGACTGCGATGGACGTTATACTAAATTGTCATGCACTATTTGACCTCGTCAAGAAGCTGGCTTTCACGGTGCTGTTGCCTGCCCCGTTTCAGACCGAGATACGTTTGTCTCAAAGTGTTCCCTGAAGTCTAGGGATTGCCTGCCCACCAACTCTGTGACAGGGAGGAAAGAAAACAGCCCAACGCAGGAGTGAGAACGTGTGTCCTTGACAATAGCTAGAACAAGAGGATGCAGTTGTTCATCCCGTAATATAAATACGTCTGTAGCAGGGAGGAAGGGCAGGAGGTTAGCAGTGGGGGAAAGGTCACTGGGCAACTCTAGCTAATGCCTCTGTTTCCCTGTCTGTTTATGCTGGTTGTGTTGAGTACTCAGTTTGACATTGTTTGGCTCACTCATGCTCACGAGAGCTCTCTTCCTCTTTTCCTTTCCTTTCTTTTCTTTCTTTTTCTTTTTTTCTTCTCTTCTCTTCTCTTCCCTCNNTCCCCTCCCCTTCCCTCCTCTCCCCTCCCCTCCTCTCTTCTCCCCTCTCCTGTCTTCTATTCTCTTTGGGCTTGGATACTTAATAAGCACACCTATTCAACACCAAAAATATAGCTAATGCAGATCACTTTCTAGATTGTACAAAAGCAATGACTTTCTAAAGATTTACGGCATGTATTGTGTTTGTTTTATCACACCAGGACCGGCTGGAAGGATGATTCGTTTTCACTTGAGGCATGCCCATTAATAGCTTTCAGGAAGTGGAGGTCTGATTCTGACCCAGAATTCACTATATGGCCCAGGCTGATCTAGAACCCCTGATTCTCTAGTCTTTGCCTCCTGAGTGCTGAAGTTACAGACAGGCGGTACCTCATCAGCTGTGGATCCGCCACTAAGCATGGGGATGCGAACCAGAGGAGGTCAAGTCTTTACTCTTCCCTTTGTTTGGCTTCCCTCCAAATGTTCTGTCACAGAATTAGAGATGGGTGCACTTCCACGCAGCAGGCTGAGCTTCCCTGTCACACAGGGGGCATAAGGGCTGCCAGGCTCCACTTTGATGTGGGTCAGTGCCCTGCCCTGAGCACAGCGAGAGCTGGAGGTAGGGTGTGGCAATGGATTCCAGGGAGGGTTGTGCAAGGCAGGCATACTGCCAAGGCAGCTTAGACAAACATTCTCATCCCCGGCTGTCTCCTTCAGGTTCGTGCAGCTTGTGCGGGGCATTCCTGAAAGACAGGCACATTTGTTTGACTTACATAACATCTTACATCAGAAGACTAAAGCTGTCCTTCCGGGCTCGTGTCCTGTTGAACCGGGTCCAATCGAAACTTCTTCCCTTTCCATAGGCAGAAACCTGACTACCTGGGTGAGTGCTGCCTGCCGGTAGGTCGCACAGCTGCCTGCCCGCCCTCTGCCCTCCTCTCAGCCGTCCTGGTGACACCAACTCCTTCCTCTTGTAATTTCACTGATTTGCTAAGTCCTTAAAAGGACTTGTTCAGAACTGGCCCGTGAGGGACTCTCCCACATACAGTTACACCAAGCGTGCATTCAGTATGGGGACTTCTGTTCAGAACTGGCCCGTGAGGGACTTCTCCCCCATACACTTACACTGAGCATGCTTTCAGTGTGGAGACTTCTGTTCAGAACTGGCCCGTGAGGGACTCTCCCACATACACTTACACGGAGCATGCATTGAGTGTGTAGACTTTTGGGGCAGAAGAGATGTAGGAGATTCTGAACTGTAAGGGAGCTGGGGGATTATTATGGTATGTATACAAGGACTGCAGCGTGGGGCCTGAACTCACACTCATTCTCTGCTTGCCTCAGGAAAGGGGGTTTAATAAGCAGATGCAGTGATACTTGGTTTGACCTCCGTTTGCTGCTAAGATTTTGGTCATAGCTCCCTCCCCGCCCCCACCTCCTTCAGTGACAATTTAGCTATCAAAGGATGATCTTGAACTGTGATCTTCCTACCCCCACCTTCTGAGTGCTGGGGATCTAATCATTAAGCACTAAGCCAGGTTTAATGTCTTGATTTATTTTTAGTTTGAAGTCCTTATTATGAGTTGCTTTAAAGGCCTGCGACTGAATGAACCCTGGATGGTCACTGAGTCTCTCAGCGCTTCTTTTGCTATGGTCCCACCTGAAGACAGAAGCAGCCCCGGGGTCTGAGGGGACTCACACAGACTCTCTGTGCTATGGGGGTGTATGTGTGCCTTCTCCCAGGCTTTCCCAAATGACTTCCAGTCTCGTTATGAGAGAACAGCACAGACACTGTGAAGGCTAGCCGGTGGGTAAAGCTATGGCACTCTGAGAAGAGGATTTCTACCCAAGTGTTTCTTCAACTACAGGACACCAGGGGTAGTAGCCTGTGCCTCCATGTCCTCCTTCCCATATCGCCTACTAAGATGGGCCCAGGCTCAGGACAAAGGAGAAGAGAGGGAAGGAGGGACGGAGAGAGAGAGGAGCGGAGAGCATGTGGCATACTGACGGCCATGTGGCTGTCACAGGTCTGGCCATACGAGGCTAAGCGTCAGGCATAGCCATTCCATGCTGCTGAGGCAAGATGAGATGCCATGAACAGCTTCAGTGAGCTCAGTGGCTCTCCAGAGAAGAGGCCAGTATAACTCCAGCCCCAGAGATAGGAGACTCTCAGCCTGGCGTAAGTCTGTGTGGTTAGTGCTCCAGCAATCTTGACATTCTGACTGGAGAAGTCTGGCCATCCTAGAGAGCTTTACCTGTCAGCTTGGCACAACCTAGATTTACCAGAGAAGGAAGTCATCAATTGTGGGATTGCACTGATCTGATTTGTCTGTGGGCTTGTCTGTAGGAAATTGTCCTAACTGTTGATTGACGTAGGCGTGCCCAGCTCACTGGGGGTGGCCCCATTCCTCGACAGGGGCTTTTAGGCTGTGGAAGAAAGCTGGCTGAATGTGAGCATGAGAATAAGCCCACAAATGAGTCCCTCATGGTTTCTCCTTCAAGCTCTTGCTTGAGTTCCCGGCTTGACCTCCCTCATTGATGGACCGAGCTCTGGAAGCGTAAGACAAATAAACCTTTCTTCCCTTAAGTTGCTTTTTGTTAGTGCTTTATCACAGCAACAGGAAGAAAACCAGAGCATCCTGGAAGGAGAGCTTTCAACACAACATGGGCCCTTATTGTCTCCTCCAGCCTCCCACAATTTCTATCTCAATCAATCAATCCCCCCCATTATCCTTACGTTATCTATTAGTACCCTTAGAGAACTTGCCAAAGACTGGACACATAGTGGGAAAAGCCAGAAGTGGAAATTTTGAGTAAAAATCTTCAGGAAAATACAATAAAAATGTTCCTATGAATTAAAATTAATCACTTGAATATGTGTGGCTTATATTTGTAAGTTAAAAATGAAGTTTTAAGGTGTGGCCTTTTATCCCCTTATAACATTCATGAGGCTGGCTATAAAATCTTGCCATTATTTTTGAAACTTTCTATTTCAAATGGTGGTAGATTAAAAAAAAATTCTGAAGAACTGTAATGTCAGCCAGAGCCACTCAGTCTTTCCACTTATAAATGGGAATTTAGGATACCTGCTAAGAGATATGGATTCATTTTCAGTTAGTCGAGATGCCAACAAAAGTGTGATTATAAAACTAAGACGCATTATTCTTTATAAAATAAATGTGAAGAGCCAGCTAGCTTGATATCATAAAGAATAATTGGCTGAAATTCTCATGGCTCAGTGTGGAACTGCAAAGCCTTGTCTTTGTGTAGTCTGGTTCCTTTTGTACAGTAGGAACAGTCATTTGAAACCCTAGAGATGGGGACTTTTTACCTGAGTGTGGCCATCTGTAGGGGCTGGGTGACTTACATTCCTTAAACAAATGGCTAGTGGCCGAGAAGATAGAGGCCACCTGTGTATTTAGGTGACAGAGTTTACTCTAGAATTAGATACTCAGGAAAGGGATGTCCTGGTGCAAGAGTTATAAAGCTGGCCCTCTAAGGTCGGGGAACTCCCCAAATGTCAGAAGAATGATGCGGAGTCTACAACCCAAAACACTCAGAGCAGTTTTCAGGTCCTTGAAGGCAGCAGATGAACTCTGGGAGAGCCTAGGAAGCCTTTTTCCCTGTCCTGAGTGACTAGGTGACAGTCATGACGCCTCCACAGCTGCTAGTATATGTACAGAGCCATCTGCTCTCAACAGCAGTTGGTGTCACATCTTTTCATTTGGATCCCCATGAAGCAGTTCCCACGGAGGTCCTAAACCCACAGCTGTGGTTGATCATGGCAAGTTGTTAGATGAACAAGTTCAGAAGGCCAGCTTCTCTAAACTAATGAAAATTATCAAAGAAAAAGGATCCTTGGAGGGTGGAGAGTGTAGTTGAGTATAATTTTTGCATGCTTGAAGCTCTGGATTCTATCTCCAGCTTCCATCCACTCATCCATCCATTTACCCAGCTATCCATCCACCCACCCACCCNCCCACCCACCCAACCACTATCTATCCATCCATCCATTCATCTATCCATCCACCTACCCCATCTGTCCATACATCATGCATCCACCTACCACCTACTTTCTGTCCATCCATCCATCCATCCATCCATCCATCCATCCATCCATCCATCCATCCATCCGGCCAACAGTGAAAAGAAATATACCAATGACATGATTTTACTCCTTTTGTTTCTTACTTTAAGTAGCAAGGTTCTACATTTCTCCCCAGGGAAGACAAATCCTCAGCCATTGCAGTTGGGGAGACAGTTAATCTGTGAGCAACACTCACAAGAGATACTTGATCTTGTGATCCTGTGCAGAGAGTAAACGGTGTAGGGTGTTTCAGGCCGATGGGAAGGTCTCTACTGAAAACTAGACATCGCTGGGAGAAAAGCGGTGCTTGATCAACACAGAGCTGAACTGCATGGGTGCTATTATTTGAGAATTTGTGGGGAGGTTTCCACAATTTGAATAAACCAGATGAATTGCATAACCTAGAAATAGAAAAATAATTGAGTTAGATATGTAATAATTACACAAAATATATGTAGATGTATAGAGAGTCTGTTCTGTGACTATCATAAAGTACACATAAATTGTTAAAATTGACAGATACAGTTAAACCAGTTCCGGATGAGAGAAATGCAAGCAAACACCAAGATGCAGCTTAGCTCCAGTGCATAACTGCAGTCATGACCCATAGGTGCTGCCCCACCTTTAAATCTGTGGATGCTGCAGCCTCATGATTGGTTTATTCCCTAGCACACTGCTCATCTCAGTAAACAGGAACCTGTTATGGCTCTCTTGGAATTCTCAGCACACATACCTGTGGCAAAAGAAGCATGGGATAATCTACAGTTTGTGCTTGGGAAGGCTGCAGGTCAGCATCAGATTATTGGTTTGGTTTTGGAAGAGCCAAATCACATGGACTTTTGATGACATTCTAAACCCTGGGCTGTTCAAAGCCAATCATAATTTTCATGTCCTCAGTGTAGCTTTAAGAGCTTGGGGAACAGGACAGTTAGGTCACTTCTTTTCCTTACAAGTCTTGTGCTAGGTAGGAAAGTAGAGATTAAAAAAAAAAAAGAAAGTCCCAGCTGGGCACCGTGGGGAGAGTTCAGACCTGGCAGAGAATCGGGTGCGGTTTCCTTTCCACACAAGGTGGATCATTTGTGTGACCAGGCTGCCCAGCTGCTCCTGCATTCCTTGATTCCTTCGCTGGCAGCTGGGACCCCAGCTTGGATCCTAGCTTTTAGAGTTCTAATCAAATCACTCACCTTTGAGGACTGGGCCACAGGTCAGTCAGTGCCAGGAGAGAGCCAGTCGGTGTATGCTAATGCTGGCATCTGGTTAGCCCACACAGACGTTATCTTCCCAGAGAAGATGTCTCCACCAAGGGTTCTGATTCCCTAAGAGGCAAATAGGAACAACTAAGATGCTCTAAAGTCAGACTTTTAGCTTGGATTCATCAGGATAAAAAAATTGAAATGAAGGCAGTAACTGATGCTGCCAGTAGAGTAATTTTTTCAGGGTTTATGAGCACTAGGGGAAATGTAGGCGTGTTTAGAGTTGACTTTGAAACAGTGTCAGACAGAAGACCCCATCTTGGGGCTGGAGAGGTGGCTAAGTTTGGGAAATGCTTGCTATGCAAGAATGGAGATCTCAGTTCGATCCCAGAACCCATGTTAAAAAGCGAGGTGTGTTGGTATGTGTCTTTAATTCCAGGGAGGCAGGGATAGGGGATCCTTGAAATTTGCTGCCAAATCAACTTAGCCAACAGAAGAGCTCCAAGCTCTGTGAACGACTGCCTTAAAAAAGAAGGTAGGGGGTGACAGAGGAGGACATGCAAGGTTGACTTCTGGTCTCCAAGTGTGCTCCATCCAAATGTGGCCCCACACACGAACAGTAGGCGTGCACTCATACATAAGTCCCCTCTTTCTGAAAGGCAGATCTTGCTGTGAGTGCATTGCTTCTTACAGGCTGCTTACGAATTGGGATTCACAGTCTTTTATTCTTCAAATGTTAACAGAATTGAGGCATCCGAAGGGGAACTATGTCCAGTGAAGTTTCTAGTCTCTTAGACCAAGTCTCAGTGGAAACCTGTTGAAA
>LOEQ01001913.1:76017-108602 GCA_001685075.1 Bramus lutescens
GGTGGAGTTCCCTGGTAGGAAGCTGTCTGTGCACCTGGAACTGGCCGGAAAGACCACTGCAGGTGTTTACTGCTGTGTGGGACAACATCGCGACATCGAGCCTGGCGAGCCTGGTGAGAAACTTGTTCTGGGTCCTTCCAGGGCTTTACTGCTTTGCTGTCCTCTTCCTCACCTCTCCCTGACTGTAAACTGCATGGATGGGTCCCCAGAGCATCCTGAAGATGGACCACTGTGAGCAAGTGGCCAAGTTCCTCTGTCCTCTGCTTCCTTTTCAAACCTCTGAAAGTTCAGGGCTCACTGTAATCCATGAGGTGTGCACTTAGGTTCCTTCCTTCTGCCCTGTCTTTCCTTTTCTCTCCTCCTTCCCTTCCTCTCCTCTTCCCAGCCCTCCTCTCACTCCACCTTCTTTCCACCGTTAACTATTTCCCCAGTAGTGATTTATATAATGTCTATAAGGAAGAATATTGATCACGGCAGCATCACTGCAAAGGACTTCNGGGAGAGCCACTACAGCGACCTCCACAGTCGCAGGCTAGGGGAACCAGGACATGAAACTGTAGTTTTCCTTGACTTTTTAACTATTTTTTTTAAATCTTCTCCTACCTTCTTCTCCCCACATCAGCCCAAGGTGCACTGAGTTGTGCTGCAGGTCATGATGGGATGTTCTGAAGGCTGACAAGGACTGAGAGCAGACTCTGGCAAACCCTGCTGTCAGCCCTACAGGTCTTTGAAGTCCCAGGGGTCACACTCCACCTACCCCATTGGCTTACCAGCCTCTGCCAGGCATAAGGGAGAGCAATACACTAGGGGAAACAGCCCTGGAAAATTAAGTCCTCAAACTATACATCGCTGTGATTGTCATATGTGGACTCTAATCTGTGGTTTTATCTGCGGAGACAGCTAATGAATCAAAATATTGATCATTCGCTTCCTCTGGGCAAAGTTCACGTGTGCTGAATGCTCCTGTGTAAACAAGAACCCACTCAATAGCACTCAAGTATCTTGTGGGGGCGGGGGGGGCTTGCCTCTTTTCTGAAATGTATGTGAAGACCCCA
The DNA here is from genome assembly GCA_001685075.1 of Bramus lutescens. Taxonomy (NCBI): domain Eukaryota; kingdom Metazoa; phylum Chordata; class Mammalia; order Rodentia; family Cricetidae; genus Bramus; species Bramus lutescens. The sequence continues at coordinate 77,073 of LOEQ01001913.1, forward strand.
GTGCCTGGCTCTCCAAGTGGAGCAGAGTGTGTGCCATAGATGAAGTCAGTGGTTCTCAACCTTCCTAAGGCTGCAACCCCCTAACACAATTCCTCATGTTGTGGTGACCCCCCAACCATACAATTATTTTTGCTGCTACTTTATAACTGTAATTTTGCTACTGTTATGAATCATAATGTACCTATTTGTGTTTTCTAATGGTCTTAAGTGACCCCCGTGAAAGGATTGTTTGAGCCCCAAATGGCCCACAGGTTGAGAGCTGTTGTATTAAATGGCTTTAATTGGGGTTTATCACACAGGCTGAAGAAGTATCTTCATGTGGATCAATGTGGGGAACTCACCTTTGAAATCAGGGATCAGTGGCTAAACACAGAAGGATGTGAGTGGAATTAGTTTCGGAAGGAAGGACTCAAACATGGCAGGAAAAGTCTGCCACCTGAAAATCCACTCTGCCACCTGAGAAAACTGAAGGCCTTCTGCACCTTGGCTTCATAGATAAGATGCGTTGACTTTCATGAGTTTGTCATATGGCCTTTCAAGGCTAGAACTTAACTTCATCCTAGTGTGAAATGCTTTCGTCCGTAAAAACCAGCTCATTAATCTCCTAGAGACTGGTGCACGACCACAGTGTCAGGTTATTTATTTACATTAAAATGATTGGCAGGGGCCTGGAGCTAGAAGGAGTGACCTGTCCTACACTAAGTGTCTCTGCCTTCTGTTTGAGCCTGGACTATACAATTCCTAGCAAGAAGAGCAACGGGGAAAATCGCTTTGACTTCCCACCAACTTCTCTTCCTATTTTGCCCACGGGTCCTGTGTTTGCTGTTTAGGTTTGTTAGCTGTGATGATGCTCAGGGACTCTCCCTTGCTTTCTGATCTTTCTAGATATCTAGATATCACGAGTGGATGCTGAACTGTGTTCAATACTTGTCTGGATCTGTTGAGGTGGCTTTCTTTTCTAATCTGTTTTATGGCCAGAAGTTTTTTATTTATTTNTTTATTTATTTATTTATTTATTTATTTATTATGTATACAATATTCTGTCTGTCTCTTTGTATGTCTGCAGGCCAGAAGAGGGCGCCAGACCTCATTTCAGATGGTTGTGAGCCACCTTGTGGTTGCTGGGAATTGAACTCAGGACCTTTGGAAGAGCAGGCAATGTACTCTTAACCACTGAGCCATCTCTCCAGCCCTGGCCAGAAGTTTTAAATGTTAAAGTCTTCTTGCCACAAGTCAGTAAACGGTGCTCACTGACATTTCTTTTTAATTTCCTGCTGAATCCAGTGGACTCAGACTCCATTCAGAATATTTGGAATGTAGGTTTGTGAAAGTGGGATCGGTCTGTAATTTTCCTTTCTTGCTCTGTGCGGGTCTGAGTTTTTTATTGCAGTTATATAAGCTTTATAAAATACTGTGAGGTCTTTGTCCCTTTTTCTTCCCTCTGGGAAAAGTTGGTGTAACTTTGGAATCATGGACTTTTTAACTGTCTGATGGAACTGTTCTGTAAGACCGTATGAATCCAGCAATAGCTCCATTTCCTTTCCAGATCTTGTATGAGCTTCTCTTTCATATAACATCTATTATGCTTTCTAGACAGTTTCCATTGTGTCTAAGTTTTTTGTTGTTGTTGTTGCTGTTTTCTTTTCATTTTGTTTTGTTTTTCAAGACAGGGTTTCTCTGTGTAACTTTGGAGCCGGTCCTGGAACTCTCTCTGTAAGACCAGGCTGGCCTTGAACTCACAGAGATTCTTCTGCCTCTCTTGTGCTGGGATTAAAAGCATGTACCACCACCGCCTGGCGTGTCTAAGTTTTGAAGTAGGTTTAATTCATATTTTTTCTCAGGATTAAAAGCTCACACTGCCCTTCCAGCTCTCCTCCTCTTCATCTGTTCTAAAGATCACACTTCACCCTTGTCTCTCCTCAGCATCCAGTTTATCCCAGCTGCTTCTGATGTAAAAGTGCTGTTTCTTTCGGTGCTAAGTCAACACATTTGTCTTGGTTTTTCTTCTTATGTCCATGAGTTAGATTTATTTTTAGGTTTTCAGACAAGCATTTTAAAATGCTTTTCTTGCCAGCATATATTCTTGGTACAGAATTCTGGCTTTCCTTTCGTCCTGTCGTGTGCTGTCCTCTCTCCCTGCCCCGCACGGCTCTTCCCATTCCCCACTCCCCCGTCTTCCCCAAATGTCCCTCCTTCCACTTCCAGGTCATATAAATGGCTTGCATGTATATGTAAATACATGCAGATGTGTTTTGTTTAAAATCTAAATTCCGCTTATGATACAAACCAGACGTTTGTCTCGCGAGTCTGTTTTATTTCATAGCACATGATCTCCAGTTCCGTATACTTCTCTGCAAACAAAATAATTTCATTTTTATGGCTGAATGAAACTCCACTGGGCCTATGTGCCGCATTTCCTTTATCCATTCATCTGTTGATGGGTGTTTAGACAGATGCCATATCTTCACTATTGGAAATATGTAACAATCAACATGGGTGTGTGGGCGACCCTTGGTACATTGATAGATTCCTTCCTGTGTCTACCAAAGAAAGGGATAATGGTTTGTATGGTAACTTTAATCAATTAAATTAATTAATTAGAGATAAAGTCTCATTATGTAGCTCAGACTGTTCTTGAACTTTTAGTGGTCACTCTGCCTTGGCTTCCTAATGGCTAGGATTGTGTGTGTAAGCCACATTGCCCAACCTTACTTTGAGCTTTTTGAGGAGCTCTATGCTGATTTCGAGAGTGGCCACGCCAATTTACAGTTCCCCCGTCGTGGTTTGAATGCTTGATCCATATTTTATGTAACTGTTTGGGAAGTATTAGGAGGTGTGACCTTACTGGAGGAGGCATGTTACTGTGTGGGTGGGCTTTGAGGTTTCATAAGTCCGCATCATTCCCAGTTAACTCTGCCTTGTGCTGATGGATCAGAAATAAGCTCCTAGCTACCTGGTGTTACGCTCTGTGCCTTCTGGAGCTGTGAACCCTCCTACTAAATCCTTTCTGAGTTGCCTTGTCATGGTGTCTCTTTGCAGCAATGAAAAAGAAACTAAGACACTCTTATAGCCATTTTGACATATAGTCTCACTGTGTGTGTGTTCTGTTTTTATTTCGTGTGTATGTTTGCTTTACTGGCATCCATGTATGTATACCACATGTGTGCTATGCCCACACGAGCCAGAAAAGGGTGTTGGATTCCCTGAGGCTGGAATTACAGGTTGTGAGTCACTATTTGGGTACCGGAACCAAACCTGGCTCCTCTGGAAGAGTAACCAGTACTCTCAACCACTGAGTGATCTTTCCAGCACTTCCTATGAGTGTAGTTTTGATTGGCATTCCATGTTGGTTAAGGATGTTAAACATTTTTTTCATGTTATGTATTTATTGGTTATTTGTATTTCTTAATTTGAGAACTGTCTGTTCACTTTAATTTTCCATTTACTGGCTTGGATTATTTGTTTTTTGGGTGTTTCAGTTCCTCATAAATTCTAGACATGAATTCCTTCTGGTATGTACCTACTTAAGTTCTGCCCTCCCGTGCTGTGAGCTGTCTCCTCATCCTGCTGACTGCTTCTTTGGTTGGGCGGCATCTTTAGTGTCCATGCAACCCCTCCCCTCCCCATCTGCTCTTGGGCTTCCCCTGACCTGGTGACATCTCTTAGGAAGCCCCCTGCTATGCCTATACCTTCAAGTGTTTCATTTGCAGCCATCAGTTTCTGGTCTTACATTAAGAGCTTTGGTCCATTTTGAGTTGATTTTTGGGCAGAGTGAGAGAGGTGGGCTGACTTTCATGCGGATATTCAGTTTCCCTAGTACCATTTGTTGAAGATGCTGTCCTTTCTCTGGTGTATGTTTTTAGCAACTTTGTTGAAAACCAGCCAGGCTGGGTGGGTTTGTTTCTGGATCCTCTGTTAAATTTCTGTGGTCTGAGTGTCTGTTTTTGAGCCAGGACCATAGTGGTTTTGTTGCTATGTCTCTGTAGTATAAGTCAGAATCAAGTGTGTGATCTAGCATTGCTCTTTTTTGCTCAGAATGCCTTTGGCTAGTCAAAGTCTTAAGTACTTACGCATGAATTTTAGTTTTGTTTATATTTTCCTACTTTTGTGAAGAAAGTCATTGAAATTTTGATGGGACTTGAATGCTTTGAATCTGTAGGCAGTTTTTGTTACATTAGCCAGTTTTATTATATGAACTAACATGGGAGATGTTTCCATCTTCTAGTATCTTTAATTTCTTTCTTCAGTACCTTATCATTTGTATTGTTCTAGGAAGGCTTTGGAAGACTGAATCTAACCTCTTAATTCTTGTTGTGGTCACGGCACTACGAATGGGATCATTCAGCATGTTTAGTATTGATACATAGAAAACTGCTGATTTTTGAATTTGGATTTTGTAGTTGCCCACTTCGCTGAGAGTACTTACCAGCTCCAAGCACTCAGTGGCGGAGTCTTCCGGGTGCTTTAAGTGTAGGATCCTAGCACCCGCAGGTAAGTAGAACTGGACTTTTCCTTTATTTTCAGCTTAAAAAACAATTTATTTATTTTTATTTTATGTACATTAGTGTTGTGCCTGCATGCATGTCCGTGTGAGGGTGTCAGATCCTTTGGGACTGGGATTACAGACAGTTGTGAGCTGCCATATGAGTGCTGGGAATTGAACCTGGGTCCTTTGGAAGAGCAGTCAGTGATCTTAACCACTGATCCATCTCTTCAGCCCAAACTTTTCCTGTATTATTTGTGCCTCTTTTAAAAGTTATTTTATCCGTGTTTAGGACATAGGATCTATCTGTTATTCGTTCTTTATTAGTTTAGATGGACTTGGTGGTCCTTGTGAAGTAGAACTTTCTAAAGGGTTCATTTGTGTTTGAGTTGAATGCTTTTCTTAATAGGCCAGTGCAGGCTACAGTGTGTAGATCCACATGCTTTTCATATTCATGTGGAATTGCTTTAAGCAACTTTGTTGAGTCTAATTGTTAAACGTAAAATTCACTTAAAATATTTAGTTTAAAATTTTAGCAAATTGAAAGAACCGTAAAATCTCACTGCAGTCAGATTTAGAAAATTTTGCTACAAAAAACTACTTTCTTTTTGTTTTTGAGACAGGGTCTCATGATTCCAGGCTGGTTTCAAACTCTGTGTAGCTAAAGATGACCTTGAGCTTCTGCTGCTCTGGTTCACCTTCAGAATCTTGGATCACAGGGATGTGTCTAGTTTGTGATGGTCTGGGCACCAAATCCATGGTGTCATGCGCGTTAGACAAACACGCTACTGTCTGAGCTACATCCCGGGCCTCTCAGTGACTCTTGTATGATTGATTCATGGGTTTCAAAAGGGTGTATGCGTGAATATACCAGTCTATCACGTGGTAGATTTGTTGATTTCTCTTTGAAATACTTTATATTTCCTATGGCTGACTACTAAGCACATACAAGTTTACAATTTCTATACTCCCCCATCGTTTCACCCAAATGCAAATGTTAAAATGATGTTTATTCTTACATAGCATCTGTCCTTATTTCTAAACATTCCTTTTGTCTTCAAGTCTGTCTTTCACTATCTATGGAGCTTTGTTAATATTTACTTGTCTCAGTGTTTCCCCAAAGTCATATTAAGTTTCTTAACTTATAGGCATCACTATTGGAATGGATATTCTGTATGTAGACTTTCCTGAAACCTGACAGTCTCTGCCTTTTAATAGATGAACTTAATATATTTGCCTTTAGTGACTGTTGTCACATTTATCTTTAAATGTGTTCTTTATTTTAGAATTGTGTTTATCTGTGTGTGCGTGGGGGGGGCAGTGGGTATGCACATGTGAGTGAAGTTCCTTCAAAGTCCAGAAAGGGCACTGGATTCCATGGCGACGGAGCCAGAGGGATGCAAGCCACGCAGTGCAGGTGCTGGGAACTGAACCTGGATCCCCCACAGAGCAGTCTGTGTTCTTAACCACTGAGCCACCTTTCCAGCCCAGTAATGTTTGTGTCTATCAGGACTCATTTGTTGGTGTCTCTTAGGATTTCTTCTCTTACACTGCCTTCTTCCTTTTCTACTTAACTAAATGCTTCCTGCTGCCATCCCTCCTGCCCTTAATCTCCGCTAACACTTTATACTTCCTGTTTCTGCTGGAGGCAGAGACCCTTTGCCATGTGGCCTCCCAAGGACAATGACATGAGTTGATAGCTCATAGCAGTGGCCCCAACAGGTCAATCACTGGGTGGACTGGTCCTTCTCCCTAATTCTACAAACACTAGGAGGCTATGCATCAAAGCATAAGCCTCCAGGTGGTGTTCCAGCCTGGGACTCCTTCTTCCTAGATGCTTATTCCCTGGGAGTTTCTCTTAGAGTCTAATCATTTGGTGGTGATGTTTATGTAAAATGTATTCCATGTATTATCTGGGGATAATGCCGGGGTTCAGTATTCCATATACATCCCTTATGTAGCAGATACCTTTTTATCCTTTTACGTTTTGAAATAATCACTGCAGCCATTATGATATGAAAAATATGTGTGTTAATCCCAGTGTCAAGAAGTCCCAGGTAGCAAAGTTAACTTCTAGTTTGATAGGGAATTGTTTCTCCCTAGAAATGAAAGGTTTATCATTGACTCATAAAACTTGCAAACTAGGAGAGATAAAGCCAATTAAGCTGGAAACAAATTTAACAGAGAAAGACTGCTTTTACAATTCCTTTGCTACTGGACCCAGGTATCCTGGTTGCTGAGGAAACAGGAATCTCTTATTTAGAGAACATGGCATCTTGACTAGTCAGGGTTCTCTGGAGGAAAAGAACCTATAGAATGCTAAGTACATTTATAAGATTTACTAGAATGCCTTACAGGCTGTGGTTTAGTAAGTCCAACAATGGCCATCTCCCAATGGAAGGTCCAAGAATCCAGTAGTGGTTTGGTCTATGAGGCTGGATGCTTCAGCTGGTCTTCAGTATATGCTGGAATCCCAAAGAAGTAGGCTCTAAAGCTAGTGAAAGCAAGCAGGCAGAGAGCAAGCTTCCTTCTTCCATGTCCTTTATATAGGCCACCAGTAGAAGGTGTGGCCCACATTAAGGGTGGATCTTCAAACGATTTATACTAAAGCTCTGTCTTCCTACCTCAAAGATTAGAAGTGGGTCTTACCACTTCAAACGATTTAATTAAGAAAAAAGTTCCTCACAGGTGTGCCCGCCATTTGGGTTTTAGTTAATTTTAGATGTAGTCAAGAATAGCCATTCCAGCATCCCCTGTAGGGCAGCTGCCCAGGTGTCCAACGTAGATTTTACCTAGTTCCAGAGTCTTCGGGGACCATTCCACAGTGTGTCTTCTTTAACCAAGCCAGCTATTTTGGAATGAGAGGGTGACCCAGTGAGTTCTAAGGGCAGGAGACCAATGCTTTATCTTTTCTTGTTTTCCCCCAGTTCCTTCTCTTCTGGGTAAAGGAACGACATGTAGGGTGTTGTGTTGGAGATGCAGATGCTCATGTAGCACATGCCAGTTACTGCACAAAGAACTAGTTTAAGGCATCCTGACCAAATTTATATCCCAGTTAATGAAAGGGAACTGGCCTTCTTAGGATGCACAGGAGCCTGTGTATCTGATCTAGACTAGTTCTGCCATGTTTGGGTTGTCCTGTTAGGGCTTCAGCACTGGTTCTGCTACTTGAAGACTAGAACATCATACCTGCAATCTTTTACTGGCTGAGTGAAGGGAAAGAACAAAACATCTTTGTAGCACAAATAATATAAACCCAGAAACAGATATTGGGGTTCAACTTGAAGATCAGGAAAGCAAAGAGTCAGTCACTAGAGAGATCTTTTACTTTACCAACTCTCCAGGGACGAGATCCAGTCTCAACAAATCCTCGGGCTCCACACTCCAGGGAGTTCCTGTCTCATTCTGCCTTATATTCCTCTCTCTGCTCAGCCATGTTGCTCCTGTCTCTACCTCCCTAGTGTTGGGATTAAAGGCATGTGATCCCAAGTGCTATGATCACCTTTGTGTAAGCTCTCTTTTCCTTTAGACAGATTCAATCTTGTGTAGCCCACGGTGGCCTTGAACTCACAGAGGTCTGTCTGCCTCTGTTTGCCAAGTCACGGGATTAAAGGTGTGTGCCATCACTCCCTGTCCTGTATGGCTGACTAGTATGGCAAGCTTAAAACACAAATAATATGCTATTATACATGTGAAATAATAGGTGATCTTATAATAACCTAATTATTGGGTGCTTTCATTACTGAGAGTTCCATTCAATGCAACTTCATTCTCTTAGCTTATTTCTTTTTAAAATAATGTTGTGTGTGTGTGTGTGTGTGTGTGTGTTGCATTGCTTGTTTGAAGGTCAGAGGAAAACTTGTGAGAAAGGATTCCCTCCTTCTCTCTACCATGTGGATTCTGGGGATTGAACTCAGGCTGTCAGACTTGGAGGCAAGCATCCTCACTTGCTGAGCCATTTTGCTGAGCCATCCATTCTCTTCAGACATTTTTGAATGGTATGCCTTTAGAGTTTCTTCTTCAACTTCTCTTGTTGATAGTTCTTTACTTCTTTTATCTTAGTCACTGTTCTTTTGCTGTGAAGAGACCCCATGACCAAGGCAATTCTTATGAAAGAAAGCATTGAATTGGAGGCTTGCTTACAGTTTCAGAGGCTTGGTCCATTATCATTGCAGGGAGCATGGCATCATGCATGGTGTTGGAGCAGTGGCTGAGAATTACATCCTGATCATGATAGGCAGAGGGGAGTGCGGGAGATGGTAACATTGGGTCTGGTATGGGCTTTTGAAACCTCAAAGCCCACCCCCAGTTGTATACTTCCTCCAATCAGGCCACATCTCCTAATCCCTATAATCCTTTAAAATAGTTCTACTCCTTAGTGATCAAACATTCAAATATGAGCCTATCAGGACCATTCTTATTTAAGCCACTACACTTTTTTTTTGTCAAGACTAGACATCTGATCAGACTATTTATCTCAATCATTTGAAGAGATATTTGCCTTTGATTCTCTCTATTATGAGGCAACATAAACAAGGTGTCTTCTGCAATGTTCCGCCCACTTGTGATTGTTTTCTTCCCCAGGAATTCCAGGATAGAATTAGAGCTAGAACCAGCACATATTCTAGAACCAGCCGAGCTTCTTTCTCAGTCCGTGGGTCAAGTGGCATTGATGGCAAGGCCTTAGATATATGTTGGTGACTGGACTGTTGAGAAGAGGTGTCTGATCTGAAGAAGGCTGGCTCTCCATTGGCCTTGGCAGGAAGACAATGAAATGCTGAAGAATCTCAAAAATCCTTCTGTTTTGAAAATAATAATCATTCTGTTGCCACTGGCCCTGTAGGATATCCTTGTATTCCAGATCATTAATGATAAGGGACAAGATTACAGCTACTTAGGCTGTGTGATCTGTGAAATACCACCCAATGTCACTCAAAGCCATAGTTATTTTGTAAATAGATTAAAATGCTTCTACTACAGGCAGAGGCCACAGTACTGTATATATTTGCATCCAAGGAACCTACTGAGCATTGTGTTAGGGACCCACTGTGTGGAAAATTGTTTATTTGTAACAAAGATATGGACATTCTTGGGCCACTGAAAGGTCAGAATATTCACAGAAAATCTGTGCAACTAATTGGGTTTCACAGGGGCATTGGGGTGCCTGTGACTTCCAATGCACAGGTCCTGAAGTTTACTGTTGCTGATGTAGTGAGGCAAAGGATGGTTTGTGCAATGGCAATGACTTGGTTCTCAGCAGAATAAATTGAGTTTTGACACAGCCTTGGGGAGGTGATAAAAGCATAACTCTAAACCTTCCAAGGTGGCTTTGTTACTGTTCTATTGCTGTGAGGAGATACCATGACCAAGGGCGGCTTTTCAAAGGAAACATTTAGTTAAGGGCTTGCTTACGGTTTCAGAAGGTCATCATCATCATCATCGTCATCGTCTTCATCATCGTCTTCATCATTATCGTCATCATCATCGTGGCAGAGAGAGTGGTTTCAGGCAGGCATGGCCCTAGAGCATTAGCTCACATCTGATCTGCAAGTTTCAGTCACAGAGAAAGAGTAAGACACTGAGCCTGGCATGGACTTTAAAGCTCAAAGTCCTCCTCCAGTGATACACCTCCTCCAACAAGGCCATGCCTTCTACTTCTTCTCAAGCAGTTCCACTACCTGGGAGCCAAACATTTAAAAATATGAGCCTATAGGAGGGGGAACATTTTCATTTATATTACCATATAAGGGAAAGCAAACTTAACCAAAGGGGGTGGCTGTGTTGATGACTTCAGCCCCCAAGTGTGATTCCCAACACCGGGGCTGTACAGATTGCCAATCTGAGGTCACATTTAGATGAGATGTGCTGTAAAGTCATCAGTCAGAGGGACAGCAGCTTTGGGAAACATCAAAAGATGTTTGAGGCAAACATGTCCGGCGTGGGAACCCATGGGGAGAAACCCGGCCCCAGCAATGCTACCAAGGACTCTCATTGCCGAGTCTCCCTCCTCACCTGTCTGCTCACATGGTGATACCTTCATGGCCTCTGTTCATTCAGATGTGGCTTTGTTGTGTTGCCCAGGCTGCTCTTGGAGTCACAGGCTGGGATGATCTCCTAGCTTCCCGAGTGGGGACTGGGGACCAGAGAGCAGTAGCAGCAGAAGCATAGATTACTAAAGTGAGAGGAAAAGGCAGCGTGCACTCCACACAGTGGGCGCTGGTTTAAGTGGGCAGCTCAAGAGCCCAGAGCTCTTTTGGGGTTCTTCTTATGAGTTTGGTAGAGAGAAGAAGCTGTTCCTCAAGGGAGGGAAGGGGTGGGCCTTTACCTAGATTGACTGATGGGCTGGTATATAACTTTGGGTGATCTGTGTGTGTTTTGACTGTACAGTCCGTAATTGTAAGCATATATATGCCATATCACACACACACACACACACACATATATACATTACACTTGACTGGTTGCTTTAAGGATATACTGGTTTGAAACTTGCTAAGACACATTGTGTTTAAGCTGGCCTTTATATTTTTTATTTAAAACTTTTTCAATAGTTATTTATTTTCATGTGCATACCTGTAAGGCCATGTGGAGGTCAGAGGACAACTTTTTGGAGTCAGCTTTTTCCTTCCACCATGTGAGTCTTCTGACATTAAGTTCTGGTTGTCAGGGTGGGTGGCATGTGTCTTTGCCCACTGAGCCATCTCATCAGCCCAAAGCTTGCTGTTTTTATATCTCTAACCAGGATGTGCCCGACCACAATTACCCACGGGAGGGAGGTACTTGGTGTTGTTCTAATGGAAAGAGCAGTTGCCCAGGGTTACTGTGGTGTCCTTACTGTTGCGTAGTTCAGTAGAGGTGCATCACCTTCCCTCATGTCTACTGTGGAGTTTTAAGTGGTTACATGTGCTGGGCAGCAGTTGGATCGCATGTGGACCCCTGTGCGGCAAGGGAAAACATGTGGTTCATCTCCTAGTCTATATCCTAGGAGAGGTCAGGACTCAGCTCGTAGGAAGTCTGAAATGCAAACCATAGCCCAGCTCTACACTTTCAAAGAAGCCATCTGACCCTTTTCAAGTCAGCTGTGAGGGTGGGAGGGATGTAGGTGAGAGTCGGGTAATTTCCTCTCAACAAGGAGGGGTTTTTACAGGAAGAGTGGAGTTTTCCAGGAAGTACTAGTAATTATGATATAAAAATAGAAAGCAGATGTGTTGGATGTCGTAGCAGGAAGGGAAGGAAAGGAACAACGTGTTTTTAGAACTGAGAACCAATGGTGTGCCCTTCCCATCCTTCCAGGGGCATAGCCAAGAATGACAAAGAGCAGGAAGAAGAAAAATGAATGGCAGGCAGCTTCTTATTTCCATTCATATTTAAATTCTCGGTTCTTAGAATTTAAAATAAAAACAGCAGCAGGAATGTAGCTAAGACTGGAGCGATCAAGACACACACTTTGAAAACAAGACTGAATTTTTTCTCAGGTTCACATAAACACATTCAAAGCACTAGTGATGATTATTCATTGAAATTCTTTTTTTCAAAATGAGGCTAAGAACCCACAGTTAGGAACCCTGATTTCCTGCTGACCATGACACCCCAAAGAAATGGTAGACAGCAGCTGATCTGGGCGCCACCATGAACATCAGAGAAAAGAGACCAGGGTGGGAAAATGGAAGGGCATCCAGGAAGGTGTCTGTGCTCGACAGAGCTCTGCCGCATCCCAGATGGCTGACTTCTCTATCTGAGTCGCTCTGGGACCAAAACCAAACACTTGTTAGCAAATTAGAAATTAAGTGTAACTTCTCTTAGTGGAGTTTTCCTGCTATCTGCGGCTGTTGTTCCTTATGAATCTCTCTATTCCTGGGAGAACATTTGTTTGTTAATGTCTTTTGGGTTCATCAGGCTTCTCAACAGGTGTGAAAGGATCCTGAAAAACCAATTCCAGAATGTTAGATGCCTTTTACTTAAAAACAACGTTCAACCAACTTAGATGACTAGTGCCCTGGTGAGCATTGAGACTTCCTGTTGTACAGCATAGAGGTGCGCTGCTGTTCACGGCCAACCGTCCTCTATAAAAGGAAAAACGTATTACAGATTTTCCTGCTCAAAGTTTTGCCTGGAATAGAAACTTTAGAAAGAAAGACTAGCAGCTGAATGTGATGACACATACCTATAATCCCAGCATTTGGGTGGCTGAGGCAGGGGGATTGCTGTTGTTGGAGGCGGCTTGTTCGTTCCTGGCTGCCCAGAACCAAAATAACCATTAAGAAACTATATTCATTAAATCACTGCTTGGCCTATTAGCTCTAGGTTCTTATTGACTAGCTCTTACATTTTTTTGGTTCACCCATTTCTATTAATCTGTGTGTTGCCACAAGGCTGTGGCTTACGGGGTAAAGTTCCGTCCTGGCATTTGTCTCCAGTGGGGCTACATGGCTTCTCCCTGACTCCGCCTACTCTCTCTGTATATCTCTTTTAGCCTGGCTTTACTCTGTTAAGCCACTGGCCGAAAGCAGATTCTTTATTAATCAATGGCAATAAAACATATTCACAGCATATATCACCTCCCACATCAGATTGCTGTGAACCCCAGGACAGACTGAGTTATCGCGTGAGACTCTAACTTAAAAAACAAACAAAAACCAAGAAGAGGAAGAAAACTTATTAGTTACCATCTTATTGGTATAACAGACTACCTGACAAAAGTAAGTGGCTTACAGCATGAGGGTACAGCCGTCATGGAGGGAAGGTACTGAGGCAGGAGCATGAGGTGCTTGATTACACTGTATGCAGAGAGCAGTAAATACAGGTTCTCAGCTAGCTTCCCCTGTTTGCTCTGGAACCTCAGCCATGGGATCCACATTTGGGGGGTGCTTTCTCATCTCAATTTCCTGAATCTAGATAATTCCTCTTGCATGCAGAAGTTTGTGTCTATGGTGATCATAAAGTGCACCAATTCCCACCCCCTTGTCTAGATGAAGGACAGCTGTGTGCAGATACTGGATGTCATGAGATCACAACAGAGATGTATTTATTCAGATTCATAGTCTGGAGGTTTCAGGCTTTGACTGTTTGGCATAGTTGCTTTATGGCCCATAAAGTGTGGGGTGGCACAAAGCAAGCTCTCCCCTGGCCGGTTTCTAGGAGAGATAGGCGGTTGAAAGATTGACAGGTTGCTGCAGGGGGTCTCTGATGTCCTTTCTGTCAAATACACAATAGGCAGGAGCATTATAGCTGGGGGTGTTGTGTTCTAAGGCCCAACTCTGCCTATTAGGCATGTAACCAGCCTTTTGACATTATGACTTGATGTGTCATAGACAGGGTTCATGCTTGAGAACCATTCAACTGAGTAACCAAAACATCTCCCCAAACAGAAAAAAAAAACCCAATTCCACAAAAATCAAGACAAACAGAAAGCCTGAACAAAAAACTAACTAAAATTCATCAGGAAAACAAATGAAAGAACCCCCTATGCGTTTGTGATGGCCACGTTCATAGCTATCTCTAGGCGCAGGCTCAAGACACACTTGAATCAGTATCTGGCTTATTGGTTCAAAAGGCCAAAGTGATCTATCACATAAGCAAGAGGGTGACTGATCAATGTGATGTGATCAGTGATATCTCACCCCTTCTTACCTCTTCCTGATGTAGGAGGGTCATCTGTCTATGTGTTACTTTCATTGGTTAATAAAGAAACAGCCNATTATTAAAAATGGGTTAACCAGGATGTGAGAATTAGCCAATAAGAGGCTAGAAACAATGGGCCGGGCATTACTTAAATGAGTACAATTTGTGTGTTATTATTTCCGGGGCTAAGCTAGCCATGTGGGAGCCGGGCGGGACGAAAAGCAGGCCAGCCCTCCGCTCCTATCACTACATCTTCCCACCCTGGGGTAGCATTGGGCGAAAATCCCGTTAAATTAGCTTCCTGATTTCAAAGAAGGGATCAGCTGGCAGGAACAAAGGAAAGGGAGGTGTCCTAGGTGTGAGCAGCCCTGTAGCATCCTGGTTTCATTTGCCTGAGGTCTTCTCTCTCCTATCCACAACAGGGATGGTCACGCGCCTTCTGTGCGATTTTCCTGGGTGCTAGGCTTGGAGGTGCATTGTCTTCCCTCTGATTTTACGTGTGAACATTTGCTGGGTTTTCTTTTTTCTTTTTCTTCTAAAGGACAGTTTATTTCAAACAAAGATGGCAGGTGTTGGGGGAGGAGCGAGGAAGAACAACTCTAACAGAAAAGCATACAGGAAGTTCCTCAAGTTGAAAACCATGGCAGTGGAAGACGCTCTGCCTCACATGTGCAAACCGCTGACCTTGATTATTTACATCTGAACCTTACAAAATAGCATTTCAAGTCAGCACTGAAGCCGGTGTTATTAGTTTTTGTTATAAAACGTTAAAGCTACAAACTTCACATTTTTAAATTGTCCATCAGCAACAGCATTTAAGATTTTTTTTCTCCAAGTTGGTCTGAGTGCAGGCTGGTGGAAGAGAGGTCCCCCCAAACCCAAAAAGCATGGATTCCGAGGATGATGAAGGTAATCCTAATACAAACACAGTGCTCAAAAGAGGGGTAAGGAAGGTGAGGGGTGTGGTTTGGGCAGAACAACTTAGCCCAAAATAAAAGAACTGCAATCTTTAGAGGCCCCATGGCATGCTGGGAAGGACAGTGGAGTAAGAACAGGACTCAACTACATTCTGCTGGCATGACCTTGAAGAACAGTTTCCTGGGGCATAAAATGAAGAGACATCCATATCTCGCAGAGCTACCAAGTTCTGATAGAAAAGGGGATGTTCCAATCGCCCATTTCTTCTTTGAGTACGCTGTGTACTCCATAGCTATCCGTTTCACTTAAGCTGGGGAATATATACACATGAAGCCCTTCATAATAGCTACTAACCTCTGAGCATCTGCAGGGTCTGCAATGAGGTCACCACTCTCATTCTGACATTAGACGGGGATATTGAGTTTTAAATGGTAAAATTAATTTCTGGCATCTACCAGGTGCTACTCTACAGTGTCAAAAACTCAAGACTCAAAGCCTGAGGCTTCAGATCACCTCTCTCTGTCCACTAGCCCAATAACCTTCTCAATCCCTACCCATTTTCTGGGTTTTTTCAGCAATCACAATCTCTTCCTCCGATGCTGACTGAGCATGAAATCTCACACGCTCCCCAATGTTTGCAAGTTGGTTTTGCCTCCTGTCTTAGTCGCTGTTCTGATGCTGAGAAGAGGCACCATGATCAAGGAAACACTTAAAAATAAGCATTTAACTGGGGCTTCCTTACAGTTTCACGATCGTGGTGGGGAGCATAGCAGCGGGTATGACAGGCAGACATGGTACTGGAGAAGTAGTTGAGAATTATATCCTGATCTGTAGGGAGAGAGAGAGAAAGAGAAAGAGAGAGGGAGAGAGAGAGAAAGAGAGAGAGAGACAGAGGCAGAGAGGGAAGAAGAAAGAGAGAGAGAAACAGAGAGAAACACAGAGAGAGGCAGAGAGGGAAGGAGAGAGAGAGAATCAGAGAGAGAAACAGAGAGAGAGGCAGAGAGGGAAGCTCTCTCTCTCTCTCTCTCTCTCTCTCTCTCTCTCTCTCTCTCTCTCTCAGGGCCCTCACTCTGTAAACCATGCTGATCTTGAACTCATAGAGATCCACCTGTCTCTGCCTCCTGAGCGCTGGGATGAAGGTGTGTGTCACCACCACCCAGCCTGGAATAAACTTTTGAAATCTCAAAGCACGTTCTCAGTGACATACTTCCTCCAATAAGGCTATACCTACTTCAATAAGGCCACACCTCCTAATATGTCTAATCTTTCTACAGTGGCTTGAACAGTTATGGACCCCATGGACTCTTGTGTTTAAAAGCTTGGCATAGAGGGAGTTGCTCTATTAGGAAGTGTGGTCTTGTTGGAGGAAGTGTGTCACTGTGGGGGCAGGCTTTGAGGTCTAATATATGCTCAAGCTACACTCAGTGTGGTAGACAGTTGCCTATGGATCAAGGTATAAAATTCTCAGCCCCTTCTCCAGTACCATGTCTGCCTGCATACACTGCCATGTCCTGCCATGATAATAATGAACTAAATCTCTGAAACTGTAAGCCAGACCCAGTTAAAATTTTTTTTAATGTCTTTATAAGAGCTGCCGTGGTCACGGTGTCTCTTCACAGCAATAGAAACCCTATCTAAGACACCTTTTCAAATTGTGCTGTTCCCTGATGACCAAGTGTACAAATATATGAGCCCACAGGGGCTATTTTTATTCAAACACCACACCCCTTTAGTTAATTTTGGCGACACCATTCTGAAGCCCTAACTCCTGAGAGGGTCAGGAGACAGTTCAGAGGAAAGAGGTTTTCTGGCCGAGTCTAGATTTTACTTGAACTGGGATTGTGAGCTCACTCTTAGTTAATGGTCATTCCACAAGCTTCAGGGTAAAGAATTTTCAGGATACTCCCGAGACCAGGGTGTTCTGTTGAACCAAGCTGAGATTCGCTTCCAGGAAGGATCAGCGAACAGAATTGCTTCCCACGGGATAGGCCATTTCACATGCTCACAGTAGTTAGGGGAACAGGTTTGGCCACCTGGACATGAGTCTATTGGTCAGTCCCATATCAGCTTCTGAGAATATGATCTCTGA
This sequence comes from Bramus lutescens, assembly GCA_001685075.1. Lineage (NCBI taxonomy): Eukaryota > Metazoa > Chordata > Mammalia > Rodentia > Cricetidae > Bramus > Bramus lutescens. The sequence goes on from LOEQ01001913.1 coordinate 94,184, forward strand.
GCAAGGGGTAGTTAGCCTAAACTGTCATTGTAGCTGCTTGGGATTGTTCAAGATGGATGTAATTACGGGATTCTCTATTCCAGAAGGAAAATAATTTAGGAGTGATGAGCAGAGTTTCCAGTGAGGTCAGCAGAGTTCTCCTGCTCCACACCTTCCCCAGAGTCACAACCTGTGGCCATGTCCCAGAGATCTCCACCTGTTTCCCCAGACCACAGAAGTATTGAGAGAATCAGTTGCTTCTCAGAAAATCCTTTCAGTGGCTACGGTGGAAGACTCGCCTGGCTTTTCTTCTGACTTTGGGCCTCTCTTTCTATTTACTTACTCATTCTTTTTGTTTTGTTTTGTTTTGTTTCTCTGTGTAGTTGGAGCCTGTCCTGGAACTAGCTCTTGTAGATCAGGCTGGCTTCAAACTCACAGAGGTCCACCTGCCTCCACCTTCCGAGTGCTGGGACTAAAGGCATGCACCATCACCGCCCGGCCTCTTTGCTTACTCATTTGTGTGTGTGTGTGTTTGAATGAAATGTGCCCCATAGTCTTGGACATTGGAATACTTGCTTACCAGCTGGTGACTCTGCTTGGGAGATTTAGGAGGAGTTGTGGCCCAGTTGAAAGACATATGTCATTGGAGGCAGGCTTTGTGGTTTCAAAAGCCATGTGCCACCTCCAGTTTGCTCTCCACTGCATCCTTCTGGGAGTTTAAGATGTGATCTCTCAGCTTGCTTCTCCAGCTGCTATGCCTGCCTGTTGCCACACTTCCCCATCACAATGGCAATGGGTGCTTATCCTTCTGGAACTGTAAGCCCAAATAAACTTTTCCTTCGTGGTACTTATCACAGTGACAGAAAAGAGACTAACATGCCTTCCTTCCCTCCTCATCCCTCCCTTCCTGTCCTTGCCCCTGCCCTCCTCACTCTTCCCCTCTCTTCCCTTCTCCTCTCCCCTCCCCTTCTCTTCTGTCCTCATACCTTCCTGCTGAGTTCTCATTCTTTTTTACCTCAAATGACTGAAGTAAAGCTGACTCAGACACTCAGCAGCCAACCCTGCCCTCCATCTTTGTTCTCTCTACCTTGCCTGCTCTCAGGCTCCTCCCTTTATCCAGCACAAGCTCCTTTGTCTCCCAGAGGATCTTCAAATATTTTGCCCTTCTCTGTTGAGAACTTCTTCAATGTGGGTGTGAGTTCTCGGAACCGTGTGTCGTCCACACACTTCTGTTTGGCAGTAAATCTTTGGGGCCCCACGGGTAGGAAGTTTTGGTTTTGAGTGAGGACGGACAGAATCATGGGGGCGTGGGAACAAAGAGGAAGCTTCACTCCAGCTCAGAACTAAGAGTTCCAGCACAACCAGGATGTCTTTAGGCCTTTCTCACTGTCTAGCTCTAAGCCTCCATTTTTCTAGAATTTTCCAGAACCCCCATTAGTAAAGGTGTGTCTTAAATTCTTCTGTAACCCTAGTGGCTCCCAGTTTACTTTATCAGACTGTGATCCTGTCCACGGCACCTCCAGTGCCAGCCTATAACCTTAGTTATCAAAAAAGAGAGAAAAGGAGGCATAAGTTTTTCCTTCCTTCCTTCCTTCCTTCCTTCCTTCCTTCCTTCCTTCCTTCCTTCTTTCATTCTTCCTTCCTTCTTCCTTCCTTCCTTTCTTTCTCTCTTTCTTTCTTTCTTTCTTTCTTTCTTTCTTTCTTTCTTTCTTTCTTTCTTTCTTTCTTTGTGTTTCTTAGTCTTTTAAAATTATTTTTTATTGAGAACTCTGTTTAGATCCCAGGCACATTTTAAAAATTGCAGATATATTCTTCTCTCATACAATACGTCCTGACCACAGTTTCCCCTCCCTCCACCCCTCCCAGCCCCCTCATGCCCCCCTCTCCCCATCCACTCCTCCTCTGTCCCCCATTGGAAAAGAATCGGTCTCCAAGTGATGACAACTAAACGTGACAAACCAAAACACAGTAAGTCAAGGCAAAAACCCACATACTGAAGCTGGACAAGGCAACCCAACAGGAAGAAAAAGAGTCTCAAGGCAGGCAATGAGTCAGAGACACCCCGACTCCTGCTGTTAGGAGCCTTACAGAAACACGGAGCTAACGGCCACAACATGTCCACAGAGGACCTGGTGCAGACTTGCGCTGGACCTGTGCTCGCTGCTTCAGTCTGTGAGCCCATGTGAAACCCTGCTTAGTTGTTTCGGTGGGGCGCGTTCTGGTGTCTTTCGTTTCCTCTGGCTACTACAATCCTTTCTCCCCATCTTCTGAGGGATTCCCTGCTCGGAGGAAAGGAACCTAGGGCAAAGTTACTTAGCAACTCTTTGAGAGTATCTTGAGACTCATCAAAGTGGTATTGCTGCCTACTGTCAAGATACAGAACTGCAGCTCTATACCCAAGAAGCCCACACCCTTCATCTCTGTTTGTTTCTGAGCCCCCTTTTCTGTTTTTAGCAATTTCCAACTCTTCCACACTGGAGCGTCCTGAAATTCTTTTCCATGCAGGAGCCACGAATTTGGTTTTGCCCACCTGCCCCAGCTGCCACTGTTCCAGCTCTGTGGAATAGCAAGGCCCCTTGGCTTCTGGGCAGACTTCTAGCCTGCCAGCCTCCTCTCCTTTGGCTCCTCAAATCTCCTCCTAGGCATTTCTGGAACACTTTTTCCTCTTAGTCCTCTCAGAGAATTGTCTGGCTCCAGTCTCCTTATCTTATCAACTCGTGTGGCCCTCTGGGCGCTGTCCAGATGCTTGTTGTTCCTGCTTCCTTGCCCTTCTCCTCCATGACACTACAGAACAAGCAGTGGGCCTCTTATTTCTGCTTACCTTCAGGCTGTTTTGAATTAACCCTCATACTCCTTTGCCGATCACCTCTCACCTGGGATCAATTGTGGAGGACTTCTTGTTTGCCAAGTGTTATCCAGCCTCACTTTAGCAAATCTCTTGAATGAGTGGTTTGTTCTGTCATGTATTGGGTTTTTAGAAATAGCTGAATATGATTTCTATTTTCCATGTGGTCTGCCTGTGCCTACAGTATCTCAGACGTGTTTTCCACTGAATGTTCTTTGGATTTTGCTCATATTTATTTTTCTAAATACATTTTGCTTCTGAAACGTTTTGTTGTTTTTGAATAGAAAACCCAGGTTAAGAGAAACTTTCTGAGTTTGTGTGTGTGTGTGTGTGTGTGTGTGTGTGTGTGTGGTGCCTGCATGTGCACTTTTGTGCTTTGTGTGTGTGGAGGCTGGAGGCATAACCCACAGGACAGAGTCTCTCATTGACCTGAAGCTGACAATGGAGTTAGCCAGGAAGCCCCAGAAATCCTCTTGCTTCTGCCTTTCCTATACTGGAATTACAAGTGTATACACACCATACCCAGACATTTTAAAGTAGGTTCCTGGGCATGAACTCAGGTCCTCGTAATTGCAAGGCAAACGAACACTTTAGCAACTGAACTAACCCTCAGCCCCCACATTCTGACTGTAAAGTCCTCGTCACACTGCCGGTCAGTTGTCACTTTAGTATTCACTGGGTAACGCTGAATCACATTGCAGGCTGTTCCCGCATGGGAGCAGTGTGTCAACGTTCACCCATCTAGTTCCTCATGACTCTTGTCCCTCAGGCCACCATCTATCCATCTTCCCATCCAGCCCATCGAGCTATCCAACAGGCTACTCTCCTTCTCTTTAAAGGTATGTGGTGGGTACACAGAGCATCTTCATGTCTCATTTTCATAGCATATTATAGGTAGGAAGTCCCTCCTGTCATTCAGCCGTCATATTTCCAAACTAATTTATCTCTAAGTAGGGGTGAAAGACAGCAGCCTGGCAGCCCACTTTCACAGATCCTTCTTCTAAACCAGTGCTTCTCAACCTTCCTAACGCTGCGACCCTTTAATACAGTTCCTTACGTTGTGGTGACCCCCCAACCATAAAATTATTTTGTTGTTACTCCGTAACCTTACTTTTGCTACTGTTATGAGTCATACTGTAAATATCTGCTAAGCAACCCTGTGAAAGTGTTGCTCAACCTCCAAACCCACAGGCTGAGAATCGTTGTGCAGTGAAACACATCTTTAGCTGGGTTCATCTAAACCTGTGTCTTGTGAGGCCTCCCCACATTTTACACAAACCACTCGGACATTTTGTACAACTAATCACCTGAATTTACCTAGCACAAGATGCTGCAGGCTTCCTGACACTTAGACCAGGGAAACAGGGCAGTGACCTTGGATTCCTGCTGGTGTTTGATTTATCACTTGTGTCTTCCATCTCTTACTGGAGTTGGAGGGTGAACCGAGAGCTATTTTACTTCTCATTTTGCTTATGTTAAATCCATAGGGTCCTTTTTGGCTGGGACCAAACAAAAGTGTTTGTGAACTCCTGGGGACGGCTTACTTCACTCTGTAGCCCCACAGCCAGAAGAAGGAACTTGATTAGGGGCAGATTTCTCTTCCAAGTCCATCCTGCTTGCCTTGGGAGTGGTTAAGCTTTTGTTTTGCTTGACCTCCTCAATCTTTTCTTTACTAGTTTGCCCTTTGGGTGTCACGTCTACAAAACCAGAATTCAGACCACAGTGATTTACTCTTGCACCGCCCCTCCCCATAAAAGTTTATAGTTATGGAACTGAAGGAAGAGCTCTTCCTTCAAGAGTGCATATTGCAGGGGATCGGATGCCCACCCTGGCCTCTGTGGGTAGCCACATACATGTGGTGCCATGTGCACACACATGAAGAGAATTTGTGGTTCTAGAGTTCTCATGTAGGTCTTTGATCCACTTTAATTTTGTTTGGTCTGACCTGAGAGGGGCATTGCCGACCTCTGTTTGGTTGATAACTTTCTTTGATCTCTCTGTTTATCTTTTCTGTTCCATGGCCTGGAAGCTTTATTTTGTTTTTGTTTAAGACAGGGTCTTGGTGTTTAATTCTTGCTGGCCTGGGACTTGTGATATAGACTAACCTGACCTCAAGTTCACAGAGATCTACCTGCCTCTGCCTCCCAAGTGGTGGCATTAAAGGTGTGGCCACCATGCCTGGCTTAAACTGAAGCTCTGCTCTAATGTCGCTATTCCAGTATTATCCAGATGCTAAGGTGTCTCACTAGGCATAACATTAGAATGCCTGGCTGTGCTTTCTGTGGGGAACACGGTCTGGTTGGGTTTTTCTTTGATTAGCAGCAGAGTCTAGGTTATTTAATTGGTCATTATTATGTGGGTCACATTGGAGAGAGCAGGGACTGAGTGACTGGTTAAGATCCTGTGATGTTGTATTCTGTTCAGATGCTATGCAGAATACAATGCTCTTTTACGGGCAAGTAGGATTCCCCGGTATGCAGCTATAAACAGCTGAGAGCCAATAGCCGGGAAAATCAGGCTGAGCGCTAAGCCCATGCTTAAGTGGACTCTTCCAGTGAAGAGCTAACGCTGAGACAGCGGTATCCCATTGTATGCTCTTGTCCAGAGTGGAGAACACAGACAATTTTGCTTTTCTGTGTCATAATGAGAGTGCTCGCTTTACCACTCTGCCCAACAATGGAGTGTGGGGATGTGGCTCAATCTGCAACACCAGAGAAATCCTGAATAAGCCAGGGGTGGGGATGTGGTGGAGGTTCTGTGTGTTCTTCTCAAGTCAAAGTGACAAAAGCCAATACAATCTTTGGTAGAGTGTCAAAAGAAGAGTCAGCCTGTGGGCCAGCTTCTGGGCAGGCACGTCCTTCCTGAGGTGTGAGGAGGCCTGAGTGGACGGAGTGGGCCCTGTTCTGGAGCAGCTCTAATTGGTGAGAAGGTTTGGCTATCTTGGAGAGCATGCAGGCTGAGGAGGAGGGGCTCTAGAAAGCAGCAGGGTGGAGAAAGGCTGTGTGGCTGGCCTAGCAAACTTTGTCCACCTTGAGCTGTCCTTTGAACTAGCCCGATGCTCAGGAAAAAGGAGAGAAGAAAATCTTTCTCCTTTAAAATTTCTTTTTTTCTCTTGAGCCATAAAGCTTTAATTCTAAGATTTAAGAACTCAGAGTGAGAGTCAGATGTATTAGCACACACCTGTACTCCCAGAATTCAGGAGGAGTTACAATTCCTTGCTGAGGCAGGAGAATTACAAGTTTAAGTGATATCTGGACTGCACAGTGAATTTAATGCTATCCTGGGATACATGGTTTGCTGTCTCATAGTGAGAGAAAAGAATAATGATGCATTTGTGAATTCTTAATTCACTTGCACAGCTAAGCTGCAAGTTCAATAGGGATTTGGGAGCCAACCCCCAAATTTGAATGTTATGGGAGTGTTGTTGATGGATGAATTCTCCATGGGAGCTGAAGTGCTATCTGGCATGGTTAGGTTTTCAATCACTGTGTATTATCCAGCTGCGTGCAGAGCACAGATGTGGATGCACCTAAGAAGACCAGAAGAGCTACCATAGGGTGTGTGTGAGTGTGCATGTGTGCATGCATGTGTGTGTGTGTGTGTGTGTGTAAGTAGCTATATAAACCACCTCTCTAAAAGATGGAGGTGCAACAAAGACTACTTTCTGTTTCTGATAGGGTTCTGTTTTTTTTTTAAATTTATTTATTTATTATGTACACAGTATTTTCAGTACTCTGCCTGAAGGCCTGAAGAGGGCACCAGACCTCAATACAGATGGTTGTGAGCCACCATGTGGTTGCTGGGAATTGAACTCAGGACCTTTGGATGAGCAGGTAGTGCTCTTAACCTCTGAGCCATCTCTCCAGCCCTGGTTCTGGGTTCTTGATGGAAAATCCATCACATGGGATCTGCAATAGGACTGTCATAGTCTAGAGACTGTTCCCACGAGCTTTGCTAATGTCACCTTGTAAAACTAGGGCAGTGACATCTGGAAGCTTAGAGTATAGCTTTTGTAGCTAGCCACTGAGCCCTTACTGCTATCTTCACTGCTGATAAGGAGAGGCAAAGCTTCTAAGTCGCTATTCAGTAGTGTCTGATGACGGTACCAAAAACATGATTTAAGGTATATATATACATATATATATAGCTGCTTTTTCTCTGGTCTTATGGTGACTAGGGTGGGTTTAGCCCTGCCTGTGGGGGTCTCCTCAGCTTGATGCCAACAGCTCAGGTAATTTTTCTTTCATGCCCTCTGTTTTCAGGTGACCACACACACACACACACACAGTGTGTGTGTGTGTACTGTGGTCCAGCAAGTGTACCTGACTGATGCCAGCCACTAGCTGCAGACACGCACTCTGGGTGTGGGGAGCCTTTCTCTGAGCATGTTGTTACACGGACTTGGCCTTTGTTGAGCGCATATCCTGTCAGTCCAGATCAACGTGCTGACTGCAGTTAAGTTCAGGGACACCTGCAATGAGCTTCTGATGATGCTCCAGGGCGTTAGACAAAAGCTTGGCAGCACTGATGAACTTCCCTTCTCCCGTCTTAGGCTGTCAGGCAACAGCAAATTTGACCCTACCCAGGAACAAATCAAAAAATACTCTGGGTGGCCCCTTTAGTCCTGGTTATATTGTCTTCCTCTTTGGCCTAACCAGTCCTCTGAAAATATCAAACTCATACGTGGTGGCTGAGGAGGAGAGAGAGTGGAATATAAGATTAAGCTGAGAGCCAGGCATAGTGGCATGCACCTGTAAGCTCAGCAGGAGGCTGTTGCAAGATGGAGAGCTCCAGGCTAGCCTGGGCTACATAGGAAGATCTTGTTTCAATGCAAACAAATGAACTTAAAAAAAAAAAAAAGATTGAGGCTGNGATTGAGGCTGAAGCCCTTGGGCTATAATTTGCCTGCCTCCCGAAGCCATCAAACAAAAACAATACAAACAAACGCCCACGAAAACAAATGCCTACTTCTGCTCCACCAGCTCCAGGGGCAGAGTGAACCCACTGATTTCCCGTTTCTGACTCACTCTTCGGGTACTGCAGCATCAGCTGCCACGCCTCCGCAGCCCTCTTTGTATCCGCGTGGTTGCAGAGCGGAGCAGACCTGAACTGGCTGTGTAAACGTCTCTCTGGGCCGAGCGGTAGTCACTTCGTTAGTGAGAGTCATGAGTCCTGTGGTAACAATTTGTAAAGTCCTTTGGGGTGAAAGGCACAATCATAAATATTAATTATAGCCATTGTTTTGATGAAAGGATTACTGGAGGCCCAGAAACCTCTAAATCTACCTATTAAACCACGTTCCACCGCTCAAGCTCTTGAATGAGGGGTTAAATTATATTAGAGAGAAGGTCCCTGGGATTCCTCTGTGGTTGGAGTCTAATGAAAGGCTCACTTTTCATATGACATCGCTGTGGAAACATGTCTCAAAGCTTTCAGGAGCATTTTCCTGAGAGGGAAAGAATCCAACAAAGAAACTCAAAGCCTTTCGTGTGTTTCATCAGGAACGCGGTGAGAGCCAAGAGGCTCGCTGGTGCAAAGCTCGAGACTAGTATTCAGATGAACCCCAGCCCCAGGTTGAAATTTTTAAACCACACTTAACAGCTTTTGAAGCAGTCGTGAAACTGAATAGAAAACTTGAATAAACATATTTTTCATATTTTATACATGTTACTATGGAGAAAAATAATGAGAGCGTTACCAAGTGATTTAATCTGGATCAAAAATGTTTCTTTTAAGTCTGGCTTCTCTGGTCCTAACTAGGCTGATGGAAGGTGATCATTATTAGCTGTTCCTATAAAATGCCTTTTTCCCAAGTCCCAGGGCTGAGGAAGAAACTCATTCAGAGGCGAAGGAGTGGAAGTCATGTGTTAGTTGGTACACAGGCCTGTGTATGACAATTAAACCAACAGCTTGATTTTTTAAAATGTAACTTTCATAGAACAACAAGTGAGAAAATATAGGAATTTACTGTGTTGATTTTAGACAGGGTCCAGGCTGGCCTTAACCTCCCTGTGCCATCCTGTATAACCCTGAACTCTTAATCCTCCTGCTGTAGCTTTGGAGTGAATGTGGGATTCAGCTATGTCACCGGCCCTGCCCACAGAAAATAATTTTATAATTCCAACACCTAGAACAGCAATCACCACTAAACTTGTATTGTCTCTATTCATTAATCATTAGCCACATTCATTCATTAATCCATCCATCCAGATTTTTAGCAAATTATGTAATACAATATATACTGTTTTGTAACCACCTACTCTTACTTAATACTTGGGTCATCATTGTGTTTGTCATCTTTCTATTCGGCTAACTTTCATGGGATGTAGTTGCTTGGTAATATCGTTTCAATGGTCCACATACTTTTTTGTTTATTTTGTTTTTGAGACAGGGTTGCTTATATGTCAGGCTGGCCCGGAACTAGCTATGTGGCTAAAGATAGCCTTGAACTAGTGCCGGGGACTCAGTCCAGGTATTTGTATGTGTTAAGCAAACACTCTACCGGCCGAGCTAACACTCCAGCCCTGAAACCTCTTCATTTCCTCGTCACTTTCCCAGAACTTCCACTCCCCTTGGAAGCACTGCTTACTTCCTGTCAATTCTTTATTCCAGACATCGTCACTCTTGGCTGAAGAAAGATACAGGTCCCTGCATACAGCCTCTTCACTAGGGCACTAATTTCAGTTAATATTTCATCATAACAGCAAAACCTAACTGGTACGCAGCCTCTGAATGGTCTAATTCAAATTCACTTGCTAAATCATTGGGAGATTTTTACTTTGAATGGGTAAATGTACTGGGTAGTAAGGTTTTTAATCTCTCTTTTTAAAACTTACTTTTTTTTTTTAAATGTGGATTGGTGTTTTGCCATGGGCGTCAGACAGTTGTGAGCTGCCATGCGGATGCTGGGAATTGAACCCGGGTCCTCTGGAAGACCCTCTAGCTAGTGATCCTAACCGCTAAACCATCTCTCTAGCCTAGGTTTTCATCTCTTACCAACCATTTATCAGAATGTGCTGCCTGTAGCCCATGGGTGCAGAGGTGGGAAGAGACTTAATTGTGTTTCTAAAGCTCTGTGACTGGAGCCTGTGAACTAACTCAGAAGAGGTAAATTGAGGGGAGGAGAGGTGTGCTCCGCGTTCACACAAGGGAACTCCCTGAAGACTGAGAGATCCATTGATGATTTGGGAAGGCAGAACATTGGCTTTGTCTCGAACCATGAGGAGCTAATGAGTGATGAAGGGCTTGGTCTTAGAAACGGTATGCCAAGTTTGTGCATGGAAGAGTCATAGGGCTTAAAAGGAAAGATTCCCAAAAGTTAGAACAAGGAGATGAAAACCTCAGACTTGGTTTTAGGCCAGGGCATGAGGGTATAGACTGCCATCAGCACTTGACAGAGAAGGAAAGGTGAGCCCAGAACCTGTGTAAGGAAGTTAGGAAGCAGGGACAGTAAGCTCTGTGTCTCCTCACCATAGAAGAGCGAGTAAAGCCTAGGAGGGCTGCAGAATTTCTATGTAGCTGTCAGGAAGGGGCCTGGCTCCACACAGAAGCAACAGGTAGACCTGGGATTAAAGCAGAGAGTGCAGAACTGAGAGTCTGCAGGAAGCAGGTGAAAGGTAAGCTGACAGGACAGCTAACATCTGGATTTGCATCCATCCAGGTCATGTTCCTCATGCTAAGGAGCAGGGATCGCCTCAGCGTGGGTGAACACTTTGTAGGAAAAAGGACAGTTCAGGAGAAACCCCCGTGGGTTAAGCCATAATGACATGGTTAGCTGGACAGTCATTCCAAAGATCAGGGCTGCTCCAGCACGGGTGCTCCCAGGACTGTAAATATGTGGGCTCTGCTACTAAAGAGAGCACATTGCTCGGTTCTGAGGCAGAGCTGAAGGATCCCAACCAAGCCAGGGAACCAGGACACTGGGCCTGGCTTCCCTGAGAATTCTTGACCGGGTCTCACATTTGCTTCTGACCATGGGGGCTCCACCAGACAGAACTAGGACATTTCATTTAGGTCCAAGAGAGGCTGAGGAAATGTTCATCTGTGTTTGGGTCGAAGCTGAACTCTGCTGCTTTCCTGATCCTGACGGAAGGGCTATGTAGAATCTTAGCACAGAGTCCCTGAAGCTCATTGGCAGAGGTTCTATGATTGGGAACTTCTTCTCCAGTCTGTCCAATCAGTGCCCACCCTGAGCTATATTGCTTGACCATGTTTATTGATCACATTTGCTAGACAATAGTTCAGTGTCTTGTCAAATATTATGAAGATTCGACTACTAGCTAATCCCAGTGGTCTGATGGGCATCAAAAACGAAGAAGCCAAAGCAGGTTGGGTGTTCTAGGAGTAAAGATGTGTGTATGCTATTACAATATTCTATGAAGAACATGATTCATGTTTGTTTCTTGGGCACAGGGTCTCTCCTTGGAGCCCACAGTGGCCTTGAACTCATGGGGATGCTGCCTGCGCCTCCTGAGGGCTGGAATCACAGACATGTGTACCACCATATCTAACTCATAAATGTAGTATTTTGACTATGACAATTTTTTATACATTTAACTGCTGATGCTCAACTTCTTATGACAAGAAAGCAGGGATGTTACTACTAATGTTTTACAAATGAGAAATATGATGCTCAAGTCACTAGCTAGGCATTGGGGTACATGCTTGTAATTCCAGCACTTGAGAGGCTACAGGCAGGAGGATAGTGAATTTGAGACCTCTCTGGGCTTACATGGTGAATTCCAGGCCATCCCAGGCTACTCCGTGAAACACAGCCTAAAAATAAACACAGCAACTCCAAACACACACATACAAGTTACCAATCCAAAGTCACCAAGGCAGTCAGTGACTCAACCAGATGTATGTCAACTACGTGTCTGGCTTCAGGTTCCGTGACTAGTCACTCGTTTCTTATTCTTTGATGTCCTCTGGTTCTGCATTAATGCTGGAAAGTGAGTCAAACCCTCTTCCTGTCTTTAATGATTGTCTGTCCCAGGACAGAAGGCAGACAAGTCAATGCCACCACAATCAGCTAAGTAGAGGTCTCTGGAGTTCTTCACATGTCCCATGGGAGCACAGAGGTCACGTCTGGTAAACTGAGATTAAGTGTCAGACTTCTCATGGCTTTCAGTTAGGCAGAGCAATCCCGGCTCAGAGCAGCTTGGTGGCCCAGGATTTCAATGTCTCACGGTGTTCTGTGTCTCTGGAGGCAGGATTGGAATGAGGAGGATTCTAAATGTCAAAAGAATTATCAATATCGCAAGAAGGTTCCGAAGTTCCTCTTGGCCCAGGACATGTGTTTCAAGGTAGCCATCACTTTTGAAGGCGTGGGGCTATGGAGATCCTGTGTCTGGGCTCCTAAGCCCACCACTAACGGCCTGTGTGGAGACGGGAATGTGAGAGTGGCTTCTTGTCAGGTTGCCAGTTCTATCTTTTTTGAGGTACTCATGGCCCAGGTGACTACATTTTGATAGTACTCAACCAGTTAGATCATGCAGAAGAGATTTTTATAATTTTTTTTTAGTTTTAGATTTTATTCTATGTGTATGGGTATTTTGTTATTTTGTTTTCTTGTATGTCTGTGCACCACTTATGCAAGCCTGCTGCCCATAGAAGTCGGAAGAGGGTGTCAGGTGTCCTGGAACTGGAGTTACAGACGGATGTAACCTGCCATGTGGGTGCTGAGAATTGAACCTGGGTCCCCTGGAAGAGAAGTCGGTGCTCTTAACCTCGGAGCCATCTCTTTAGTTCCCAAAGGAGCCTTTTAATTTCTTTGGACGTGACTCTGGAGCCATGCCAATGTGTGATCCTTTGCCCTGTGATACCAAATGTGGATAACCCATGGGTTCTGACTTTTTCTGACTGGAAGGTTTTGGCATTTTTTGGCTCGGAAGCCCAGTCTGTCTCAGACATCTTCCTACTCTGAAGTCCTTTGAATTAGGACTCCAGTCCCACCATCTTTCCCCAGATAGTGTTATCTGGCCATAATATTAATTCATTAATAATCATGGCTAAATAATAGGAAATATAAAATACCTATTAAAGAGACCAGAGATGAAGAGAGATGAGCACACGGTGAAGGGAAACTTTGGCATCAGGTTTGACTCTCATCGGAGAACTCCACGAAAAGTGAACAGGATGAAGGTTTTGGCTAAGGCTCTTATAGCAAATAATGCACTGGGTGTCAAAGATGCTGAAGTTGTTTGTAGTCAATGGCAGGGCAGTCATGCGCAGCTGTTCTCAGCGCTTTGCTCCTTTAGAACTTATTTCATTATTAAACATGAAATACAGGACATTTAGAGTATAGTTTTAAAGTGCATACATGGTGTGTGGGCATGAAGGCACACATGTGGAGGTCGGATGGCAACTCTGTGCGGTTGGGTTTCTTCTCTGTCTTTAAGGCTTGTACAAAGGATTAAACTCAGGGTCTCAAACTTGTGTGACAAGCGACAAGTGCTCTTACAGGCTGAGCCAGGCTGTTGGCCCTAGTTTTCTTTAAAACACGCACATGCACGTGTGCACACACACACCCCCCTCTGAACATGGTGATACCTGGCTTAATGCCAGCACTCAGGAAGTAGAGGCAGTCAGATTTCTGTGAGTTTGAGGACAGGGCAGTCAGGGCCATTTAGAAATCCTGTCAAGAAAAAAAAAACAACCCTGAAAACCAAAAATAGCCCCCCTAATCATATACATATAAATTTATCTTTCAGAAAAAAAGGAAGAAGTCATGATAAATTCCAAATGCAAGAAATCACTCACTGTCACTTTCCAAGTTTGGTCAAACTTCAAACTCTGTCACTGACCCTGAGACATCTCAGTGTCATGGGAATACTGATGCCTGGGCTCCTGACCTAGGTCCCATTTATAAATATTCAGGAGTAGAAACCCAGAAATCTGCATTTGGGGATGGTGCTGGGGACTGAACCCAGAGCCTCAGACATGCCGGGCAGGAGTTGTACCATGATGCATCTCTGCTCCTAGCCCAGGAACCTGCACTTTTACAAAGGCTACCAAGGTAACACAGATTACCTTGGTAAAATTGGGGGCACATCGGACAACCCCAGCCATGGAACATCAGGGATTTTATTTTATTTGGGTTGTTGAGACAGGGTTTCTCTGTGTAACAGCCCCTGCTGTCCTGGAACTCTCTTTGTAGACCAGGCTGGCCTCAAACTCACAGAGATGGCCACTATGCCTGGAGAACAACAGAGATTTTAAACACCCACCTCCACCTCCGCTTCTCACCATCCAGATCCCGTGGTGCTTTAAGATAATAATGACTTTGTAGACTATTTCTGGTTGATGCTTGATCAGCCTGGAGTTGTCTCCAGGATTTTCTCTCAGACTTTTCCGTCAGAACCGGGGAGTGGGAATGTGCGCCAATTTTCTTCTGCAAGGAACACTGCTTGTTGTCTTTGCTCGAGTTCTTTCCTGACTCAGCTCTCTTCATTGCACAGGTTCAAAGTGTTAGAACAGGCAGAAGCCAAAAGGCAGGGGAGATTTAGCAGTGGTGGTGATGGTGGGAGGGTTAGGGTGTGTCCGAAGGGTTCAGCTTGGGGAGTACTTTTTTGAACTTGCTTCCCCACCCCCATT
>LOEQ01001913.1:170743-182948 GCA_001685075.1 Bramus lutescens
TCTCTCTCTCTCTCTCTCTCTCTCTCTCTGTGTGTGTGTGAGAGAGAGAGAGATGTGCATGTGTGCATGTAAATGCTCGTGGGAGCCAGATGTTGACACTGGGATGTCTTCCTTAGTTACTTTTGCACCTGAGTTTTTGAGACAGAGTCTCTCTGCTAATCTGGAGCCTGCTATTTCTGCTAGACTAGCTGTCCACTGTGCTCCTGGGTTGACTTGCCTGTGCTCTCAGTTCTGGGATTACTGACACACACTGTAAAATCTGACTTTTACATGGATGTCAGGGAACAGAATTCGGGTCCTCCCTCTTGCACAGCCCATGCCCATGGTGCCAGCTCCCCAGCCTCTCCATAGTTTTACTTCAGAATTAATGCCCTCTGTTAAGTTGCCAGAGTCTAGCCTGAGATCATACTACTTCTTACAGAGTTCAAGGGAGACTTCAGCATTTCCTGATACTGAAATGATTGCAAAATATAAATACATAAAACGATTACTCCATGTAACAGAGAATGCCATCTCTCTTGATGGCCCACGTTTCTGGGCATCTTTTAAAACATGTTTTGGAAATGTTTTTATGGAGAGGTGTCTGGGCTTTATTCAGTCCTTCATTTTAAACTGAATCAATCAGTAAAAAAAGAGGAACAGGTGTGTGGTCAGCCTCCTTGAGAGCTCAAGCCCCAGCACTGGAAAAAAAAAAATAAAGAAATAAGAAGAGTAAGGATACGTGTTGGTAAGAAGCATCTATGAAAATGGACTCATGAGGCGTTTTCACACACGAATGTGGTGTGATTTGATCATATCTACCCCCATTACCCTTTCTTGGTCCCTCTCTTGCTCTTGACCCCTGCCTCTTCCCAGCTCGTCCCAATCTTTCTTCCTTGCTTGCTTCTTCCCTGCCCCACTTTGACTACATGAGTTTCATGAGGATTGCTTACAGGTAGGAACGTGCCTCTCAGAGGAAAATACAAGTCTACAAGCATTCATTCACTTTAAGAGGGCATCGTGAGATGGACTTAGCCTTGGTGCTGCGTATGGTAGCTTCCTCTCCACATGCTGAAAGCGTGGTCCATCGTGTGCCTGGGGAGGGCATCCCAAGCTGTGCTTCCCTGACTTCTCAGTAGCTTTCTGCACTTTGGGCTTATTGCTCATATTACTTCTTTAGCTGTTTTATTCTCTGTGCCTCGTAGGTCTAAAGAGAAGGTCCCCACTCCTACTTTACCAGTCTTCAAACCACCCAGCAGATCACAATACATCCCTGTTCTCTGTTCCTGTTCTCTGGAAATGTGACAAGCAGCAACATGGGCTAGAGAGCATTTACACATGCATGTCCGTGTTTGCAGGATATGTGTGAGAAAGGTTAACATGTCCGGAAAAAATATAAACTCATTTTTATTATATAACACCCATTGTTTAGAATACTGGAAATGCCTAATAATTATTTTTGTTTATATCATTTATACATTTCCTCGATTATATCTGAGCAAAGACTATTTCAGCATTAGACTAACTTGTACTAGAATCTGTTCATGTAGCTGGAAGCAAACATTTCTTCGAGGAAATAGCAGGCCTCACTACTCTTCTATTTTTTTTTTTTTNTTTGGTTTTTGTTTTGGACATGGATGCCCGTAAGCTGCAGTGTGAGGGCTGTGAGGAAGACTGGCCGCTCAGGCTGAGTGTAAACACGAGCTCACTATGCTAACTTGGATCATGGGCCTTCCTAGGAACTGGGGTTGTTTCCTCCGTAGATACTCCTGTGTGTGGATCGGTTGCTAAGCAACTTGCATTCTTATGGGGATGGGCTAGAGAAAAAAAGGGCACCAGGTGATAAAACACAGAGAGAAAATGACGAAGACACAGGAAAAGAGTAGAGAGAGCCTCCATCTAGGCAATGGAGGGCACAGCAATTTGGAAGTGTGGACAGCATTCTGGCTTAATAGTTATCTTAGCAACTATCAATCTATGCTTATATCTTTCCGTCTAAACGTCTAAAGTTCTTTGTCCATCCTTTCATCTACCTCTCTCTCTATCTGGACTGACTGATTCTGAGGTTACAGAGAACAAGCAGCATTGGAGCCCTGAATCTATTAACCACTTTGCCCATAATTGGCTACTGTGCTGTTGGTCATTGTGCTAGCGTCATCATCGCTGGGTGAGAGTCCTGACAGAAAGTGTAAGGGGAGGGGGGGGTTAGTTTGCTCGTGGTTACAGATTGACACAATACAGGCGAGGGTCAGAAGCATCCACGGTAGTAGGGGACAGAGCAGGAGCAAGGCAGGCCTGAGCAGGACATAGTCCCCAAGGATGTCACTTCAGCGACCTCCTTCCTCCTGTCAGGCTCCACCTTCCACAGTTCTGTTTATTAGGCTATCACAGTCTGGTTGTCTCTGAAAATGCCCTCACATAGATACACACAAGGGTGCCTTCGCTCATGCCCTAGGCTCGTCTCAAACCCGTCAACCTGGCAATCAAGACCATCACGTGGCTCTTAACAGCTGGTTAGACTTGTGAATGGGGAAAAACAACAGCTGTGCTTTGGGAAGGACATGAAAACCAGGGTCACAGCTCCCTCGAGGATAAATGTTTGCTGTTTGGTTTTCCTCTCCAGGTAAAGTCCCTGGACCAGCAGAAGTGCCGGTCCTGTGTACGGGGGAACTCACAGTGAATGCAGGAAAGAGCATGTGTGAGATTTTGTGTCTCACGGCACCTGCTGCATTTGGTGGAATTAGTCTCTCTGTTGAATACTTTACCCCTGAAACTTGTGGCCAGCCACCGTCTTGAAGAAGGTATGACAGAATGGAGTGGCCATACCGTGATGTGGGTGGATGGGGAGGAGGGGAGCAGGGGTGAACTCGAGTGTGCTGTCTGTGCTTAGCTTAGCTGCCCACAGAGTTTTCTCCAGTTCTTTGTGTCCCTGGCTAAGGCTATGAGGTCTTCTGCTCCTAACAGCCTGTATCCCAGACACACTCAGACACCTCCCACAGGGTATGAGAATTGTTCTTGTCTTAAAGTCAGGCGCTGGAAGACTCTGCAGCTCCTGGCTGGGCTGGGGAATTGCTTGAAAGTTCAGCTTCTTTGCTGTCATCTGAAATAAACAGATTTAGCCATGTTCTGGAGTTTTCTTATAGGAGCAAGGGAAGGCCTGGGTGTGAAACAATACTTCCATTTGGCTCGCTCTTCTCGCTGGCTTCTTTTATCCTGTGTTAGATGCTTTACAGATGATTCATTAATAAGTAAATCACAAGCAGAAGGAGTACTGTCTTGGCCAGGTGTGGTGGTTCGCATCTGTAATCCCATCACTTGGGAGACAGAGGCAGATGGAGCTCTGATTTCAGGCTAGCCTGGTCTACATAACAAGTTCCAGGCCAGCCAGAGCGACATAGTGAGAATCTGTCTTAAATATATATATTGGCTTGGGTTGGGGATGCAGCTCAGGTGCCATAGTGCTTGCCAAGAATGCACAAAACCCTGTGTTCCACCCCGGCATCGCATAAGCCAGGCACACATCTATGATCCAGTCTATGATCCAGTCTATGATTCTGGTGCTTGGGAGAGGGAAGCAAAAGGATCAGGAGTTCAAGGTCATTGTGGAGTTCACAGATCTTCAAAGGACAGCCGGGCTTATATGATTACCTGTCTCAAAAATGAACACAAAACAAAACAAAGCAAGCAAGCAAAACAAAACAAGCAAGCAAAACAAAAGAACAGCCTCTTCCAGACCCCAACCAATAGTTTGAAAGATTCCAGAGAGCAGTGGCCCACATTGGCATCAGCCAAGCGTCTAGATCTGGTGGAACAACTAAAGACTGATTGGTGGTTGTTTATGTTTACAACAGCCAGTTCACTCTCACGGATGTTCAGAGTGGATAACAAGGCCCGTACTTGGGTCAAATATATTTATTAAGCTGAAGAAGGTCCTGATTCTGTTGGGAGCTAATATACCAGGAGGTGAACAGGTAGAATTAGTTTTAGTCAGTAGCAGGGCATCAAGCTTAATCTGTGCTAGACTTGATCTCATTCAAATACATATAATATTTTTATCAATTTTTAAGAAGAAAGTCATAAATATGTCAAATGTATTTTGATCGTATTTGCCACCCCCTTTTCTTCCTTACTCTTCCCAGGTCCACCTCCCCTCCCTTCCCAACTTGGTGTCTTTTTCTTTTAAATAACTGACGCTAGTCTCACAAAAGAGGAAAATGCACACTGGAGCCCTGCTCCAAGTGAAAACCTTTAATCCCTGATGGCTGGGAAGGCAAGCCACGGAGAAGTGGTGTGTGTCAGGATGCCAGGGACATTTTGCTGAAGAGCCAAGCCAGCTCTTGAAGAGTGTGGTGGCATGAATGAGAGGTGTCCTCGGGAGGCTCCGGTATTGGAGAACTCCAGGTCTCTGCTTGGTGCCTCTTTGAAGAGGGTTAGGAGGTGCAGCCATGCTGGAGGAAGTGTGGTCTCGAGAACTCCTCTCGGGTCTCTTGATTTCTGCCCTTCTGCCTTGCCTGCTTGCTGTGGTGGACCCTGGGGCCCTGGAGCCCTAAGCGGAAACAAACACTTCTGTTAGTGCATTGCTTTCGGTCACAGAGTTCTGTCATGACAACAGAGAATTAGCAAAGTATGTGGCAGCAGCAGTGAGAGCAAACAGTGGTGTGGTTGCTCTGGGGACATGGGTAAGAGAGCTAAGGTCTGAATGTCACCTGAGACATGCCTCCTGTCATCATGAGACCCTCCCCTGTCACCCTGAGAGCTGTCTCTGTTACCCTGAGAACTGATCCTGTCACTCTGACACTTGACCTTGTCACCCTGAGACCTGTCCCTGTCATCCTGAAACTTGACCTTGTAACCCTGAGACCTCTTCCTGTCACCCTGAGACCTGTTCCTGTCACCCTGAGATCTGTCCCTGTCACCCTGAGACCTGCCCCTGCCACCCTGAGACCTGTCACCCTGAGACTTGACCTTGTCACCCTGAGACCTGTCCCTGTCACCCTGAGACTTGACCTTGTAACCCTGAGACCCATCCCTGTCACCCTGAGACCCATCCCTGTCACCCTGAGACCTATCCCTGTCACCCTAAGACCTGTCCCTTTCACCCTGAGACCTGACCTTTTCACCCTGAGACCTGTCCCTGTCATCCTGAGACCTGACCTTTTCACCCTGAGACCTGACCTTTTCACTCTGAGACCTGACCTTTTCACCCTGAGACCTGACCTTTTCACCCTGAGATCTGTCCCTGTTACCCTGAGATCTGGCCCCATCACTTTGAGACTTAATTCTGTCACCTGAGACCTTTCTCTGTTACCCTGAGTTCCTCCGCATCACCCCAAGGATTGTAAATGGACGCTGCTCCTTGTCTGGCACTAGCCTGCTTCATGAGTCTCTGTTGTTGCTGGAACATTACTGAGCACAGGCAGTACATTTGCCCCTTACTCTTATAAAATCTACAAACCCTCAAATTAGAAAAGAATACGGATACCTTTGTAAGGTTCATGTATAGTCAGTGTGGCCTTTATTATGGAATATGTGGCATTGCCCTTGTGAGCATGTGTAGGAAGAAAGGAAGGAAGGAAGGGGAAGGAAGGAGGAAAGAGAAGGAAATTGGAGTAGGAAGGAAGAAAGGAGGGTGGAAAAACAGGAAGGAAGGAGAAAGGAAAGGGAACAGGGAGAGAAGCAAGGAAGGAAGAGGGAGGGAAGGAGGAAGGAGGGAAGGAAGTAAAAGGAAGGAAGTTGGGAATTTTGGAAGGAAGGAAGAAGGAAAGAAAGAGGAAGAAAGGAGGGAGGAAGGTAGGATGGAGGAAGGAAAGAGAAATGTGCCCCTGAACTCCTGGCTGCGCTCTGCTCCTCCTGAGCTTTCTCAGCCCGGTCTGGAATTGAAATGTGGTAGTTTACGGCACCAGAGGCTGAGCCTGTGCTTTTTACTTCCTGCCCCAGCTGGAACCCAGACAACCCTAAAGTGGGTGTTTGGGATCTGGGACCCAGCCTCTCTATAGAAGAGTCTGGACTGCAGAGTCTGCTCACATGGAACTATTTTCACAGGCTAAGTGGTAAGCACTCAGAATATCTGTGAGGTGTATCTGGGACATCTCCGCTCCCAGCTTCACATTGTTGCAGGGGCTTGAGGATGCTTCCAAGGGCAGAGTACTTGGCTGGCTTCTGGTGGCATGGAGTAGCTGGGTGGCGTGGTGTAGCTGGGTGGTATGGAGTAGCTGGGGTGCTGTACTGTGTGGTGGATGCAGGGAGGTTTTTCTGGCCTTTTCCTCCCCGCATTTTAATTTCCTTTTCTACCGCCTAAGAGGTACCACAACATACTTTAATACACCATCTCCAACACAGTTTTAAAGTGTGTGCAGGGCCTGGGGAGATAGCTCAGGTGTTGAAGTGCTTTCTGTGTAAGCCTGGGGACCTGAGTGTGATCCCTGAACCCGCTGAAGCCATGTGTGGTGGCCTGTCATCCTTATAACCTCGGCACTGGAGAGTTTCCTACAGAGGGATTTCCAGGGCACACTGGCCAGCTAGCCTAGCCTGATGGGAGAGCCCCAGGTCCCCCATCTCAATAAACAAGGCACATAGTGCTTTGATGAAGGACTCCTGAGACTGACTTTGATTTTCACAAGCATGTATGTCCCCCACCTCTACATACAGATGAACATGCACATGTGTGCATACCTGCACACTAAAATATGCAAATAGAGTATGAAGTTGTGGTTGGAAATTGATTTTATTCTTTGGGGCTCACTGTAACTTTCTAGGCTGGGTACACTCGGTGAATTCCTTAACCAAAAGGATACCACGGGTGAA
Source organism: Bramus lutescens (assembly GCA_001685075.1). Taxonomy (NCBI): domain Eukaryota; kingdom Metazoa; phylum Chordata; class Mammalia; order Rodentia; family Cricetidae; genus Bramus; species Bramus lutescens. Next base: position 177,527 of record LOEQ01001913.1, read on the forward strand.
TTGCTCTGACAAAGCGGCCTTGTTGCTTACTGGGTTTCTTGGCTTCCTACCTCTCCTGACTCAGGTACTGGTTGTTCAGACAGTCGAGCTCCCTACTCCCTGACTCCATTTTAATACAAGCCAGGGGTGCAAAGTGCCCAGCTTAGCCTGTCAGAACTTGAGAGCTCTGTAAACACTGGAGTTCTTGTTGCCATAACACCAGGAAAAATAATATGGGATCCTGTGTATGAATATAGGGGAAGCCCTGGGGAATGGGAACAGTTCTACATGACTTGAAGCCCGGTCACAATCCAATCTCTTAGAAGGAAACATCAGCGGGGTCCCTGAATTCAGAGTGGGTTTTTGCCTACCTGTGGTGCCCAGCTTCCTAGATAATAGTTACGCTTCAGGATTAGCTTTACCACAGTGTAGTTATCTCTTCTGTTCTCTCTCTCTCTCTCTCTCTCTCTCTTATTAATATTCACATAAGCCATGGGAAATGACAAGCATCTTATGTCGGGCACAGGGGCCTGTGAATAATTAACTTCTGTTCTGTGGGTGGGGACTCCACATAGCAACCTCTTGGCTCACACCCCTTTGGCCCAGCCACAGCAGCCCAAGGCTCTGGACCAACCCTCCCCTTGGAGGTGGAGTGAGCTTTGCTGAGGTACACATGACATTGGTGTGGTGTTTATAGGCCGCTGTCTCTGTTGCCCACTCCTGGTGTTCTGCATGTGGCTGGCTAACTGCATTTCCCTCTGTGCATATGTATTTGCCTGGTCTTTGCTTTCATACTTATTCTTGCTTTTTGAGGAGTACTTTTGAGAATCTAAGTTAGACTTGGCCATGGTCATGGCTGAGTCTGGCTTATACCATCAACTTTTATGTGTTTCTCTCAAATACCATGAGAAAACAGGCAAACCTTGGCAAATTCCATACTGAAAAATTAGAATCAATAGAGAGCTCCATAATGGCCTAAGTTTTAATGATAAGTCAGTTCAAATTGTGTTGTTAAATCTTAGCAGTCTTGGGGTGAAAAACTTAAGCCGTTCGGTAAAGGATGGAAACCCTGCTGGGCCTGATAGGTGCACATCTTTGCTTCTAGCACTAGGGAAGTAGAGGTAGGCTTGTTTCTGTGAGTTTGAGGCCCCCCTGGTCTACATAGCAAGTTCCAGGCCAGCCAGGGCTACAAAGTGAGACCCTGTCTCAGCCCCTTCCCCATCAAAAAACCCCACCCAAACCAAAGAAACAACAAAACCCAGAAGAGGTAGAAACAAACGGTGTATGGATATGGGCACAGTCAGGAGACCAAGAATATGCTGAGGGCCCGTATAGGTAAGTAGAAAGACTGAAATCAAGACCGATTCCATCTATCGTTGTTTCTCAAACATCTACGTAGTAAGATCTAGTTTTGAAAAAAAGCATCATGAGTTAAAAGTGTCAGAAGAAAATGAAGGGATGCTAAGTACACAAGGGACAGTGAGGTTGTAGGAAAATGTACCTTGGTTATGATAGACTGAGCTGGAATACTTAGGGCACTTAAATTTAGATTCAAGCCAATCCAGATGTTTGTTTATTAATAATGTCCCCAGTGTTATAGAACCCCAAATCCCAGGAGCGCCACTTGAAATATAAAGACAATGCATGGTCTTCATTCTTTCTTGGCTGTTTTAATTCCAGGGGTTTTTCTGTAATTGTGATTTTCCTGTAAATGTGCTCGGAAAGGCTGGCACTCCCCATGCCTTGCAGGAGATCTGCCCTAGCAAAGCTTTCCTCTCCTAACGTTTCTCTTCTTGCTGCCATGGCAATAAAGAAAGAAACTTGGCACTGGGATATAATCTCTCCAGCGCGTTTCTCCTCTGAGGTCCTAAGCTTCGGCTATCCCACCCAAGACTTAGAATCAGCTGGCACAGAACAGCTGCCCATTCACAGCTTTATTCCGGTAGTAACTGAAGACAAAACCGTTTTAGTTGAGCACCCTCGGCTGCTTTCCAAACCTTCACAATGCCTGGGTCATCCCCAAGAAGAAACTTTTGAGGAAAGGGTGAAGGGCCAGCATTTCTTACAGTTTTTGACACGCTGTGTATTTATGGAGTTGAAAAGGTTTTGCACTATTGATTTCTCTACGTTAGATGCCTTGGAGGCGAGGAGGGGTGCAAACTCCAAGCTGTGTAACTCTGAAACAGAAGCTCAGCCAGAGGAGGCTGGCTGCTGTGTGGGGGGGCGAGCCTCCCACCAGCATCTGCTGTTCCATTTGGCTTATTGGTACCACGTGGGAGTGGAGCACCCCAGTGCCAGCGATCCCGATTTGTCAATAACGTTCCCAATCTTGCTATTTATGTGACTCCTGCATAGTTTTAAACGCTGGCAATTAAGATGAGTTAAAGTCAAAACATCTGGAGGGCCGGTCCAGACGTGCTCTGGTATAAAGGCCGCCAGTGTCCGACCCCAGGCTAGGCTGTTTCCCACTTCATGTTTCTCAGTTCTCTGGATTCTAAAATCATCAGCTGTCTGGGGCCCCTCTCCCACTCCCATGTCTTAAAAGCTTAGTGCCTTGGTGGTGCTACCGGAAGGGGGATGCTCCTTTCAGAGGTGGGGCCTCGCTGGACTGGGAGTCCTTCAGGTTATTGGGTGAATGACCTTGAAGGAAGGGCACTGTGGGACCCTGGTCCCTTCCTCGCCAGGTTTGTGACATCCCTTACTCTCACCATGGTGTTCAGTCTGACTGCAGGCCCTAAACAACAGGACCAGACCATCACACACAGAGCCCTCCAGGGCTATGGGCCAAAATAAACATTTTCTCTTTCATAAGTTGATTATATCGGGTATTTGTCACAAGGATGGAAGCTGTGTAACACATGGCATAATTTATTTACGCATTTCATTTTTATTCTGGTTGAGTACCACATAAAGCACAAACGTTTTGGAGGCAGAGAGGTGTAAGCTTTAGTAGTTCCAGAGTTTAGCAAATTGTGCTTGCAGCAGCTTGGATACCACACATAGAAGCAAAAACCTGTTTCATGTGTTGCTGGGCAGATTCAGTAGACTTCTCTGTGTGGCATGGAAGGCTAGTTTGTCTATCTTTGCATGGTTATTATCAACTGTTTATTACTGTTCTGAACTTTCACCAGTGCCTTGTAGTTCTGAAGACACAAGTCACCCCCACAAAGAGTTTCTCTCAGAGTCAGGAGAGAGTTCTCTGTATTGGCCACCTTTCATCGCTGTGATGAAATGCTTGAGCAAAGCAACTCGAAGGAGTTGGTTTACGCATGAGAAGAAACAGTCATTCCATCATCATGAGGGAGGAGCCTGAGCGGCTGGTCTCATGGCATCTCCAGTCAGGAGATGGACATTGGTATTCAGTTTGCTTTTTCTTTTTTACTTAGTTCAGGACCTCAGTTCACAGAACTTAGGGTTTTTTTTTTTTTAATCTCATTTAACCGAACCTAGACACTTCCTCATAGATATGCCAGAGGTTAGTTGTCTAGGTGATTCTAGATCCCGCCAAGGTGATGATCACTATTAACTATCATAGTCTCTCTCTCTCTCTCTCTCTCTCTACTTAAGCAGCCTTTAATGAGAGTTATATTTGAGATGCCTCTACTCCTGCATCTATTTTCAGTTGTTTTTCCTTGTATCTTGTATTTGACCTTCTTTCCCACTTGTCAAGACTTGGCTTTCCTTTCCAGGATTTGTGTGTGTGTGTGTGTGTGTGTGGTCTTTGTCCAGCTTTAGCCTGGTGATAACCACCTTGCTGGGGTGGATGCCCACATGGGCAGTTGTCCCCTTAGCCTTTTCTCATTGCCTTCGTTCAATGTAGATGGCTCATTTATGTCTACACACCTGGACCACTTTGCCAATCTGCTGGCCTTTGTGGTGTCCACAGAAAATCTGAACTTCATTATCTTTTCGATGGACGTAGATTGAATATTGTACTTCTGTCTCCACTCTTTGGAAAGAGGGGAAGACATACCTTTCTCTGAATGTGAGAAGGTGGATTTAAATACAGTTTGCAGTTCTCGCTTCAATCAGAAGTCACAGAGATACTGACCTTCATTTTTGGTGGCTGCTGATCCAGTGATGGCAGATATATTCTATCAAGGACCATCTGCAACCTTCAACAAGTACAGAATCTTGGAACCAGAAGAAACCAGGAAGAAACAGAAACTCTAAGAGTTAGGGACAGTAGAGCCATGCATTTTATCAGAGGCAATGAGCTGGAACTTGACAAATGAATGCCTGCGAAGAACATGACCTCTTACGAAGATAAAACTGAAGGCTCCACCTGCAGCGGCATTGTGAAGCAGGAGGATGGGGGCTACATTCTTCCCCTCTGTTTTGTGGGATGATTGACCTTGGAATTGAATAAGTGATGAGGATCTAAAGTATTTCCTTCCTTTGGATGCAGGCAGGTCTGCTGTGAGAGATGACTTCTCTCCTGCCTGTGGCTGCCGGTAACAAGAGGACATTCTGTCAATTGGGTGGACAAGTGGGGTCTGAGAAGACACCTGCTGCTTCCGTTTTGCTTTCTGCTCACAATTTGATCTTAGTAATGCGTTTGTATGCAAAGGACAATCCCTTCTTCTTTGCCTCCCTTTCTCTCCCCTTCTTAGAAATAGAACTCTGGGTTTATGTGTTGTCAAATGTGATAGGCGGGTGTCCTCCCTCCAGATTATACATACTGTCAAATTAAAGATGGTTTGTTTCTGGAAAAATGTTCCCAGAGGCTCTACAGCCTCTGCCAGCAAGCATTTCTTTAAAATTTTTTATTAAATTTATTCATTTTATTTTCTGTGTAAATGTGTTGCCTTCACATATGTATGTACACCACACGTGTGCTTGGTGGCTGCAGAGCACAGAAGGGGACGTTGGATCCCCTGGAACTGGAGCTATTGATGGTTGTGACCACCATGTGGGTGCTGGGAACCAAACTTGGATAGCCTGCAAAAGCAACAAGTGCTCTTAGCTGCTACGCCATCTCTTCAGCCTCTAGCAAATGTTTCTTAACAGCAGTTATCGACTGAGCAGGCAAGCTTGCAGAGCTGTTCTAGAATTTGTAACTTCATTTTATAGTTTATTTGGAATGGTTTCCAGTAAGGGCTATGACTTGTAATTGTTTGATATATTCAATCTTTGGAACTATTAATTCCCCCTTTCAATAGTTTTGTTTATAATATCCTCATCATTTCCATTTTGTAAAGTATTTCCACAACTTGCAGTCTGCTCTATGGATCCCCACGGTGTTGTGAGACCCCCTCCCGCTCCCCCTGCATTTCCTCTAAGCTGGAGTTAGACCCAGAGGCATTGCTTTGTTTAGGTCTGGCTTCTTTTCTTGGTGAAGAGCAGTTATTTATACTTCCACACCCAGCATTTGGTGGGGGCTGACACCTGCTGCGGGAGTAGACTGTCCTGCAGAGATGGGTCGCCATGGTGACATGACTGC
>LOEQ01001913.1:209009-223096 GCA_001685075.1 Bramus lutescens
TATCTATCTGTGGGTGTGCATGTGAACATGTGAGCAAGTGTATGTGTGCACATGGGTGTGTTTGTGTATAAGGGAGATTCATGTCACAATGCATGTGTAGAGTTCAGACAACAACTTTCAGGAGTCAGCTCTCTCCTATCATGTGAGTCCCAGAGTCTGAACCCAGGTTGTCAGGGTTGGGGGCAAGCATCTTTACCTGATATGCCATCTCACCAACCCAAGACATTTATTGTTTAGTTACTCAACATGATGGAGACAATGCTAATGGTGCAGAAGAAACTAAGTGCCACAGACCATCCGATCTGAGGTACCAAAAATTAGGGAAAGATTGATTTAGTATTTGAAACTCTGCCTGATGCACAAGGATACTTCTCAGCTCATGGATGAGGGAGTGGATGCATATCCTCTGTCTTCATGGCTTCTCTTTCAGCTTGACTAACACTACTGAAGGTCAAGCTGAGCATGAATGATCTGAAATCTGAACTCCAAAATCTGATGCAAGCAGGAGAAGTAGAGGAACCCACAGCCTCAATCTTTAGTCTAGAACTCTCCAGCAATCTGACTACTGAGGCGTTAATGGGTGCTATTACTGGCTGTTGTACTGAGGCATCAGACAGGCTGGTAAACAAACTTTGAAGTGAACCTCCAATGGTAAGATAAGCAAGTTTCCTGCCTTGGCCTTAGCTCTGTGTCTTACCCCTGAGTTATCAACTCTAGACTAGCACATTGGCTCTTTGTCACTTAGGGAAGAAGTCACAGCAGAGCGTGGCTCCAAGACTCGGCCTTGCTGTGTTTGGTTTAGTGAGTAAAGCTTCATATAGGCAGCCCCTGAATAATTAATTGCAAGCCTGCTTAGGTGACCCTTTCATACTGTCTCCAAAAATACAAATTAAGGGTAAGTTCTATGGAAGTTCTACGTTCACCCTCTATGAGATGAACTTGTTGCCATTCTCAATGTTCTTCCTCTCTGACTTACTTCCCTGTATTCTGCCTCATCCGACACTGTGAGGTCAAAACACCTCTTATTTGTCTAAGCGCCCAGTCTGCAGTGTGGTGATTTACACATGGCAGATTAGAATGTTTAGTATGTAGACATAAACGGACTCCCTCACCACCCGTGTATGCTTATGCATGTGTGTGCGTGAACGCATGTGTGGACACACACATGTGCATGTTTATGTGGAGGCCAGAGGTCAACCTTAGGAGTTGTCCCTCAGGTTTTGTCCACCTTAGTTTTTTTTCTTTCAGTTTTATTTATTATTTACTTTTATGTGTATGGGTGTGGGGCAGCTAATCTTTACATCACTTGACACAAGCTAGAGTCACCTGAGAGAAGGAACTCCAGTTGAGAAAATGCCCCCTTGTATTGAGTCACAGGCCAGCCTTCAAAGCATTCTCTTAATGGTTGATGGGGTGGATTCAGCCCTTTGTGGGTTAGCTGACAGTTCTGGGTGCTATGAGGAAGCAGGCTGAGCAAGCCATGAGGAGTAAGCCTGTAAGCAGTGCTCTCCCATGGTTACTGCCTCGCCCCTGCCTGCAGGTCTCTGCCCTGTTTGAACTCCTGCCCTGACTTTGTTTGATGATGTTCTGTGATGTGGAAGTGTGAGCAAATGAAACCCTTTCCTTTCCAAGTTGCTTTTGGCCATGGCATTTCATCCCAGCAAGGGTAACCCTAACTAAGGAAAAGTGTTTCCCTGCATGTGTCTGTACACCACATTCATGCTTGCTGCCCTCAAGAGGCCAGAAGAGGGTGTTGGGTTCTGGGGGCTGCTGTTATAGCTGTGGGTACTGCTAATCAAATCTGGTCTTCTGGAAGAGTGGCAAGTGTTCTGAACCACTGAGCTATCTTTCTAGCCTCCTACTCATTTCTTAAGTTGGGTTTTTCATCTGGAAACGAAAAACCTGGAGCTCACTTCCTAGGCCAGGCTGCTGGCTAGGTAGCCCCAGAGATCCTCCTGTCTCGGCCTTCTCAGTGCTAAGATTACAGCTGCCCTACTGTTCCACACAGTGTGGTGGTTTGCATAAAAATGCCCTCTCCCAGCTGCCCATGGTGTGGCACTATGAGGAGGAATGTGGAGTAGGTGTGGCCTTGTTGGAGAAGGTGTGTCCCTAGGGGGGATGGCTTTAAAGTCTCAGATGTTCAAGCCATGCTCAGGGTAGTAGTCTCCTGCTGCCGCCTGAGGATCCAGATGTAGAATTCTGAGCTACCTCTCTAGCCCCATGTCTGTGTACATGCTGCCAAGGACCACCATGACAGTAATGGATTAAACTTCTGAACTGTAAGCCAGTACCAGTTAAATGTTTTCCTTTACAAGAGTTACCATGGTCATGTTGTCTCTTCTCAGCAGTAAAACATGAAAGAACCTGACGTGCAGGTTCCAGGGATCAAAGTCGTGCTTGTATGGTAAGTCCTTTATCAATTGAGCCATCTCCCCAGCCCAGGTTAGCTTTCCATGTACAGAGATTCACAACAGGAGTCTTAAAACCGAAAAGGCTTGTGCCTTAGCACTAAGACAGACCCAGACCAGTAGACTCTTATGCCTTTTGGTTTTTAGATCATCTGTTGTTCTTTTGCCTCAAGTGAAATTTCAGACCAAGCTTTATGGTGTGTCATGCTTTGAAGGTGAGCTGTCTCCACAGGCTCATGCATGTGAACTCTTGGTCTTCCGAGGTTGGTGTCCTTTTGGGACATTGTGGCCTTTGGGTGTCATTGTCCAGGACCCTTCTGCCCTAAGCTCTCTTGTTTCCAAACCTACCAATAAGTGAACAAGTTGTCCTACAATCTCCCACCACTGTCACCCCAGTCTACATGCCTTCCTTGCCATGAGGGACTGGAATCTAAAACTTTAAGCCAAAACAAACTTCTCCTTTAACTTGCTTCTGTCACAGTCTCAAGAACATTAACTAACACAGAAAATGAGGGCCTAATGGGGAAGGAGATGGAAGTCTCCCAGGTGTGTGTGAGCGTGTAGGGTGTCATTTCCTATCCACGGTTTTTGGTTTTGACACAAGGTGTCTAATTGGCTGAGATCTAGCCAAGAATGCTGGGAGGGCTGGCCAGGGAGTCCCAAGGATTCCTCCCCAGGGTTAAGGATTACAAGGGTACTCACTCTATCATGTTTATTTAAATTAATTTTTTTTTTGAGACAGAGTTTCTCTGTGTAGCTTGGAGCCTGTCCTGGAACTCACTCTGTAAACCAGGCTGGTGTCAAACTCACAGGGTACCTCCTGGCTCTGCCTCCCGTGTTCTGGGATTAAAGGTGTTTGCTACCACTGCCCGGCCTCATGCTTATCTTAAAAAATAAAAATTAATTTTTATTTTGTGTGCATTGGTGTTTTACCTGCATGTATGTCTGTGACAAGCCAGAGCTCTTCAGCACTGAGCCACTTCTCCAGCCCCCATGGTTGGCCTGGTGTGTGTGTACGTGTGTGTGTGTGTGTGTGTGTGTGTGTGTGGTGTGTATGTGTACGTGTGTATGCATGTGTGTGTGTACATGTATGTGTGGTGTGTGTGTGTTCATGTGTCCTGTGGATTGAATCTAGGTCTTGGTGCCTACCGTACAATTGCTCCACAAACCCAGCAATCTCTCCAGCCCAATTATAGTTTTATTAGTACAACTTCCTTTCCCTCCATCCAGATGGCAACTATATCTGGAATGTTTTATTATGGACAGGGAACTGTGCCTGTAGATCAACCCTTAGCTGTCAGAATTCAAGGCAACATTTGAATGTTTACATTTTGCTTAAAAAAACAGAAAAAGACAGAAATACCCAGCAGGTTTGTAGTTCACAGCTAAACTACAATAAAGGTAGGGAGATTCCCATCACCTCCCCATCCACATGTAGCCTGTTTTGACATCACTCTCCTCACACCAGAGTGCCACATTGCTTATAACTTGTGAGCCCACGGCGGTTTACTCTGGGTGGTCAATGCCCCATGGTTTTGACAAGGGTACACTGACAGGTATTGTATTAATCAACCCCTTGTCTTAAATATCTGCAATATTTACTCATCTTCGCAGCCCTCTCAAGTTCAGACACCATTCACGGTTTCTATGGTTTTGCATTTTTTTAAAAGAAAGTCACATGGTTGAACTCATACAATAACTAACATTTTTCAGACAGTCATTTTAAGGTAGAGAGATGCCCAGAGAACTGGGGGTGTCTGTGAGTGTTCCCTCAGTATAGGTCAGTGAGTGGGAAAGACTTCCTACAGCCTGAGTGACACATGGCAGTGAACGTTGGTTGTCAACTTATACCTAGTAAGAGAGACCCCTATGTGGGTCTTTTCCTCATGGTTGCTACTTCGGTTCCTGCCTTGGCTTCTCTGGATGTGTGGTGTAGGAGGTCCTTCTGTATTTGTGTTGCTTTCATTGGTTGAATAAAGAAACTGCCTTGGCCATTTGATAGGGCAGCTCTTAGGTGAGTGGAGTAGACAGAACAGAATGCTGGGAGGAAGAAGAGCAGTGTGGCAGACACCATGAAGCTCTGGCCTGAGAATGACACGGGTTAGAATCTTTCCCAGTAAGCCACGACCTCGTGGTGAACATGATTAATTAGAAATGGGCTAGATCAAGATGCAAGAGTTAGCCAATAAGAGGCTTGGGCTAATGGCCAGGCAGTAATTTAATTAATACAGATTGCTGTGTGATTATTTTGGGTATAAGCTAGCTGGGCGGTGGGATGCGGCCCCGCCTCCTCATACAACAGATGATGGACCTTAGCCTGTAAGCCAAATAAGCTCTTTCCTCCCTCAAGCTGCTTTTGGTCAGTGTTTTATCATGGCAACTATTGAACTAGCCTGCCTCCATTTTAGGCCTGAAAGTCATAGTAAAGACAACCAGGTTCATTCCTGTTTATGATTAAACCTCTGTTTCTCAAGGATTGGGTTATGCCCCATCTGTAACCTCAACTACAAATGATTCTGTACTGCCTGTTGCAAGGAATGGCAACCATGTCTTTGTTTTGAAAATTATTATAACCATCTTGAAACCCTACCTTTGTCTTAAAAGGTTGTTATGACAACCTTGTTATAACTACCTTGTTATGAGCACCTTGCAATCATGTCTTTGTTTCAGGAGGTTGTTATGACTAATTTGTTATACTTATATTCTGCTTCTGTAACCCTGGTTACTTTGCCTGCCAAATCTCCCCATTTGGAAGCCCCCTACCCCTGAGCTATAAAAACCTTGTCTTTGATGCTGACCTCTCCAGCCCTGCCTTAGTGGGAGGCAGTCCGTGTACATGAATAAAAAAGCTTGCTTTAATTAAATGCTTGTTTTAATTAATTTGGCCATGATGATTTGGCACTGTGGTCTTCCTCCTCAAATCTCTGGGATTAACAGAAACAGTAAAGCAAACTGGGACAGGCACCACCAGACCAGCCCCGTAAGAATACGAAGAGCAGCAAGTACTCCTGAGGCAGGTACAGATCTCCAGGCTTTCTGTGGCCGTCAGACTTGGGAGTCTTCAGCCTTCAGAATTTAGATTTGTAGTCATCTGGGGATTCGTAGGCCTCTATATCTCCCCCTCCCCCAGGCCTTCCTCTGCCCCAAGCCCCTCCTCTCAGGGTCCTACTCTCTAGCTCAGGCTGTCTTTGAACCCATGACTCTCCTACTTTCACCCAAGTGGCTAGAAATTCAATATTCTGTGTCAGATATACATGGCCGAAAGGATGTTTCGGGTAGTCTGTTTTTTGTGTGTGGAGGCACAGCTGAGAAGGAGGGTGGGGCAGTGTAGAGACTAGAAATTCGTAAAGAGCCCCACCCATGTCCTGTGAAGGTGGGGAGAAGGCAGGCTGATGCTCAAGTCTCTCAGTTAACAACCGCTCATAGAGCTAGCCACTGTGTACTGTGTGTAGAGAGGGCAATTTCTGGTAAAAATAGATTTTTTTTTTTAAAAACAGTTAAAGCTCTTTAAGAACAGCTGTGGGGAGTTTTAATCACAGGGTGGTGGTTTCTTTCCTGGAAGAAGAAACAGACATTTCCGTTTTATAGTCAGTGGGTTGGAAGGCCTTTGTCCTTCAGTCAGCGTGGATCACACAGGGCGGTGGACTCTTCTCCACGGAAATTATGACTTGACAACAGAACATTTTCACTTAACAAACAAACAAACAAACAAAAATCCAAGTGTTCCTGTGATTATTTTTCTACCTCAGAAACTTAGCTCATGGCTGCATTTAGAAAGCAAAAGCAAAAATACCAGACATAACTTTTACCGTTGTCGTGAAATAGAAATCTTATTATGGGCTACATTTCTTAGTATGGTTAAGGTTTTAAAGAAGGAATAGCAGTCCTTAGAGACAGAAAAACCAGCTTGCTAGTTTGTTTTACAAATTGTTGCTTTGAGGGGCCTGAGAGCAGGACCAGCAGTTACCAGCACTGACTCCTCCTACAGAGGACCCAGGTTCTGTTCCCAGCACCTACAAGACACTCCACACTGTGTGGAACTCCAGTGGGCCCTGCGTGATCATAGTACATATACACATGTGCAGGCAGAACAAGTATACACATAAAAATAAATCTTACAAAAATTTAAAAACCAGTTATGCTTTGCCTATGAGAATTTCAGAGGAGGTGTGAACTAAACTGTAAAGTCCTATATTTCATTTTAGATTGTAGCTACCAATTAAATATTGTTTACAGTCCATTCACCAATTAGACATTTTGCAAAGATTTGCTGGCTGAGTTTTGAGATATTTGGGATAAAAATATAATTAATTATTTAAAACTATCACACATCAACAGGTACTAATTAAGAAAATAAAGACATTATTCCAAAAAAGGTTAATATGGGCATTAAGGGTGAAAACAATGACTTTGTGGACTGCCCTCTTGAAGCTGACAGCATTATATTTTGGATTAAGTGGTAAGTCATGTCATATAATAATAATCAGGATATACTACGTTCATAGAACAACCAGATCAACAGACAGATGAACTTTTTCTAAATACAAATCTGTGTTCAGGACCAGGAGGCCATGGAGGGGGTTAATTTTGACTAAAAAGGATTGAATACATGAACTCCTGGTCAGAGTTCCTGAAAGCAGGTATGAATTTACTTTGGGGGACAGGAGCCCTTTGGCAAAGTGGTTTTTCTCTTGTCCTGTCAGAGTTTTAGCTTCCAAAGCCCCTTTCTTCTGTATCCACCCTCACATGGATGGCAGAGCCTTCTTAGATGGTCTATCAGCACAAGCGTACCCAGCATTGTTAGAGCGTGCATCTGTTCTTTACAAATGTGTGAGGCTGTTTCTGTAGATTTTCATGGGGGAACCAGCAGGCTTTGGTGGCAGCTGTGAGTCAGTCCTGCCTCGCCACACTTCTGTCCTCAGCGTGTGGTAGACAGCACAGACGACAAGTTTTCTAAGACACGGGAGAATTCAGTGAGTTTTTCATTTTCTTGTGAGGTGTATCTCTGGGGATGCTTTTTGCTCTTGCCGCGTGAGCTCAGCTGCACCCTGGGTTAACTTGTCATGTGGCTTCCTCTTAGGGGTCTGGGTTCTGCTGCCTCTAGTCACATCATCTGTCACTTGTGTGGTCTCAGTTCAGCAGCTCTGCCATTCACCCTCCACACATCTCAGCCTCCTCATCTGAAAACCGGAGAGAATGTCAATAGGGTCCGTGTAAACTGACTGAGAGGCCCGGTAGGCCTCACCCATAGTAGTATGCATGGACTCTCTGAGTGTGCAGATATGTCAGTCCTGGGAGTGTTTCTCTTCCACTTCTTCCTCCTATCATTCTCTTCTCTTCCCCCTCCCCCCTCCTTCTCTCTTCCTCTTCCTTCTTCTTTGTGAGACAGGATTTCTGCTGTCCTGGGACTTGCTTTGTAGACCACACTGGCCTTGAACTCAGAGATCTGCCTTCTGCCTCCCAAGTGCTGGAATTAAGGGCGTGCACCACCACCACCCAACATTTATGCCCTTCTTTTCTCAGACAAATTCTTATATGTCTTTCCAAACATATTTTCCAATCTTCTGGCTAACCGATTTTATGTACATGGATGCAGAAAGCAGAAAGTAACAAGATTAGTTTCCATGCATAGGTCTTAAAACAGATTTCAGGGTGAACACAGCTCCTGCATCTTTGTAGAGATAGTGTATTTAAGCTTCTGCTTGAGCCACCTATTGTCACTCTAACAAATGCCCAGATGACCAATATGGAGGCAATAAGACTCGTTTTGACTCATGGTTTCAGAGGTCCCGTTCTATGGTTGGTTGGTTGCACTGCTTTCAGCCCAGGCCAAGGGAGAAAGAAACATCTTGGGAAGGACACAGTAGAGGAAAGCTGTCTCCTCTGTGGCGACCACAAAACAAAGAATACTACAAAGAGCAAGAATGACTGCTTCCAGAGATCTACTTTCTGCAAGCAGGTCCCGCCTCCTAAAATCCCAGTTCAGCTATGAGCTTATTAGTGGGTTGATTAATCCCTTGATGAAGACAGCACCTGCACAATCCAGTCATCTCAATAGTGCTGCCAGCTGGGAGCAAAGCCCCCAAACACATGAGCTTTGGAATGGGCAAAGGGCACTTCGTGTCACTTTAGATAGCAACAAAACATCACACAAGATGTAATGGTTAGTGCTAATTGTCTACTTGACGAAATCTAGTATCACTCCAGAGAAAGGTCTCTGGGCATGCCAGTAGGGGAAGATCTTGGTTATGTTAATAAAGACCTGCCCACTGTGGGCGGTGCTGTGGGATAATGGTCTGTACCCCGACACTTGTATTTTAAATAAACGCTGATTGGCCAGTAGCCAGGCAGAAAGTAAAGGCAAACCCTTATCCAAACTAACCAAAAGGCAGAGAGAGACTATCCAAATTAATAGAATCAGAAGCAAAAAGGGGGACATAACTCCAGACATTGAGGAAATCTAGAGAATCAATAGGTCAGAAGAAAGAATATGCTTTTGTGTTTGGGTAAAATGTTCTATAGATTTCTTAAGTCCATTTGAGTCATAGTATCTGTTAGTTCCTTATTTCTCTGTTAAGTTTCTGTCTGACTGACCTGTCCAGTGGTAAGAGTGGAGTGTCAAAGTCTCCCACTATTAATGTGTGGGATTCAATAGAGATTTAAGGTTTTGTAATGTTTCTTTTATAAATGTGGGTACCCTTGTATTTGGGGCATAGATTTTCATAATTGAGACTTCATCTTGATGTATTGTTCTTTTCTATTTCTTTTGATTAATCTTAGTTTGAAATCTATTTTGTTAGATATTAGGATAGCTACACTGGCTTGTGTTTTGGGTTCATTTGATTGGAAAACATTTTCCCAACCCTTTACTCTGAGGTAATGTCTGTCTTTGATGTTGAGGTGTGTTTCTTGTGTACAGCAGAAGGATGTATCCTGTTTTTGTATTCATTCTATTAGCCAGTGTCTTTTTATTGGCGAATTGAGTCCATTAATATTAAGCTTAATGGACTGTGATTGCTAATTTCTGTTCTTTCTTTTGGTTTTGGTGGTGGTGGTAGTATGTGTGTTTTGCTGGTATGAGGTTATCTATTGCCTGTGTTTCCGTGGGTGGGAGCTTTCCTTTTAGTACTTTCTGTAGGACTTTTGGTGATTCTTACATTTGTAGTTCCTGTTTGCTTACTCAGATTTCCCATTTTCAGATTTCCATTGGTTCGTGTTTTCTTCATTGCTTCTATTTCAACTTTCAAGTCTTGAGCCATCTCCTTCACTGTTTGATTGTTTTTTTCTTGGCTTTCTTTAAGGAATTTATTGATTTCTTCCAATATTTTTTGTCTTTTCCTCGATTTCTTTAAGAGAATTTTTTATTTCCCTTTTAAGGGCCTCTATCTTCATAGAGTTATTTTTAAGGTCCTTTTCTTGTACTTCGGCTGGATTGCAGTGTTCAGGTCTTTCTGTTGAAGGATCACTGGGTTCTGGTGGTGCCGTATTACTCTTTATGTTTCTGAACGTATTCTCACACTGGTGTTTACTCATTTGGCATTTACTCCAACTGGTGTGGGTTGTGCCTGTGCCTATGTAATCTGTGAAAAGTTTCTGCACCTTAATAAGCCTCTTTGTCAATGCCAATAATCCAATCAGACCAAATCAAACTAAATTAGAAAAAGCCCAGGTTTAATGGATACAAATGCTCTCGGATGGCTTTCCGAGAGGAGACGGGAAAGGGAGACTGGAAAACTACATGTTTGTTCTCTGGAGGGCAGTTTAAAAACTCTGTGTGAGTGTCTTGAGCTTTTCTGGGGAAGGGTCATCATTTGGCTGGCTTTCTCAGGGGCAGAGTCTGGACTGAGGCATCTTCAGGGGAGGGAGGTTGGGGTGAAGCTTCTCTTAGATATTTCAGACTCCTTGGATATATGGATGCCAGGGGCTGGAGGGAAACCTTCACCCAAACATCTCAGACTCTTTGGATACATGGGAGCCGGTTAATGTCTGACTGCTTACTGAGGGCATGGGCGATGTGGGGGAGGGGAGAGTCGGGAGTTGGTGGGCTCATGCTCAGCAGGAGGTGGAGAGGCATCAGGTGAACTCTCATCCTGGAGACTTTAGGCATCTCTTCCTTGAAAGAGCTGAGAAAGCAGGTTGCTAGGAGAAAATAATAGATTGTTATTATCAATCCTATGAACCAGGCTGGTCATGGGAAGGGTGGCAACTTCCAGAAAGAACGGGACAGAGAAGTGTCCTGGTTGTACGGAAGAGGCAAGGGTGCATGAGTGAGACATGAGAGCAGATACGCTCCCTAAAACCAGATTCCAGATGCTGGGTAGGTGCCCATTTGAGCCTGGAGAGAAAGTACCAATAGTGAAGTCCCAGGAGCTGGTGCAGGTGCTGGCATATTTGGAGGGCCCTATGTAAGATGGTCTTGGCCCAGGCAGAAGGAGAGAACCTGCAGAGTGTGCTCAGAAATGGGTGGGGTCAAAATAGGCTCTGGAGACTTAGTTTTTACCAGACCAGATTTCTTGATACAGCAGCAGAACTTTTCTAGGAACCTGTAGGTATTTGTAAGACAACTGGAACAGATTTATATCTTGTTGTCAAAGCAAAAGGCTGTGACTTTAGATTAAAAGGCATGAACATTTTAGAAGACAGTTATCTGAAATCTGCTAATCCTGGACTACGAAGCCGTGAAAGAGGCACACCTGTCTGTATTTTTAGCAGGAAACTTAAATAATGAAGACATGAGCTGCCAGTACCTTAAGTCATCAAATGCCATCAGACAGCTCTGAGAGTGATAAGTAAATGAGCAAAGTGAGACAGCTTTTCCCAGCGACCCAGGCAACTCCAAGTCTTTCCGCGGTCCTTGGTGAACACCATGCTTAGCAGCAGTGCTTGCCTTTAGCTGCTAAGCTCAGGAGGCCTGACAGATTTTCCTGTGGGGGTAGGGTTTGGCCTACCTGTCCTGGAAGGATGAGATGATCAATCCCCAGTGTCATCCAGTTCAGGCAGGGTCCAGGCAACTGATAAGGTGAATGGCAGCTTTATACTGTGTGGGTGGTTTTGCAGGGCTAGATGGTCTGTGTTCTCAGTGGATTAAATTCCACGATGGCAGGATTGCATAGTATTTATTTGTCAATGATACACATGTGTGGCACCTTGTGTGGTAGGCTGGGTGACAGCCAGAGTCATTACAGGACTGTGTGCACCAGCTTCACTGGGATCCTGGGCCTGATGGCAGTGGTGAGGGAATCCTCTGTTTCCTTTTATGGGGCTTACCAAGTAGTTGGCTCAACACCGGAGTCCCTTGCAAAAAACTTAGCCATCCAGATAGTCAAACTCACAGCTTTTACTTCTTTATTTTTTGTTTTATGGTATGCGTGGTTGCCTGAATGCAAGTATGCATTCCATGTGCTTATCTGGTGCTTATGGAGGCCAGAAGTGGGTGTCAGGTTCCCTGGAACAGTAATTATGAGTTGCGATCTACCACAGGCGTGTGGGGAACCAAATCCAGGTCCTCTTGGATTTGATAAGTACTCTTAACCATGGAGCCATCTCCCTAGCCCCATGAGATGTTATTCCAAAAAGAACTGTGTTTTCTAACTTGTAACTCATACCTTTACATTATATATGGGCTTTTCAAAGAAGTTGTAGTATAGCTTGCTTGCTGGCCACATGTATTTCCTGCTTGATCTTTTTATTTTCCTTCTACAGAATATTTATTAGGATGACAAGCTCTCTGAATACGTGGGGACAGATGGCTATGAGGTGCCTGTAGTGAAATGGGCCAGGCTGTGGATCTTCTCATAGAAACCCATAGACATTTAATAAATGCTTCCGAACACAAAACAAGCACCAGTAACCCATTTGCTCCTCATGGGAGTGCTGTGTGCTACCACCCACGTGAAGGCTTGTCTCTTCCCACCATCGTTCATTCCATGTGCCCCCGCAAGCGCCTATTTTATTTACAAGGACAAAAAAAATCAAAGTGTATTTTGTTTTTCATTTTTACTTCATTTCTTTGGTTTAAAAATGAATTTTAATTATTATATATATTGTATAAATATTATAACAATATTTAAATGTTGAACTGCATATCAAGTATGAGAGAGTGAGGGTTATGAAAACCTGTTATGTGAGGAGGGGATTATGGGTTTTTGAACATCTGGGAGGTTTGTCATGGGGTTGACTGCATCATCTTCCCGGTCTCAAAGTTAAACAATGATTTCTAGACTCCTCTTGAACAGGATAAGCTTAGATTGCTGATGTCATTGTTAGTCTGGTAGAAATCACATATTCAGACTAAAAATTTTCCACTGGTGTTTTTCAAGTATGTAAAAGAACCATAAATTCACCTTAGCCTTTTTTTCATAGAAAATTACCCGTTCTAATGAAAAATTCAGAAGTTTTATCCCCGAAGTTGTAAAAGTTGTATTTGCCCTTTCAAGAATGACAATTTAGTCTGATGTAATTTAAAGCATGAGATTAGTGACTTAAAAAGTTTATTTTAGATACATGAATTCAAGATAAATTATGAGGCACCATGTACCTCCAAAACATCAAGACCTTAATAGAAATTTTTAAATTTATGATTCTATAGTTATCATTTTTCCTTGTGTGTTCTTGACAGCTCTCTGTCTTCCCAATGTTGAGAAGGAAACCCTTGGAGAGCATCCGGGCTCCACTTGCTTCTCCCGACTGTGGGGTCTGTCAGCATCCTCCTGGCTTCTCAAGGGGAGAAGGTTGGATTCTTGAGCCATGAGGTTAGATACGAAAGCAGACATTCAGCTCTTCCTTTTACAAATCAGACAGACGAGGCAGCATGAGGTGAGCTGGGGGCCGTGGGGCTGCCTGGTTCCACGCTGACTGAGGGCCTAGAAGCCACTCTTCCTCTCTTGGGAAGTCAGTGACTTGTGCTGAAAGATGATGGAGACAGATCTTGCACCCGGCTTCATGTTTGCTTAAACCCCGGGCCCAGGAGGAAAGGGCTTCCTGCTTCCTCGTGCAATCAGGGCTGTGTGTTTTCTTAGCAGATTGTCTGCAGACAGCTCAGTCTGAATTCATTGACTGTTTCAGCCATAGGGGAAAAGGGTGACCAGTTTCACAACTTGTCATTTAGAATCTGGAGCTGTGTAGATCTTATACACCAACCTTTGCTTGTTGCCTCTCTATAGAAACAAATGATATTTTTATTATTACCATTATTTTTTAGGAGACAAGATCTAGCTGTGTAGCCCACGTAGGGTTCAAACTCAAAATCATCCTGCCTCAACCTCCCAAATCCTGAGATTACAGATGTGTGCCATCATTCCTGCCTTAGAACACCCTTGTTTATTTAAAAGATAATCATAGGCATTGTTTGTTTTGTGTGTAGAGTCGAAGTGGTTGCCATGGAGACCTAAAAGAAGAAAATCATAGCTGTGTCCTCAGAGCTCGTCCTAAAAGACTATTAAACCCCAAACTGACTGAAAGAGAAATGAAAATTTAAATGTAAAGGTGGTGACTTTTCAGAATGGTGTGGCCGGTCCCTTTCTAAAGGATACTCATGCAAAAGGAATTTTAAAAATTTTGCGAATGAACCTGAATTATCAAACAGTAAGTGAAGGAGGAAGAGAAGTGTTCAGATACAATGGGAGGTGATTGATACCTGCTGATACAATGGGAGGTGATTGATACCTGCTGATACAATGG